>BQMB01000060.1:0-41547 GCA_027943415.1 Closterium sp. NIES-67
CTCAGAGTGAGTGGTTTGCCACCCCCCCCAAGTGGTGTGCGACTGGTTTGCACCCACCGAGAGTGGCGTGCGAGTGGTTTGCCATCCCCCCGAGTGGCATTTGAGTGGTTTGCCACCCTCCAAGATTGGCGTGCAAGTTGTTTGCCACCCAGCAATGTGACGTGCAAATGGTTTTTCACCCCCTGAGAGTGGCGTGCGAATGATTTGCCACCCTCCAGAATGGCTTGGGAGTGGTTTGCCACCCCCCGAGTTGCGTGCGATTCTTTGCCACCCCCTGAGTGGCGTGCAAGAGGTTTGCCACCCCTCAAAGTGGTGTGCGAGTGGTTTGCCACCCCCCGAGAGTGGCATGCGAGTGGTTTGCCACCCCCTGAGAATAGCGTGCGAGTGGTTTGCCACCCCTGAGAGTGGCGTGCGAGTGGTTTGCCACCCCCCAAGAGTGGCGTGTACGTTATTTGCCACAACCCGAAAGTGGCGTGTCAGTGATTTGCCACCCTCCAAGATTGGCGTGCTAGTGGTTTGCCACCCTCCGAGAGTGGCGTGCGAATAGTTTGCCACCCTGCAGTGTGACGTACGAGTGGTTTGTGACCCCGCAGTGTGATGTGCGATTGGTTTTTCACCCCCCTGACTGGTGTACGATTTGTTTGCCACCCCCGAATTGGCGTGCGAGTGGTTTGCCACCCCTCCGAGTGGCGTGCGAGAGGTTTGCCACCCCCTAGAGTGGCATGCGAGTGGTTTGCCACCCCTCGAGAGTGGCATGCGAGTTGTTTGCCACCCCTGAGAGTGGCATGCGAGTGGTTTGCCACCTCCCAAGAGTGGCGTGCGAGTGGTTTGCCACCCCCAGAAGAGTGGCATGCAAGCGGTTTGCACCCACCAAAGTGGCATGCGAGTTGTTTGCCACCCATTAATGGGGTGCGAGTGGTTTACCCCCACGAGTGGTGTGCGAGTGGTTTGCCACCCCCGAGAGTGGCGTGCGAGTGGTTTCCCATCCCCCCGATTGGCATGCGAGTGGTTTGCCCCCCAGAGTGGCATGCGAGTGGTTTGCCACCCCCTGAGAGTGGCGTGCGAGTGGTTTGCCAACCCCGAGGGTGGGATGCGAGAGGTTTGCCAGTCCCCAGATTGGCGTGCGAGTGGGTTGCCACCCCCCAGAAGAGTGGCGTGCGAGTGGTTTGCTACCCACCAAAGTGGCGTGCGAGTTGTTTGCCACCGCCTGATAGTGGCATGCGAATGGTTTGCCACCCCCCAGAGTGGCTTGGGAGTGGTTTGCCACCCACCAGAGTGGCGTGCGAGTGGTTTTCCACTCCCCAGAGTGGCATACGAGTGGTTTGCCAACCTCCGAGAGTGGCGTGGGAGTGGTTTGCCACCCTCCGAGAGTGGCGTGCGAATTGTTTGCCACACCTTAGAGAGGGTTGGGAGTGGTTTGCCACCCCCTAGAGTGTCGTGCAACTCGTTTGCC
The DNA here is from genome assembly GCA_027943415.1 of Closterium sp. NIES-67. Classification (NCBI taxonomy): domain Eukaryota; kingdom Viridiplantae; phylum Streptophyta; class Zygnematophyceae; order Desmidiales; family Closteriaceae; genus Closterium; species Closterium sp. NIES-67. The sequence continues at coordinate 1,454 of BQMB01000060.1, forward strand.
ACCCACTGAGAGTGGCGTGCGAGTGGTTTGCCATCCCCCCGAGTGGTGTTCGAGTGGTTTGCCACCCTCCAAGATTGGCGTGCGAGTGGATTGCCACCCTCCAAGAGTGGCATGCGAATAGTTTGCCACCCCGCAGTCTGACGTGCGAGTGGTTTGCCACCCTGCAGTGTGATGTGCGAGTGGTTTTTCACCTTCCGAAAGTAGCGTGCGAATGGTTTGCTACGCTCCAGAGTGGCTCGGGAGTGGTTTGCCACCCCCTCGAGTGGCGTGCGATTTGTTTTCCACCCCTGAAGTGGCATGCGAGTGGTTTGCTACCCCCCCGAGTGGCGTGTGAGAGGTTTGCCACCCTTCCAGAGTGGCGTTTGAGTAGTTTGCCACCCCCCGAGAGTGGCATGCGAGTGGTTTTCCACCCCCAAAGAGTGGCGTGCGAGTGGTTTGCCACCCCCAGAAGAGTGGCGTGCGAGTGGTTTGCCACCCACCAAAGTGGCGTGCGAGTTGTTTGCCACCCCCACGAGTGGGGTGCGTGTGGTTTGCCACTCCTCAGAGTGGCGTGTGAGTGGTTTGCCACCCCTCAAGAGTGGCGTGCGAATGGTTTGCCACCCCCCAGAGTGGCTTGGGAGTGGTTTGCCCCCCCCTCGAGTGGTGTGCGAGTGGTTTGCCACCCCATGTGAGTGGCGTGCGAGTGGTTTCCCACCCCCTTGACTGGTGTGCGAGTGGTTTGCCACCCCCAGAGTGGAATGCGATTGGTTTGCCACCCCCCGAGAGTGGCGTGCGAGTGGTTTGCCACCCACCGAGGTTGGCATGCATGTGGTTTGCCACCCCCCCTATTGGCGTGCGAGTGGTTTGCCACCCCCCTAAGTGGCGTGCGAGTGGTTTGCCACCCTCCGAGAGTGGTGCGTGAGTGGTTTGCCACCCTCTGATAGTGGCATGCAAATGGTTTGCCACGCCCAAGAGTTGCTTGGGAGTGGTTTGCCACCCCCCAAAGTGGTGTGCGAGTGGTTTGCCACCCCCCAGAGTGGCGTGCGAGTGGTTTGCCAACCCCCGAGAGTGGCGTGGGAGTGGTTTGTCACCCTCCGAGAGTGGCGTGTGAATGGTTTGCCACCCCTCTGAGAGGCATGGTTAGGCTTTGATTTAGTACGGGTCAAGTGCAAAACTTCTAAAAGTAATACCTCTTTGCCGACTTGGAATAAGGTCCTACAATTCGATAGTCATGCTCACGAGTCGAACACCATTTTGAAAACCCACGAATTATGGAACTTAGGAGCTTTTGTTTATTATATAGAATCCAGGTCTCAGCATGGTTAGGCTTTGGTCTAGTATTGGTCAAGTGCAAACCTTCCAAATGAAATATCTCCTTGCCCACTTTGAAACAAGGCCTACAATTTGATAGGCATGCAGGGATGATTCAGCAAGATAGTGAGAATTGAGCAAGGTAAGGGTAATTAAGCAAGGTAGGGGGGATTCTGTAAGATAGGGAGAATTCAGCAAGGTAGGGTTAATTCAACAAGGAAGGGGGGACTCAACAAGGTAGGGTTGATTAAGCAGGGTAGGGTTGATTAATAAAGGTAGGGGTGATTGAGAAAGGTAGGGGTGATTGAGCAAGAAAGGGGAAAGACAACAAGGTTGGGTTGATTAATCAAGGAAGGGGTGATTCAGCAAGAAAGAGGGGATTCACCAAGATAGAGAGAACTCAGCAAGGAAGGGGAGATTCAGCAAGATATCGGGAATTCTGCAATTTTCGGGTGATTAAGCAATACAGCGGTGATTATTCAAAGTAGGGGATCATTAAGCAAGGTAGGAGTGAGAAAACAAGGTCGTGGGAATTCTGCAAGGTAGGGATTATTAAGCAAGGTGGGGGTGATTCAGCAAGGTAGGCTTGATTAAGCAACGTAGTTGGAATTCATCAAGGTAGGGGTGATTCAGAAAGGCAGGGGCATTCAGCAAGATAAAGAGAACTCAGCAAGGTAGGGGAGATTCAGTGAAATGGGGGGAATGGAGGGGGGTGGCAACATCGCAAAAAACGTATGCTCTCAAAACGATTGCGTAGCATTCGCACAACTGCTTGCAAACGTTTTGCAAACATGTGGGTGAAAATTCCTGGCGGACTTAGATTAGAACACTTGGCGAATGCTTTGACAACATTTCCCGAAACACTTTTTGGTTCACGACAGCGAATGCTTAGAGGCGTCTTTTCAGTAATCTCCATGGTTCGTTTACAAATGCATGGCGGTGTTCTTTCTACAACTTCTGCAGTGAACATGTAAATGCATAGAGAAGTTTATGTTCACCATTTTTAGTATTCAGCATGATTTGTTGCAAACGTTTGGCGGTGTTTTTTATGGATCCGTTTTTGCAGGCTGCAGTACCCTTTCGGGCATGGTTCAGTACAATTAGGGCATGCCTTGTTTGGATTTACTTATAATGCAACAAGCAAATTATTCCTGCACGTTACGTTCATAACTTGTTATCTCGAAATTAATCCAAGGTCGAAATCACCAACAATTAGGACAATGCTTACAACAACGAAGTAGCGCGACGCTGGATATTGAGTCCTGCACATTAGGTTCAAACATTGTAATCAAATTAGTTTCCATACGACAGCAATTACAAAAGCCGGCTTACCGAAGGAAATAGCTCGTGGTAGGCTACAAATTTCTGCATGTCATACGGAGACATTGTTGTGAAATTAGTCCGACGATCAAATGACCAGCGAGACTTACAATTGGACTTACATGGGGAATTATCTCGATGTTGGACAGAGTTACATGGCTAGCTGCGATAAAGACAAGCATCATGAGGACACATGTGAATCATTAGTTTGATTGATACGTCAAGTACCAACAAATGCCTTCAACCCCAATGGCGCATTAGCTCATGAACATGCAGATAAGAATGACATGGGTGAACAAGACTAGTCACCTATGAGCTGCTTGAAACGATAGACCATCGTGAAACGAGATCCTCAGCATAGGGCACACTAAGAACGACCGTGGTAATTGAAGCCTGTGGGAGAGGAAGGAGCTGCTCACTAGGGGGCGCGAAGGCGAGAGCGGGAGTTGAAACTGATGCAGATAGAACTCCCGAGGACTATTATTGTAAGTGACGTCTAGCTGGAAGGCATGAGAGGGTGCAAGGGGGCAAGTAAGGAAGGGATCAGAAGTGTGTGGTGGGCTGGAGTGCTGGCATGTGGGGTGCAGCGTGGTGGGCTGGGTGGTTGGGGCGAGGAGGTGGTTGAGCTGGATTAGCCGCTCTGGAACCGCTTGGCAGATTTTGATTGGTTGGACGAGGTGCAGGGGCTGAGTTGGATGAATAAATTTTGTTGGGTTCGGTTGCAGGTTTGGTAGGGGCGGGGGTGTGTGATTGGTCAGCACGTCATTTTGTGAATAGGGGCATGTTTCTACAGACCCGAATATCAAGCAAATAGGAGCTGAAATTTTGGATCCCAGAATCCGCGCGCTCTATAGCACGCTGTAATTTGCGATCAATTCGGTTCAGTTCGGTATTCACAAATTTCATAAAGCCGTGTTTCGCACCGATTCCGTTGGACTATGCCCTTCTTGGTGGTTGGATGGAGGTGTTGTAACCAACACTTGTTACTGTATATGCTAAAACGTTTTCGATATATCTCAGTGTGTGTCTTGGATTTGTTTAGTAGATTAAATCGCTTTCCATGGGAACTTGGCTTTCTGAATGTATCTAGACTAATATGACTTTATGCTAAAGATAAAAAGCTACTCTTGTTGCTAAAATTGGTGCCAAGTTCATGTACTCTTACAGAACGACCGACAAGTCGTTCATAACCTGAAAAGGTCGCATATATATGTGGCAGGAACAATGTAACAAACTTGAGGGAGAGAAATTGCGACCCCAAAATTCAATTTGGCTTTACAACCCTGGACCAACTCAGTTGCAAGGTGTCGTTCATATATGTAGGGTTACATAATTTCCATTTTCTGCAGCCGTCGTAGATGATGCTAGAGAAGAAACATGGTTAGCATTTGCCAATAACGACTGAATGTCTGAATGCGTGGCCGCACGGAGATCACCCACAGAATGTGGTTTGTTGAGAGATGCACGGGGGAGTGAGTGGATAGGTTTGGGGTGAAGTCTGGCTTTTAACGGAGAGGTTGTCCAAGGTGAGCTTGACTGGCAATCATGTGCCACCCGGTAGGCTGCGAGAGAGTGGGGAGGAGGGGAGGGGGGGAGGGAAGGGGGGGGAGGGGGGGAGAAAGAGATGGGGGCATACGTTAGTGGGGGGGGCGGGGGGTTGAGAGGGGTTAGTTATAGAGTGTTTTCTGCCTGTCCTGTTGGTGCAACCTTATGGCTTGCACTCGGCTTGTCGTCCTTGTTTGTGTGTGTGCATGCATGGCATGGAATGAATTGTGAGTCTATGTCATTGCTATCCAGTGCTTTTGTGTGTGTTTGAATGGTGTATCACAATGTGGTTTGTGTCGGTCAAGACATTAGCGAGTTTTTACAACTCGCATGTCAAGTCGTCGTTTGTGTGTCGCATGTGTTTTTTCTATTTTGTCGAGTGTGAAGTGTCCATCGTGTTGCAGGTGTGTGCAGCAAGCCCCCATCAACTCAAGAAGAATTTATCTTGCAGATCCAAGAACAAGAGCTCAAGATTTCAAGCCCAAGGGACGCGGATAAATATTAAATAGTGAAAATAGTAACGTTACTTCGTGTAGTGTTACATTTCACTTGGTGTAGCCCCTTGGAGGGTTGGTTTCGAGACTCTTCATGGTTGGGGACTCTGTGGTGGTGTACCACCAACCTGGACCTCGGCTCTTGGGGTATGAAGAGGCTGGGAACCACATCCCTCTCGAACTCTTCTTGCTAAGTTTTGTACTTCCAAGACTATAGTGGCTCCTATTCCTCCTGCCAGTCAAACCGCCATAGCGTCGTCAAAGCTTCATGGAAATTCATGATTCAACTTGCTGCTGATAGACGACAGCAACGCGCTCCAGATCCAACTTACAGATCATAGTTTGACTCAGCCAGCAGATCGTTATCAATATTTGAAGCCGTCTGACGGAAATCCGACTGTGCTCTCTATCTCTCATTATAGGCACATCTGAGCCTATTGTGACTATAACAAGTGGTATCAGAGCCCCTTGGAGCCGTCTCGACCATGCCTAGACCTGAGGAAGGGGGTGGCAGAGGTGCTGGAGGCAGAGAAGACGCCCAAGCACAAGGTCAACACCAAGATTCACCCGTTGCTCCGGTGCAACCTAGCCTTGGACCCTCTAGGGATGAGCCTAGAGTGTTTGGCCTTGACAAGTTCAACGGTGACAACTTTGCTGAGTGGTCCTTCAAGATGGAGAACATCTTTGACCACTATGATCTGCTAGGAGGTGATGGAAGGAACGGAGAAGCGCCCCGAGAACGACCCGGAGAAGAGCCCGTGGGTGCGGAAGAGCGCACAAGGCTACCTTCTACTTGGGCAAGCGTTGGGGAGCAGCCAAATCCGTCACATCAAGCCTTTTCAGCGTGAACCAGCAAAGGGACCAAAGGCATGGGCTGCTCTCAAGGGTGTACACACTCCTGCAACAGCGGCGGTGGCTGTGGTTTTGGAGCGGCAAATGGCGGCACTTCGAATTGACGAAGGCGAACCGGTGGAGGAAGGAGTGCAGAAATTCTTCGACTTGTTGACACGGCTCGAAGGAGCTGACCTGAACTACAGTGACCTTCAAAAGAAGACCAAGCTGTTGGCCTTACTTCCGGACTCATGGTCCTCGCTCATCATCAACCTTAATCGAGATCTGCCCCGTCTCTCACTCGAAGATGTGAAGCGGGAAATCTTACAAGAAGATTTCCGCCGTCGCGAATTGGCGGGTCCCGATGGTGCCGGAGTTGCAAGCATGGGCCGTGGGCACGGCCGTGGAAGGGGCAGAGGGCGAGGAGGAAGATTTGGCAGCAGTAACTTCAATGGAGGCCGTGGTAATGGAGGATATGGCAGCAACAACAACAACAATGGCTACGGGCGTGGGCGCGGTCGATTTGATGGCGAATGCCACTTTTGCCACAAGACCGGCCACATGTGGAGAGATTGCTTCAGATTGCCTGATGGATGGACCCCTTCTCAAGGCCAAGAGGGCAGAGGAGCAAGGGGAGGAAGAGGCAGAGGTCATGGAGGCCGTGGTGGTCGTGGAAGCGAAGCGGCAAGCATGAAAGGTGGAGACTACGACAAGGACTCGAGTGAAGATCGATACCCGGGCCAATTCTTCTTTGTCTCCACGCAAGCGACAGCTGCAGCAGGAGGTGTGGAAGGCTTTGAGGAGCCAGCTACTGTGGGAAAGGTCACCCTTCACTCTCTGGACTTTTGGGTGATCGATAGCGGCGCCACCTACAGCATGACACCTCGTGCGGACTTGCTCACCGAACTCGAACCGTCGCCGGTCAAGCATGTTACATCGGCTTTGGGGCAGCGAGCAGAGGTGAAGGGCATGGGCAAGGCCATGTTCAAGGGTGCTGATGGGAAGATGGTGGGCCTCAAGAACGTGCTTTTGGTGCCCAACCTAGCAGCCAACCTGATTTCCGTTCGGCGTTTGCAAAAGGCCGGCATGGACACATCTTCCAAGGGATCCAAAACCTATACCGCAAGGCTTGGTGAGCGGAAGCTTTGGGACCTTCATGAGGACAGGGACATCTACAATGAGATGTGGCAAATCCCAGTGGTCCCCATGCCTAAAGAGAGGCAAGTGGCAGCAAGCGTCAGCACCAAGCGTGAAGCGGTTGGTGGCGGTGATCACGGAAAGCAAAGTGACACCAAGAGTGACTCGAAGGAGTGCAACCTTGGAGAGACCAGCAAGGCGTGTGAACCCAAGGAGAATGGTGCAGCAGCCAAAGGTGGTGGAAATGAGGAGGAGAAGGCTAAGATCAACAAAGCAGCAGCGGCGAAGGAGAAAGGAGAGAGCTTGTGGGGCACAATTGCGAGTGCCGCTTTCTCCAACCCGACTTCCGCTACGGGAGAGTGTGATTGGCTGACCTTGCATCGGCGAATGGGGCATGTGGCATTGCCCATTTTGCAGCAGATTGTTAAGCAAGAGATGGTCAGTGGGATACGTGTCAAGGGGGAGCCCAATGAGGTGCTTGGCTGTCCAACATGCATGCAAGCCAAGTTCACCCGCTACCCGTTCCATAGCTCGGAGACAACGGCGAAGGCACCACTTGATGAGGTGGTGATGGATGTGGTGGGCCCCTTGAAGCTTGGAGCTGCTGGAGCAGAGTACTTCCTCACCATTGTGGACGTCTACACTCGCATGACTTGGGTGTATGTACTGCCCAAGAAGAGTGACGTAGCTGAAACGGTGAAGACCGATTGGTTGCCGATGGTGGAGCGGCAACAAGACCGACTTGTGAAGGCGATTCGCACTGACCGTGGGGGAGAGTTCCTGAGCAAGGATTTCTCAACTTGGCTGAAGAAGCAGGGCATAAGGCACTCTCTTACCATGCCCTACTCTCCTGCAATGAACGGCATCGCCGAGCGTGCGAATCGGACACTCACGGAGACGGCTCGGGGACTTCTCATTGAAGCCGGTCTACCCAATTACTTTTGGCCGGATGCGGTGCGGCATGCTTGTGTGGCCAAGAACAGAGCCTTGACTCATGTGGGAGAAGACAAATGGGTGCCCTATGTGGAGTGGATTGGAAGGAAGCCGAAGGTGGATATGCTTCGGGTGTTCGGGTGCATGTGCATGGCACTTGTGCCTAAGAAACTTCGGCACAACAAGCTTGATGCCAAGGCAACATGGGCCGTGCACCTGGGCATGGCCCAAAACAGCAAGGGATGGCTTCTATGGGACCCATTTACCAAGAAGTTCCTGGTGAGCAGAGATTGCAAGTTCATGGAGAACTTACCGTACAAGGAGTGGAAGGCGGAGAACCAAGCGAAGATTGGTGTGCGGCTTGGAGAGGTGAAGAGGACCGGCTTGGAGCATGTGGAGCTGCCCTTGGAGCTGAGTAGCAGCAGCACAATCACGAGGCAATCTCCCCAAATGAATGGGGATGAGGAGGAGGAGGAGGTGCAGCAAGGTAATGAGCGTGCACCGCCACTTCCGCCTCGTGCTACAAGTGCTCGCGGGAACCGACCGGACTTACCGCAAAGCCATGAGAGCATTCAAGTCCCTGCAGCAGAGGAGGAAGGAAGGGGGAGAAGGAGGACTCAGCCCCCAATAGGTTGAGCTATGAACGGCTTGGAGGACCAGCCAACTCAACCTTGACCGGTTCGGCTCTCATGCTAGGTGATGATGCGGAAGATGAAAGCGAGGAGTGCGCCTTTGCCTTCTTCTCTCCGGTGGAGATACCGGGGAGCCTACAAATCCCAAGGAGGCTTGGGAGGGCCCCAATGGGAAGGAGTGGAAGAAGGCCTCAGATGAAGAAATGGGGAGCATCATCGAGAACGACACGTTTGACTTGGTGAACCTACCTCCGGGGCGTAAGGCGATTTCTTCCAAGTGGCTCTTCAAGCGCAAGACCGACGCCGACGGCAACATTGAGCGCTACAAGAGCAGACTTGTAGCCAAGGGGTACCAGCAGCAGGAGAAGAAGGACTACAATGAAGTGTATGCTCCTGTGGTGAAGGGTACAACCCTTCGAACTCTCTTCGCCGCGGCGGCCATCAAAGGATGGGTGGTGAAGCAAATGGACATTGTAACGGCCTTCCTCAACGGCGTTTTGGAGGAAGAGACCTACATGGAGCAGCCAGAGGGGTACAATGATGGGAGTGGCAGAGTGTGGAAGCTGAAGAAAGCACTCTATGGCCTCAAGCAAGCCCCTAGGCAATGGTACATCAAGCTGCGGGAAGTCTTGGAGGCGATCGGCTTCACTCCCTCAACGGCCGATCAATCCTTGTTCATGCTTGGCGAGGGGGAGCAGAGGAGCTTCATGGTGGTTTATGTGGATGACATCCTCATATTCTCACCCTCCTCTGACCTTGTGAAGGAGGTGATGCTGAAGCTTCAAGACAAGTTCAAGTGCAAGACCCTTGGTGACGTCAACTACTACCTTGGGCTTCACATTGAGCGAGATGTGGAGAAGCGGTGGATGCGAGTGCATCAAAAGAAGTACTTGGAGGCCTTGGCTGCAAACTTTGGGAAGAGTGAAGGTCATGTGGCTACTCCTCTTCCCTCAGGGTTCAAGTGTGTGAAAGGACCAGCGGAGGAAAGTGTTGGTGAAGAGGAGAGGCGCCGTTTTCACTCCTTGGTGGGCAGCCTCATGTATGCGGCCGTTCACACAAGGCCGGATGCAGCCTTTGCTACCGGGCAGCTGGCTAGGGTTGTCCAATGCCCTAATGAGGAGCAGGTAGCAGCTGGAGAGAGGGTGGCCAAGTACCTTGGCCAAACAGCAACTGTTGGACTGCAATACTCCGCGGCGGCACAAAGGCGTCAAAAGGGTGCGGATGGAGTCGAACCCGGGAGGCTCTTTCTCACCGCCTTCTCTGATGCATCTTGGGCATCAGAACCAGAGGACATGACAAGTGTGGGAGGCTTCATCTGCTGTGTTGGTGGAGGCCAACAGCTTGGGAGAGCAAGAAACAAGTGGACCAAGCATTGAGCTCGGTGGAGTCCGAGTACATGGCACTCTTCCGTGCCATAAGAGAGGTTGTGTGGCAGCGGCGTTTGCTAGCTGAATTGGGGGAGGAGCAGCAAGGACCTACCCCACTCTACTGTGATAGCCAGGGTGCTATTGCATTGGCTAAGAACCCCGTTCTTCATGGCCTTACCAAGCACATGAAGGTGAAGTGGCATTGGGTGAGGAGCATGGTAACCGCGGGTGAAGTGGAGTTGCACTACGTGAAGACGACGGCGCAGCCTGCTGATATGATGACCAAGAGGCTGGTTGAGCAGCAGCATTGGAAGTGTTGCAAGCTTGCTGGGATGGCTCTGAACTAAGGGGAGCAGATTCTAAGGCCAACAATCCGAGGGGGAGTTTGTTGGTGCAACCCTATGGCTTGCACTCGGCTTGTCGTCCTTGTTTGTGTGTGTGCATGCATGGCATGGAATGAATTGTGAGTCTATGTCATTGCTATCCAGTGCTTGTGTGTGTGTTTGAATGGTGTATCACAATGTGGTTTGTGTCGGTCAAGACATTAGCGAGTTTTTACAACTCGCATGTCAAGTCGTCGTTTGTGTGTCGCATGTGTTTTTTCTATTTTGTCGAGTGTGAAGTGTCCATCGTGTCGCAGGTGTGTGCAGCAAGCCCCCATCAACTCAAGAAGAATTTATCTTGCAGATCCAAGAACAAGAGCTCAAGATTTCAAGCCCAAGGGACGCGGATAAATATTAAATAGTGAAAATAGTAACGTTACTTCGTGTAGTGTTACATTTCACTTGGTGTAGCCCCTTGGAGGGTTGGTTTCGAGACTCTTCATGGTTGGGGACTCTGTGGTGGTGTACCACCAACCTGGACCTCGGCTCTTGGGGTATGTAGAGGCTGGGAACCATCTCCCTCTCGAACTCTTCTTGCTAAGTTTTGTACTTCCAAGACTATAGTGGCTCTATACCTCCTGCCAGTCAAACCGCCATAGCGTCGTCAAATCTTCATGGAAATTCATGATTCAACTTGCTGCTGATAGACGACAGCAACGCGCTCCAGATCCAACTTACAGATCACAGTTTGACTCAGCCAGCAGATCGTTATCAATATTTGAAGCCGTCTGACGGAAATCCGACTGTGCTCTCTATCTCTCATTATAGGCACATCTGAGCCTATTGTGACTATAACATGTCCTGCCGGGATCCCGCTCACACTTACTGCCCTCCCCCTCCCTTGCTTCATGCCACTCCCCCTCCTCTGTCCTCATGCCTCTCCGCCTCCCCTGCCCTCATGCATCTCCCTCTCCACTGCCCTCATGCCTATCTGCCTCCCTCTCCTCATGCCTCTTTCCCTCCCCATCTCCTCCAGCTGTCCCTGCCTCTCACGCCCTCACGCCTCTCCCACTCCTGCTCTCACTCCTACCCCCTACCCTCTCTGCACTCCATCTTTCCCCACTCTCCTGCACTCATGCCACTCCCCTCCCTACCCTAACACCCTCCCCCTCCCATGCCCCCACGCCTCTTCCTCCCCCGCCCTCACGCCTCTTCCCCTCCCCATCTCCTCCAGGCTGCACTCTCCCTTTCCCACTCTCCTACTCGTACCCCTCTTTCCCTTCCCTTCTCTCACCTCTCGCTCCCTCCACGGCTCTTGCGCCTTCCCACATCCCCCTTATCACGCACCTCATTACCTCAATGCTCTCCATCTCTCCCCTCCCCTACTCTTACGCCTCTCCCCCTCCCCTGCACTCACGCCTGCTCTCATGCCTCACTCTCTCCCTGCTCTCATGCCTCACTCCCTCCCTGCTCTCGTGCCTCACTCCCTCCTTGCACTCATGCCTCACTCCCTCCCTGCTCTCACGCCTTCCCCCCTCCACTGCTCTTGTGCCCCTCTCCCTCGCTCCTCGCATCTCCCCTAGCTACTATCTGTTGTCTTCCCCATCCCTGCGGCCTCGCTTTCTTCCCTGCTGCTGCGCCTTGACCCTTGATCTGTTTTCATTCAATGAGAAGGCAGGGGATTGCGGCGCGCGAAAAAGCGGGTAACACGTTACAACGTGGGAAAGAGGGAAGCGACCCGCAAGAGAAATCAGGAAGCGGTCCGCGAGGTGAAGCGAGCGAAGCAAAGCGAAGGGAAGCGAAGCTAAGCGAAGCGAAGCTAAGAGAAGCAAAGCGAAGTAAAGCGAAGCTAAGCAAAGCAAAGTGAAGCTAGCGAAGCAAAGAGAAGCAAAGAGAAGGGAAGCAAAGAGAAGCAAAGCAAAGCTACGCGCAGCTATGCGAAGCGAAGCGAAGCTAAGCGAAGCTAAGTGAAGCTAAAGCAAAGTTAAGCGAAGCGAAGTGAAGCTAAGAGAAGCGAAGCGAAGTGAAGCTAAGAGAAGCGAAGCTAAGCGAAGCGAAGCGAAGCTAAGCGAAGCAAAGCAAAGTTAAGCAAAGCTAAGCGAAGCGAAGCTTAGCGAATCGAAGCGAAGCTAAGCGAAGCTAAGCGAAGAGAAGCGAAGCGAAGCTAAGCGAAGCGAAGCGGAGCTAAGCGAAGCTAAGAGAAGGGAAGCGAAGCTAAGCGAAGCAAGGCAAAGCTAAGCGAAGCTAAGGGAAGCGAAGAGAAGAGAAGGAAAGAGAAGCGAAGCAAGCTAAGCGAAGCTAAGCGAGTGTAGCGAAGCTAAGGGAAGCGAAGCAAAGCGAATCTAAGCGAAGCGAAGCGAAGCTAGGCGAAGCTAGGCGAAGCGAAGCAAAGAGAAGCAAGAGAAGCGAAGCGAAGAGAAGCGAAGCTAAGAGAAGCAAAGCAAAGCTAAGCGCAGCTATGCGAAGCGAAGCGAAGCTAAGCAAAGCTAAGGAAGCAAACCGAAGCTAAGGGAAGCGAAGCGAAGCTAAGCGAAGCTAAGCGAAGCGAAGAGAAGCGAAGCAAAGCGAAGCAAAGCTAAGTGAAGCAAAGCGAAGCGAATCGAAGCGAAGAGAAGCATAGTGAAGCGAAGCGAAGAGAAGCGAGCTAAGAGAAGCACAGCGAAGCTAAGCGAAGCAAATCTAAGCTAAGCGAAGTGAAGCTAAGTGAGCGAAGCAAATCGAATCTAAGCTAAGCGAAGCGAATCCAAGCGAACCTAAGCAAAGCGAAGCTAAGCGAAGCAAAGCGAAGCTAAGCAAGTGAAGCGAAGCTAAGCAAAGCTAAGCGAAGCGAAGCGAAGAGAAGCATAGATAAGCGAAGCGAAAAGAAGCGAAGCTAAGAAAGCAAAGCAAAGCTAAGCGCAGGTATGCGAAGCGAAGCGAAGCTAAGCAAAGCTTAGCAAAGCGAAGCGAAGCTAAGGAAGCAAAGCGAAGCTAAGCGAAGCGAAGCCAAGCGAAGCTAGGCGAAGCGAAGCGAAGCCAAGCGAAGCTAGGCGAAGCGAAGCGAAGCCAAGCAAAGCTAGGCGAAGCGAAGCAAAGCCAAGCGAAGCTAGGCGAAGCGAAGTGAAGCTAGGCGAAGCTAAGCGAAGCAAAGCGAAGCTAACCAAAGCTAAGCGAGCTAAGCAAATCTAAGCCAAGCTAAGCGAAACTAAGAGAAGCGAAGCAAAGCTAAGCGAAGTGAAGCGAAGCAAAGTGAAACGAAGCAAAGTTTAGCTAAGCTTAGCGAAGAGAAGCGAAGTGAGCCAAGCGAAGCTAAACGAAGCGAAGCGAAGCAAAACGAAGCTAAGCGATGCCAAGCAAAGTGAAGCTAAGCGAAGCAAAGCGAAGTTAAGCGAAGCTAAGCGATGCTAAGCAAAGGGAAGCGAAGAGAAGCAAAGCGAAGCCAAGCGAAGCTAAGCGAAGCTAAGAGAAGCAAAGCCAAGCGAAGGTAACGAAGCTAAGCGAAGCGAAGCGAAGCTAAGCGAAGCTAAGCAAAGCGAAGCTAAGCGATGCTAAGCGAAGCGAAGCGAAGAGAAGCGAAGCGAGGCAAACCGAAGCTAAGCGAAGCGTAGCTAAGCGAAGCTAAGAGAAGCGAAGCAAAGCGAAGGGAAGCGAAGCTAAGCGAAGCGAAGCAAAGAGAAGCATAGAGAAGCGAAGCGAAAAGAAGCGAAGCTAAGAAAAGCAAAGCAAAGCTAAGCACAGGTATGCGAAGCGAAGCGAAGCTAAGCGAAGTGAAGCGAAGCTAAGGGAAGCGAACCGAAGCTAAGGGAAGCGAAGCGAAGACAAGCGAAGCTAAGCGAAGCTAGGCGACGCGAAGTGAAGCTAGGCGAAGCTAAGCGAAGCAAAGCAAAGCTAAGCGAAGCTAGGCTAAGCTAAGCGAAGCGAAGCGAAGCTAAGCGAATCAAAGCGAAGATAAGCGAAGCGAAGCTAAGCGAAACTAAGCGAAGCTAAGCGATGCAAAGTGAAACAAAGCAAAGCTTTGCTAAGCTTAGCTAAGCTTAGCGAAGCGAAGCAAAGCTAAGGGAAGCGAACCGAAGCTAAGGGAAGTGAAGCGAAGCTAAGCGAAGCTAGGCGAAGCGAAGTGAAGCTAGGCGAAGCTAAGCGAAGCTAAGCGAAGCGAAGCGAAGCTAAGCGAATCTAAGCGAAGCAAAGTGAAACGAAGCAAAGCTTAGCAAGGCGAAGCGAAGTAAAGCTAAGCGAAGCTAGGCGAAGCTAAGCAAAGGGAAGCGAAGCTAAGAGAAGCTAAGCGAAGCTAAGCGAGGCAAAGCGAAGCTAAGCGAAGCGAAGCGAGGCTAAGCAAAGCGAACAGGAAGCTAAGCGAAGCGAAGCAAAGCTAATCGAAGCGAAGCTAATCGAAGCGAAGGTGAAGCTCTGCGAAGCTAAGCGAAGCGAAGCGAAGCTAAGCGAAGCGAAGTGAAGAGAAGCTAAGCGAAGCGAACACGAAGCTAAGCAAAGCTAATCGAAGCGAAGCCAAGCGAAGCTAAGCGAAGCGAACACAAAGCTAAGCGAAACTAAAAGAAGCGAAGAGAAGCGAAGCGAAGCTAAGCAAAGCGAACCGAAGCTAAGCAAAGCTAAGAGAAGCGAAGCGAAGCTAAGCGAAGTGAAGTGAAGCTAAGCGAAGCTAAGGGAATCGAAGTGAAGCTAAGCAAAGTTATGCGAAGCGAAGCGAAGCTAAGCGAAGCTAAGCGAAGCTAGCGAGTCTAAGCAAAGCGAACAGGAAGCTAAGCGAAGCGAAGCGAAGCTAATCGAAGCAAAGCTAATCGAAGCAAAGATGAAGCTAAGCGAAGCGAAGCGAAGCTAAGCGATGCAAAGCGAAGCGAAGCGAAGCTAAGCGAAGCGAAGTGAAGAGAAGCTAAGCGAAGCGAACACGAAGCTAAGTGAAGCTAATCAAAGCGAAGCGAAGCGAAGCGAAGCGAAGCTAAGCGAAGCGAACACAAAGCTAAGCGAAACGAAAAGAAGCGAAGAGAAGCGAAGCGAAGCTAAGCAAAGCGAACTGAAGCTATGCGAAGCCAAGAGAAGCGAAGCGAAGCGAAGCGAAGCTAAGCGAAGTGAAGTGAAGCTAAGCGAAGTTATGTGATTCGAAGCGAAGCTAAGCAAAGCTAAGCGAAGCTAAGCGAAGCTAAGCGAAGCGAAGCTAATCGAAGCGAAGCTGAGCGAAGGTAAGCAAAGCTAAGCGAAGTGAAGCAAAGAGAAGCAAAGAGAAGCAAATCGAAGAGAAGCGAAACGTAAAGAATCAAAGCAAAGTTAAGCGCAGCTATGCGAAGCGAAGCAAAGCTAAGCGAAGCTAAGCGAATCTAAGGGAAGCGAACCGAAGCTAAGGGAAGCGAAGTGAAGAGAAGCAAAGAGAAGCGAAGCGAAGCTAAGTGAAGCTAAGCGAAGCAAAGAAAAGCATAGAGAAGCGAAGCGAAGCTAAGAGAATCAAAGCGAAGCTAAGCGTAGGTATGCAAAGCGAAGCGAAGCTAAGCAAGCTAAGCGAAGCTAAGGGAAGCGAACCGAAGCTAAGGGAAGCGAAGCGAAGCTAAGCGAAGCTAAGCGAAGCGAAGCAAAGCAAAGTGAAATGAAGCAAAGCTAAGCGCAGCGAAGCGAAACAAAGCAAAGCGAAGCGAAGCAAAGCGAAGCGAAGCCAAGCTAAGCAAAGCTAAGAGAAGCAAAGCGAAGCTAAGAGAAGCTATGCAAAGCTAATCGAAGCTATGCGAAGCGAAGCGAAGCTAAGCAAAGCAAAGCTAAGGTAAGCGAAGCTAAGCGAAGCGAAGCGAAGCTAAGCGAAGCGAAGCGAAGCTAAGCGAAGCGAAGCTAAGTGAAGCGAACAGGAAGCTAACCAAAGCGAAGCAAACAGGAAGCTAAGCGAAGCTAATCGAAGCGAAGCGATGCGAAGCGAAGCGAAGCTAAGGGAAGCTAAGGGAAGCGAAGCGAAGCTAAGGGAAGCGAAGTGAAGCGAAGCTAAGCGAAGCTAAGGGAAGAAAAGTGAAGAGAAGCGAAGAGAAGCGAAGAGAAGCGAAGCGAAGCAAAGCTAAGCAAAGCAAAGCAAAGCTAAGCGAAGCAAAGCGAAGCGAGGCTAAGCGAAGCTAAGGGAAGCAAAGCCAGGCTGAGCGAAGCGAAGCGAAGCTAAGCGAAGCAAAGCGAAGAGAAGCGAAAAGAAGCGAAGTGAAGCTAAGAGAAGGAAGCGAAGATATGCGAAGCGAAGCGAAGCTACGCGAAGCAAAGAAAAGCTAAGCAAATCTAAGCGATGCGAATCTAAGCAAAGCTATGCGAAGCGAAGCGAAGCTAAGCGAAGCAAAGCTAAGCGAAGCGAAGCAAAGGGAAGCGAATCGAAGCTAAGCGAAGCGAAGCGAAGCTAAGCAAAGCTAAGCGAAGCTAGCGAAGCGAAGCTAAGCGAAGCTAAGCGAAGCGAAGCTAAGCGAAGCGAAGCTAAGCGAAGCGAAGCTAAGCGAAGCGAAGCTAAGCGAAGCGAAGCTAAGCGAAGCAAAGTGAAGCTAAGCGAAGCTTAGCGAAGCGAAGCGAAGAGAAGCGAATAGATGCAAAGCAAAGCTATGGGAAGTGAAGCGAAGCTAAGCGAAGCTATTAGAAACGAAGCGAAGAGAAGGGAAGCGAAGCAAAGCTAAGCGAAGCAAAGCGAAGCTAAGTATAGCGAAGCAAAGCTAAGCGAAGCTAAGAGAAGCTTAGCGAAGCGAAGAGAAGCTAAGCAAAGCAAAGCGAAGCTAAGCGAAGTGAAGCGAAGCTAAGCAAAGCGAAGAGAAGCATAGAGAAGCGAAGCAAAAAGAAGCGAAGCTAAGAGGAGCAAAGCGAAGCTAAGCGCAGGTATGCGAAGCGAAGCAAAGCTAAGCGAAGCGAAGCGAAGCTAAGGGAAGCGAACCGAAGCTAAGGGAAGCGAAGCGAAGCTAAGCGAAGCGAAGCGAAGCTAAGCGAAGCAAAGCGAAGCTAAGCGAAGCGAACTGAGCCTCAGTGAAGCTAAGCAAAGCAAAGCAAAGCTAAGCAAATCTAAGCGAAGCTAAGCAAATCTAAGCGAAGCTAAGCGAAGCTAAGCGAAGCAAAGTGAAACGAATCACTGCTTAGCAAAGCGAAGCGAAGCAAAGCTAAGCGAAGCTAGGCGAAGCTAAGCAAAGCGAAGCGAAGCTAAGAGAAGCAAAGCGAAGCAAAGCTAAGCTAAGCGAAGCTAAGCGAAGCTAAGCGAAGCTAAGCAAAGCAAAGCGAAGCTAAGCGAAGCAAAGCAAAGCTAAGCGAAGCGAGGCTAAGCGAAGCGAACAGGAAGCTAAGCGAAGCTAATCGAAGCGAAACTAAGCGAAGCAAACATGAAGCTAAGCGAAGCGAAGCGAAGCTAAGCGAAGCGAAGTGAAGAGAAGCTAAGCGAAGCGAACACGAAGCTAAGCGAAGCTAATCAACACGAAGCGAAGCGAAGCTAAGCAAAGCGAACACGAAGTTAAGCAAAGCTAAATGAAGGGAAGAGAAGAGAAGCGAAGCTAAGCGAAGCTAAGAGAAGCGAAGCTAAGAGAAGCAAAGCGCAGCTATGCGAAGTGAAGCGAAGCTAAGCGAAGCGAAGCGAAGAGAAGCGAAGCGAAGCAAAGCTTAGCGAAGCTAAGCGAAGCTAAGAGAAGCTAAGCGAAGCGAAGCTTAGCCAAGCGAAGCGAAGCTAAGCGAAGCGAAGAGAAGCATAGCGAAGCGAAGCTTAGCGAAGCGAAGTGAAGCTAAGCAAAGCGAAAAGAAGCGAAGCTAAGAGAACTCGAAAGCAGTTTCATGTGGAGCATTTTTGTCCGGAGCACTTGGTCTGGAGCACTTGGACTGGGGCACTTGGTCTTGAGCACTTTGTCTGGAGCACTTAGTCTGGTGCACTTTCGTCTGGAGCACTTTGTCTTAAGCAGTTTGTCTGGAGCACTTCATCTAGGGCGTTCGTCTCGAGCACTTTGGTCTGGAGAACTTTCGACTGGAGCACTTTCGTCTGGAGCACTTTCGTCTGGAGCACTTTTGTCTTGAGCACTTGAGTTTGGAGCACTTCATCGGGAGCACTTTGAGTGGAGCAATTCGTTTGAAGCACTTCGTCTGGTGCACTTTTCTCTGGAGCACTTTTGTCCAGAGCACATTCATCAAGAGCACTTCATCTGGAGCAGTTGGTCTAGAGCACATAATCTTGAGCACTTTGTCTGGAGCACTTGGTCTAGAGCACAGGAGCACTTAATCTTGTGCACTTTCGCCTGGAGCACTTTGTCTGGAGCACTTCTACTGGAGCACTTTGTCTATAGCAATTTGTCTAGTGCACATTCATCCATAGCACTTCGTCTGTAGCACTTTCGTTTGGAGCACTTTGTCTTGTGCTTTTTCATCTGGAGCACCTTCGTCTGGTTCACTTCATCTTGTGCACTTCGTCTGGAGCACTTTGTCTGGAGCACTTCTTCTGGTGCACTTTTGTCGAGACCACTTTCTTCTGGAGCACTTCGTCTGGAGCACTTTGTTTGGAGCACCTGGTCTGGAGCACTTGGTCTGGAGAACTTGTTCTCGAGCACTCCGTCTGGAGCACTTAGTCCGGTGCACTTTCGTCTGGAGCACTTCGTCTAGTGCACGTTCATCTGGAGCACTTTCTTCTGGATCACTTCGTGTGGAGCACATTGTCTAGAGCACCTCATGTAGTGCGCATTCGTCTGGAGTACTTTTGTCCGGAGTTCTTTCGTCTGGAGCACTTCGTCTAAAGCACTTTCATCTGGAGCACTTCGTCTGGAGCACTTCGCATGGAGCACTTTGCCTAGAGCACTTCGTTTAGAGCACTTCATCTGGAGCACTTTGTCTGGTGCCTTTTCGTCTGGAGCACGTTCGTTTGGAGCACTTTGTCTTGAGCACTTTCGTCTGGAGCACTTTGTCTAGAGCACCTCGTCTAGTGGACGTTCATCTGGAGCACTTTTGTCCGGAGTTCTTTCGTCTGGAGCACTTCGTCTAAAGCACTTTCATCTGGAGCACTTCGTCTGGAGCACTTTTCCTGGAGCACTTTCGTCTGGAGCAGTTTTGTCTGGAGCACTTTCTGGGGCACTTTCGTCTGGAGAACTTTATCTGGAGCACTTGGTCAAGAGCACATGGTCTGGAGCACTTGGTCTAGAGCACTTCGTTAGGAGCACTTAGTATGTTGCACTTTTGCCTTGAGCACTTCGTCTGGAGCACTTCGTCTGGAGCACTATGTCTAGAGCACCTCGTCTAGTGGACGTTCATCTGGAGCACTTTTGTCCGGAGTTCTTTCGTCTGGAGCATTTCGTCTAAAGCACTTTCATCTGGAGCACTTCGTCTGGAGCACTTTGCCTGGAGCACTTTGCCTAGAGCACTTCGTTTAGAGCATTTCATCTGGAGCACTTCGTCTGGTGCCTTTTTGTCTGGAGAGCGTTCGTTTGGAGCACTTCGTCTGGAGCACTTTCGACTGGAGCACTTTGTCAGGTGCTATTTCGTCTGGAGCACGTTTGTCTGGAGCACTTCGTCTGGTGAACTTCGTCAGGTACACTTTCGTCTGGTGCACTTCGTCTTGTGCACTTTCGTGTGGAGCACTTTTGTCTAGAGCACTTTTGTCTATAGCTCTTCGTCGGGAGCACTTTGAGTGGAGCAATTCGTCTGGAGCACTTGATCTGGTGCACTTTTGTCTGGAGCACTTTTGTCCGGAGCACATTCGTCTGGAGCACTTTTGTCCAGAGCACTTTGTCTGGAGCACTTTCGGTTGGAGCACTTTGTCGGGTGCTATTTTGTCTGGAGCATGTTTGTTTGGAGCCCTTCGTCTGGTGAACTTTGTCTGGAACACTTTCTTCTGGAGCACTTTGTTTGGAGCACTTGGTTTGGAGCACTTGGTCTGGAGCACTTCGTCTTGAGCACTTCGTCTGGAGCACTTTGTCTAGTGCACGTTCGTTTGGAGCACTTTCATCCGCAGAATTTTTGCTTGGAGCACTTTCTTGTGGAGCACTTCGTCTAGAGTATGTTGTCTGGAGCACTTCGTCTGGTGCATTTTGGTCTGGAGCGCTTTCGTCCAGAGCACTTCATCAGGAGCACTTCGACTAGAGCAGTTCGTCGGGAGCACTTTATTTGGTGCACTTTTGTCAGGAGCACTTTTGTCAGGAGCACTTTTGTCCGAAGCACATTCGTCTGGAGCACTTCATCTAGAGCAGTTCGTCTAGAGCACATGGTCTGGAGCACATGGCTCAAGAACTCCAAAGGAAGACAACTCAAGAACTTGGACATGCAAAAACGCTCGAGATACCATAACTTCCCACACACCTAGGTTTTGCATCCGAGCACAGGCCAGCATGCTCTTGAGCCCATACACTAACCATACGTGCAAGAAGCAAAATGTTTGAGCAAGCTCAATAGCAAGATAACCAAGTTGAGGTCTCGTAGGAAAATGCTCAAGTACTGGAAAAAGGAACACATACAATACCATAACTTTTTGCACACTTAGGTTTTGGATCTGAGCACAAGCCACGATTATCTTGACCCCATGCACTAACTGTTCATGCAAAACAAGAGCTTAGAAATTGCTTTGTATCTGAAAAACGAAATGAAAGGTTGAGGTTTTGTTGGGCAATGCTACAGTGTTTAGTCATGGGACAATAGTAGGCATACTATAACTTCCCAACCACTTGGTTTTTGGATCCGAGCACAAGCCATGATGCTCTTGAGGCCATACACTAGCTATGTATGCAAAGGGAATAGTTTTTGGTGAACAATATCCTAAATGAAAAAACAGGTTGTTGTTTGGTGGGGTACCACTCAAGAACTTGGACATGCGAAAACGCTCGAGAAACCATAACTTCCCACACACCTGGGTTTTGCATCCGAGCACAGGCCAGCATGCTCTTGAGCCCATACACTAACCATGCATGCAAAAGGCAAGATGTTTGAGCACGCTCAATAGCAAGATAACCAAGTTGAGGTCTCGTAGGAAAATGCTCAAGTACTGGAAAAAGGAGCACATACAATACCATAACTTTTTGCACACTTAGGTTTTGGATCTGAGCACAAGCCACGATTATCTTGACCCCATGCACTAATTGCTCAAGCAAAACAAGGGCTTAGAAATTGCTTTGTATGTGAAAAACAAAATGAAAAGTTGAGGTTTTGTTGGGCAATGCTATAGTGTTTAGTCATGGGACAATAGTAGGCATACTATTACTTCCCAACCACTTGGATTTTGGATCCGAGCACAAGCCATGATGCTCTTGAGGCGACCTCGGAACAGACCGCGTACCGCTCGTGACCAGGGAACATAGTGGTGACGCCGAGGTCCTGAAGACAGCCGACACCAACTAAGTTCCTGGAGAACGAAGGGATGTGCAGGCCTGTAAGAGAACCTGAGGGAACCGCCGGACAGCGAAGGGTAGTGTAGCTGTGAGCAACTACAGGACCAGAGGAGGGGTCCGCAAGGGCGACAGCGGCATGCACAGCAAGCGGTGTGAGGGCGGCGTGGTCGCGGAAGAAACAAGCTGACGCACCGGAGTCTAGAGTGAAGGACATCGGCGCCGTAGTGGCGGACAACGGAGGAGCAAGGGTAGAGCCTAGGCTAGACAACGCAAGGTGTCCTACGCCTGACGCAGCAGGGGAGTCTGGACTACACACAGGTGCTACGCCTAAGCTAAAGAACGCAGAGTAACACGATCCGGAAACACTCGAAGCGTCAGCATACAAAGAATGCAAGGAAGAAGTAATCTGATCCATGTCTAAGTCAAAACAAGCACACCATGGCGCAGCAAGTTGGGCCAGTCACGAAGGTCCAGGGCGGGGCCAAAGCGGCGACGGAAGAGGTCGTCGCGGTGGCGGAAGCAGCGGGCGGAGGCGTGCGAACAACTCGCACGCCACTTTGGTGGTTGGCAAACCACTCGCACACTACTCTTCTGGGGGGTGGCAAACCACTCGCACGCCACTTTCGAGGGGTGGAAAATGACTCGCACGCAACTCTGGAAGGTGGCAAACAACTCGCACGCAACTTTTGAGGGGTGGCAAACCACTCGCACACCACTCGGTGGGGTGGCAAACCACTCCCAAGCCACTCTGGGGGGTGGCAAACCATTTGCATGCCACTCTCAGAGGGGGAAAACCACTTGCACGCCACTGTCAGGGGTGGCAAACTTCTCGCACTCCACTCTAGGGGTGGCAAACCACTCGCGCGCCACTCTCGAGGGTGGCAAACCACTTGTACGCCACTCTGGGGGTGGCAAACCACTCGCACACCAATTGGAGGGTGGCAAACCACTCGCACGCCACCCTTGGGGTTTAGGAATGGTTTGCCACCACTCAAAGTGGCTTGGGAGTGGTTTGCCACCCCGCCCTGTGGCGTGCGAGTAATTTGCCACCCCAAGTGGCGTGCGAGTGGTTTGCCACCCCCCGAGTGGCGTGCGAGAGGGTTGCCCCCCTCCAGGATTTGCGTGCGAGTGATAAGCAACCTCTCCGAGTGGCGTGCGAGTGGTTTGCCACCCCTAGAGTTGAGTGCGAGTGGTTTGCTACCCCTCGAGTGTGGCGGGCAAGTGGTTTGCCACACCCGAGAGTGGCGTGCGAGTGGTTTGCCCCCCTCTGAGAGTGGCATGCGAATGGTTTGCCACCCCCCGGAGTGGCTTGGGAGTGGTTTGCCAACCCACCGAGTAGCGTGCGAGTTGTTTTCCATCCCCACGAGTTGGGTGCGAGTGGTTTGCCACCCCCCAGAGTGGCGTCTGAGTGGTTTGCCACCCCCCAGAGTGGCGTGCGAGTGGTTTGCCACCCCCCCGATTGGCTTGGGAGTGGTTTGCCACCCCCCTAAGAGTGGCGTGCGAGTGGTTTCCCAACCCCCGATTGGCGTTCGAGTGGTTTGCCACCCCTCAAAAGTGGCGTGCGAGTTGTTTGCCACCTCCCAGAGTGGCGTGCGAATGTTTTTTCCACCCCTCGAAACTGGCATGCGAGTGGTTTGCCAACCCCCTGAAGAGTAGCATGCGAGTGGTTTGCCACCCACCAAAGTAGCGTGCGAGTTTTTTGCCAATCCCACGAGTGGGATGCAAGTAGCTTGCCACCCCCCAGAGTGGCGTGTGAGTGATTTGCCACCCCCCAAGAGGCGTGCGAATGGTTTGCCACCCCCCAGAGTGGCTTGGGAGTGATTTGCCACCACCCCGAGTGTTGTGCGAGTGGTTTGCCACCCCCCCTAAGATTGGCGTGCGAGTGGTTTGCCACACCCCCGAGTGGCATGCGAGTGGTTTGCCACCCGCTGAGAGTGGCGTGTGAGTTATTTGCCACCCCCCGAGGGTGGCATGCTAGGGGTTTTTCCCCCCCCCGATTGGCGTGCGAGTGGTTTGCCACCCCCCAGAGTGGCTAGGAAGTGGTTTGCCACCCCCCAGAGTGGCGTGCGAGTGGTTTGCCACTCCCCAGAGTGGCATGCGAGTGGTTGGCCAACCCCCGAGTGTGGCGTGGGAGTGGTTTCCCACCCTCCGACAGTGGCGTGCGAATGGTTTGCCATCTCTCAGAGAGGCTTGGTAGTGGTTTGCCACCCCCCAGAGTGGCTTGGGAGTGGTTTGCCACCCCCCAGAGTGTTGTGCGAGTGGCGTGCGACCGGTTTGCCACCCACCGAAAGTGGCATGCGAGTGGTTTGCCAACCCCCCGAGTGGCGTGCGAGTAGTTTGCCACCCTCCAAGATTGGCGAGCGAGTTAAGTGCGAGTGGTTTGCCACCTTGCAGTATGACGTGCGAATGGTTTGCCACCCCGGAGTGTGACGTGCGAGTGGTTTCCACCCCCGAGAGTGGCGTGCGAATGGTTTGCCACCCCTCAGAGTGGCTTGGGATTGGTTTGCCACCCCCTCGAGTGGTGTGCGAGTAATTTGCCACCCCCCAAGTGGCGTGCGAGTGGTTTGCCACCCCACCGAGTGGCGTGCGAGAAAGTTGCCACCCCCCAGAGTGGCGTGGGAGTGGTTTGCCACGCCCCGAGAATGGCGTGCGAGTGGTTTGCCGCCCCCTGACAGTGGCGTGCAAGTGGTTTGCCACCCCCCAAGAGTGGCGTGCGAGTTGTTTGCCACCCCCTGAGAGTGTTGTGTGAGTGGTTTGCCACCCCCCCGAGAGTGGCATGCGAGTGGTTTGCCACCCCCCCGATTGGCGTGCGAGTGGTTTGCCACCCCCTAGAGTGGCGTGCGAGTGGTTTGTAAACCCCGAGAGTGGCGTGGGAGTGGTTTGCCACCCTCCGAGAGTGGCCCGCGAATGGTTTGCCACCCCTCAGAGAGGCTTGGGAGTGGTTTGCCACCCCCCCATGTGGCGTGCGACAGGTTTGCCACCCACCGAGAGTGGCGTGCGAGTGGTTTGCCATCACACCGATTGGTGTGCAAGTTTTTTGCCACCCCCTAGAGTGGCATGCGAGTGGTTTGCCACCCCCCGAGAGTGGCGTGTGAGTGGTTTGCCACCCCTTGATAGTGGCATGGGAATGGTTTGCCACCCCCCAAAGTCGCTTGGGACTGGTTTGCCACCCCCAGAGTGGCGGCAAGTGGTTTGCCACTCCCAAGAGTGGCATGCGAGTGGTTTGCCAACCCTCGAGAGTGGCTTGAGAGTGGTTTGCCACACTCCGAGATTGGCGTGCAAATGTTTTGCCACCCCCCCAGAGAGGCTTGGGAGTTGTTTTCCACCCAACCGAGTTGCGTGCGACTCGTTTGCCACCCACCGAAAGTGGCATGCGAGTGGTTTGCCATCCCCCCGAGTGGCGTTCGAGTGGTTTGCCACCCTCCAAGTTTGGCGTGCGAGTGGTTTACCACCCTACAAGAGTGGCGTGCGAATAGTTTGCCACCCCCCGAGAGTCGCGTGCGAATGGTTTGCCACCCCGCAGAGTGGCTTGGGAGTGGTTCGCAACCCCCCGAGTGGTGTGCGAGTGGTTTGCCACCCCCCGAGGGTGGCGTGCGAGTGGTTTTACACCCCCTGATTGGCGTGCTAGTGGTTTGCAATCCCCCAGAGTGGCATGCGAGTGGTTTGCCACCCCTTGAGAGTGGCGTGCGAGTGGTTTGCCACCCTCAAAGATTGGCGTGCGAGCGGTTTGCCACCCTCCAAAAGTGGCGTGCGAATAGTTTGCCACCTCCCCATAGTGGCGTGCGAATGGTTTGCCACCCCTCAGAAAGGCTTGGGAGTGGTTTGCCACCCCACGAGTGGCGTGCGACTTCTTTGCCACCTACCGATAGTGGCGTGCGAGTGGTTTGCCATCCCCCGAAGTGGCATTCGAGTGGTTTGCCACCCTCTAAGATTGGCGTTTGAGTGGTTTGCCACCCTCCAAGAGTGGTGTGCGAATAGTTTGCCACCCCGCAGTGTGACGTGCGAGTTGTTTGCCATCCCGCAGTGTGACGTGCGAGTGGTTTGCCACCCTCCAAGAGTTGCGTGCGAGAGGTTTGCCAACCCCCAAAGTGGCGTGCGAGAGGTTTGCCACCCCCAAAAGTGGCGTGGGAGTGGTTTGCCACACTGCGAGACTGTCGTGCGAATGGTTTGCCACCCCTTAGAGAGGCTTGGGAGTGGTTTGCCACCCCCGCGAGTGGTGCGAAAGAGTTTTAGTGAACAATATCCTAAATGAAAAAACAGGTTGTTTTTTGGTGGGGTACCACTCAAGAACTTGGACATGCGAAAACGCTCGAGATACCATAACTTCCCACACACCTGGGTTTTGCATCCGAGCACAGGCCAGCATGCTCTTGAGCCCATACACTAACCATGCATGTGAAAAGCAAGAGGTTTGAGCATGCTCAATAGCAAGATAACCAAGTTGAGGTCTCGTAGGAATATGCTGAAGTAGTGGAAAAAGGAACACATACAATACCATTACATTTTGCATACTTAGGTTTTGGATCTGAGCACAAGCCATGATTATCTTGAGCCCATGCACTAACTGTTCATGCAAAACAAGGGCTTAGAAATTGCTTTGTATATGAAAAACAACATGAAAAGTTGAGGTTTTGTTGGGCAATGCTCAAGGGTTCAGTCATGGAACAATGGTTGACATAGTATAACTTCCCAACCACTTGGATTTTGGATCTGAGCACAAGCCATGATGCTCTTGAGGCCATACACTAGCTATGTATACAAAGGGAAAGAGTTTTGGTGAACAATATCGTAAATGAAAAAACAGGTTTTTAGTTAATGGGGTACACTTCAAGAACTTGGACATGCGAAAACGCTCGAGATACCATTACTTCCCACACACCTGGGTTTTGCATCTGAGCACAGGCCAGCATGCTCTTGAGCCCATACACTAACCATGCATGCAAAAAGCAAGATGTTTGAGCACGCTCAATAGCAAGATAACCAAGTTGAGGTCTCGTAGAAAAATGCTCAAGTACTGGAAATAGGAACACATACAATACCATTGCTTTTTGCCCACTTAGGTTTTGGATCTGAGCACAAGCCATGACTATCTTGAGCCCATGCACTAGCTGTTTATGCAAAACAAGGGCTTAGAAATTGCTTTGTTTCTGGAAAACAAAATGAAAAGTTGAGGTTTTGTTGGGCAATGCTCAAGTGTTCAGTCATGGGACAATAGTTGACATACTATAACTTCCCAACCACTTGGATTTTGGATCTGAGCACAAGCCATGATGCTCTTGAGTCCATACACTAGCTATTACGCAAAGAGAAAGAGTTTTAGTGAGCAAGATCCTAAATGAAAAAACAGGTTGTTGTTTGGTGGGGTACCACTCAAGAACTTGGACATGCAAAAACGCTTGAGATACCATAACTTCCCACACACCTGGGTTTTGCATCCGAGCACAGGCCAGCATGCTCTTGAGCCCATACACTAACCATGCATGCAAAAAGCAAGATATTTGAGCACGCTCAATAGCAAGATAACCAAGTTGAGGTCTCGTAGAAAAATGCTCAAGTACTGGAAAAGGGAGCACATATAATACCATAATTTTTTGCACACTTAGGTTTTGGATCTGAGCACAAGCCACGATTATCTTGACCCCATGCACTAACAGCTCATGCAAAACAAGGGCTTAGAAATTGCTTTGTATCTGAAAAACGAAATGAAAAGTTGAGGTTTTGTTGGGCAATGCTCAAGTGTTCAGTCATGGGACAATAGTTGACATACTATAACTTCCCAACCACTTGGATTTTGGATCTGAGCACAAGCCATGATGCTCTTGAGGCCATACACTAGCTATGTATGCAAAGGGAAAGAGTTTTAGTGAACAAGATCCTAAATGAAAAAACAGGTTGTTGTTTGGTGGGGTACCACTCAAGAACTTGGACATGCGAAAACGCTCGAGATACCATAACTTCCCACACACCTGGGTTTTGCATCCGAGCACAGGCCAGCATGCTCTTGAGCCCATACACTAACCATGCATGTGAAAAGAAAGATGTTTGAGCACGCTCAATAGCAAGATAACCAAGTTGAGGTCTCGTAGGAAAATGCTCAAGTACTGGAAAAAGGAACACATACAATACCATTACATTTTGCACACATAGGTTTTGTTGGGCAATGCTCAAGTGTTTAGTTTTAGGACAATAGTTGACATACTATAACTTCCCAACCACTTGGATTTTGGATCTGAGCACAAGCCATGATGCTCTTCAGGCCATACACTAGCTATGTATGCAAAAAGAAAGAGTTTTTGTTAACATTCTAAATGAAAAAACAGGTTGTTGTTTGGAAGCGAAGCGAAGCTAAGCAAAGCTAAGCGCAGCTAAGCGAAGCAAAGCGAAGCGAAGCAAAGCTAAGCAAAGCTAAGCGAAGCGATGCGAAGATAAGCGAAGAGAGGCAAAGCGAATCTAAGCGAAGCGAAGCGAAGCTAAGCGAAGCTAAGAGAAGCGAAGCGAAGCGTAGCTAAGCGAAGCGAAGCTAAGCAAAGCAAAATTAAGCGAAGCAAAGCGAAGAGAAGCGAAGAGAAGCGAAGCGAAGCTAAGCGAAGCAGAGCGAAGCAAAGCGAAGCGAAGCGAAGCTAAGCAAAGCTAAGCGAAGCGAAGCAAAGATAAGCGAAGAGAGGCAAAGCGAAGCTAAGCGAAGCGAAGCGAAGCTAAGCGAAGCTAAGAGAAGCGAAGCGAAGAATAGCTATGCGAAGCGAAGCTAAGCAAAGCGAAGTTAAGCGAAGCGAAGCGAAGAGAAGCGAAGAGAAGCGAAGCGAAGCTAAGCGAAGCAAAGCGAAGTGAAGGGAAGCTAATCGCAGCGAAGCGAAGAGAAGCATAGAGAAGCGAAGCGAAAAGAAGCAAAGCTAAGAGAAGCAATGCGAAGCTAAGCGCAGGTATGCGAAGCGAAGCGAAGCTAAGAGAAGCAAAGCGAATCTAAGCGCAGCTATGCGAAGCGAAGCGAAGCTAAGGGAAGCAAACTGAAGCTAAGAGAAGCAAAGCAAAGCTAAGCGAAGCGAATCTGAGCTAAGCGAAGTGAAGCTTAGCGAAGCTAAGCAAATCTAAGCGAAGCTAAGCGAAGCGAAGCAATCTTGTTAGGATTAAGGACGGAGTCCAGGTGAACTTAGGAGCTAGAATTACTCAAAATATAAATCCGAAATTCTGGACAGAATAGTCGTCTTCACAAGAAACGACGTCGACGAAAAACTAGCTGTTCGAATGTCGTCAAAATCGGATATGTTGTAGCTTGTAATGTCGTGCAAAAAGAAGCGAAGCTAAGAGAAGCAAAGCAAAGCTAAGCGCAGGTATGCGAAGCGAAGCGAAGCAAAGCGAAGCTAAGCGAAGCGAAGCGAAGCTAAGGGAAGTGAACCGAAGCTAAGCGGAGCGAAGCTAAGCGGAGCGAAGTGAAGCTCGGCGAAGCTAAGCAAAGCAAAGCAAAGCTAAGCAAAGCTAAGCGAAGCTAAACGAAGCGAAGCGAAGCGAATCTAAGCGAAGCTAAGCGAATCGAAGCTAAGCGAAGCAAAGCGAAGGGAAGCGAAGCAAAGTGAAACGAAGCAATGCTTAGCAAAGCGAAGTGAAGCAAAGCTAAGCGAAGCTAGGCGAAGCTAAGCAAAGCGAAGCGAAGCTAAGAGCAGCTAAGCGAAGCTAAGCGAAGCAAAGCGAAGCTATGCGAAGCGAAGCAAAGCTAAGCGAAGCGAAGCGAAGCTAAGCAAAGCGAGGCTAAGCGAAGCGAACAGGAAGCTAAGCAAAGCTAATCGAAGCAAAGCGAAGCGTTGCGAACATGAAGCTAAGCGAAGCTAAGCGAAGCGAAGTGAAGAGAAGCTAAGCAAAGCGAACACGAAGCTAAGCGAAGCTAATCGAATCGAAGCGAAGCGAAGCGAAGCGAAGCGAAGCGAAGCTAAGCGAAGCGAACACAAAGCTAAGCGAAACTAAAAG
The DNA here is from genome assembly GCA_027943415.1 of Closterium sp. NIES-67. Taxonomy (NCBI): domain Eukaryota; kingdom Viridiplantae; phylum Streptophyta; class Zygnematophyceae; order Desmidiales; family Closteriaceae; genus Closterium; species Closterium sp. NIES-67. The sequence goes on from BQMB01000060.1 coordinate 30,555, forward strand.
AAGCGAAGAGAAGCGAAGCGAAGCTAAGCAAATCGAAGCGAAGCTAAGCGAAGCTAAGAGAAGCGAAGCGAAGCTAAGCGAAGTGAGGCGAAGCTAAGCGAAGCTAAGGGAAGCTAAGCGAAGCGAAGCTAAGCGAAGCTATGCGAAGCGAATCGAAGCTAAGCGAAGCTAAGCGAAGCTAAGCGAAGCTAAGCGAAACTAAGCGAAGCTAAGCGAAGCGAAGATAATCGAAGCAAAGCTAAGCGAAGCGAAGCAAAGAGAAGCAAAGAGAAGCAAAGCAAAGAGAAGCGAAGCTAAGAGAAGCAAAGCAAAGCTAAGCTCAGCTATGCGAAGCGAAGCAAAGCTAAGCGAAGCTAAGGGAAGCGAACCAAAGCTAAGGGAAGCGAAACGAAGAGAAGCGAAGCGAAGGGAAGAGAAGCAAAGAGAAGTGAAGCGAAGCTAAGTGAAGCTAAGTAAAGCTAAGTGAAGTGAAGCTAAGTGAAGCTAAGTGAAGCTAAGTGAAGCTAAGCGAAGCGAAGAGAAGCATAGAGAAGCGAAGCGAAGCTAAGAGAATCAAAGAGAAGCTAAGCGCAGGTATGCGAAGTGAAGCGAAGCTAAGCGAAGCTAAGCGAAGCGAAGCAAAGCTAAGGGAAGCGAGCCGAAGCTAAGGGAAGCGAAGCGAAGCTAAGCGAAGCTAAGTGAAGCGAAGCAAAGCAAATTGAAACGAAGCAAAGCTAAGCGAAGCGAAGCGAAGCAAAGCAAAGCAAAGCAAAGCGAAGCGAAGCAATGCGAAGCGAAGCGAAGCGAAGCGAAGCGAAGCGAAGCGAACCGAAGCGAAGCGAAGCGAAGCGAAGCTAAGCGAAGCTAAGAGAAGCTAAGCGAAGCTAATCGAAGCAAAGCGATGCGAAGCGAAGAAAAGCGATGCGAATTGAAGCGAAGCTAAGGGAAGCTAAGGGAAGCCAAGCGAAGCGAAGGGAAGCGAAGCGAAGCTAAGCGAAGCGAAGAGAAGCATAGAGAAGCGAAGCAAAAAGAAGCAAAGCTAAGAGAAGCAAAGCGAAGCTAAGCGCAGGTATGCGAAGCGAAGCAAAGCAAAGCGAAGCTAAGCAAAGCTAAGCGAAGCGAAGCGAAGCTAAGGGAAGTGAACCGAAGCTAAGGGAAGCGAAGCAAAGCTAAGCGGAGCGAAGTGAAGCTCGGCGAAGCTAAGCAAAGCAAAGCATAGCTAAGCGAAGCTAAACGAAGCGAAGCGAAGCGAATCTAAGCGAAGCTAAGCGAGTCGAAGCTAAGCAAAGGTAAGAGAAGCAAAGCGAAGCGAAGCGAAGCAATGCTTAGCAAAGCGAAGTGAAGCAAAGCTAAGCGAAGTGAAGCAAAGCTAAGCGGAGCTAGGCGAAGCAAAGTGAAGCTACGCGAAGCGAAGCGAAGCTAAGCGAATCTAAGCGAAGCTAAGCGAAGCGAAGCTAAGCAAAGCGATGCGAAACTAAGCGAAGCGAAGCGAAGCTATGCATAGCTAAGCGAAGCTATGCGAAGCGAAGCGAAGCAAAGTGAAGCGAAGCAAAGCTTAGCAAAGCGAAGCGAAGCAAAGCTAAGCAAAGCTACACGAAGCTAAGTAACGGGAAGCGAAGCTAAGAGAAGCGAAGCGAAGCGAAGCGAAGCGAAGCGAAGCGAAGCTAAGCGAAGCTAAGAAAAGCTAAGCGAAGCTAAAGTGCTGTTTGCTTCGCTTAGCTTCATGTTACATGCTGCAGACTAAAGTGCTCCTGACGAATTGCTCCAGTTGAAGTGCTCCCGACGAAGTGCTCCAGGGAAAGTTCTTCAGACTAAGTGCAAAAGACGAAGTGTACCGGATGAAAGTTTACCAGATGAAGTTCACTAGACGAAGGGCTCCAGACGAATGTGCTCCAGACGAAATAGCACCAGACAAAGTGCTCCAGCCGAGAGTGCTCAAGACGAAGTGCTCCAAACGAACGTGCTCCAGACGAAAAGGCACCAGACAAAGTGCTCCAGATGAAGTGCTCTAAACGAAGTGCTCTAGGCAAAGTGCTCCATGGGAAGTGCTCCAGACGAAGTGCTCCAGATGAAAGTGCTTTAGACGAAGTGCTCCAGACGAAAGAACTCCGGACAATAGTACTCCAGACGAATGCGCACTAGATGAGGTGCTCTAGACAAAGTGCTCCACATGAAGTGATCCAGAAGAAAGTGCTCCAGATGAACGTGCACTAGACGAAGTGCTCCAGACGAAAGTGCACCGGACTAAGTGCTCTAGATGGAGTGCTCGAGAACAAGTGCACGAGACCAAGTGCTCCAGACCAGGTGCTCCAAACAATGTGCTCCAGACGAAGTGCTCCAGAAGAAAGTGGTCTCGACAAAAGTGCACCAGAAGAAGTGCTCCAGACAAAGTGCTCCAGACGAAGTGCACAAGATAAAGTGAACCAGAAGAAGGTGCTCCAGATAAAAAAGCACAAGACAAAGTGCTCCAAACGAAAGTGCTACAGACGAAGTGCTCTGGACGAATGTGCACTAGACGAATTGCTATAGACAAAGTGCTCCAGTAGAAGTGCTCCAGACGAAGTGCTTCAGGCGAAAGTGCACAAGACTAAGTGCTCCTGACGAAGTGCTCTAGACCAAGTGCTCCAGACAAAGTGCTCAAGATTATGTGCTCTAGACCAACTGCTCCATATGAAGTGCTCTTGATGAATGTGCTCTGGACAAAAGTGCTCCAGACAAAAGTGCACCAGACGAAGTGCTCCAAACGAATTGCTCCACTCAAAGTGCTCCCGATGAAGTGCTCCAAACGAAAGTGCTCCAGACAAAAGTGCTCCAGACGAAAGTGCTCTAGACGAAAGTGCTCCAGACGAAAGTGCTCCAGTTGAAACTGCACCAGACGAGGTTCCTCCAGATGAAGTGCTCCAGACAAAGTGCTCCAGACAAAGTGCTCCAAACAAACGTGCTCCACACCAAAAAGCACCAGACGAAGTGCTCTAGACAAACTGCTCCTGACGAAGTGCTCCAAACGAAAGTGCTGGAGACAAAGTGCTCCAGACGAAAGTTCTCCAGACCAAAGTGCTTGAGACGAACGCACTAGATGAAGTGCTCCAGACAAACTGCTCAAGACAAAATGCTCCAGACGAAAGTGCACCAGACTAAGTGCTCCAGACAAAGTGCTCAAGACCAAGTGCCCTAGTCCAAGTGCTCCAGACCAAGTGCTCCGGACAAAAATGCTCCAGATGAAACTGCTTTCGACAAAAGTGCACCAGACGAAGTGCTCCAGACGAAGTGATCCAGACAAAAGTTCTCCAGACGAAGTGCTCCAAACGAACGTGTTCCAGACCAAAAAGCAGCGGACGAAGTGCTCCAGACAACGTACTCAAGACGAAGTGCTCCAGACGAAGTGCGCCAGACAAAGTGTACAGACAAAGTGCTCCAGGCGAAAGTGCACAAGACTAAGTGCTCTTGACGAAGTGCTCTAGACCAAGTGCTCCAGAGAAAGTGCTCCAGACCATGTGCTCTAGACCAACTGCTCTAGATGAAGTGCTCCAGATGAATGTGATCCGGACAAAAGTGCTTCTGACAAAATTGCACCAGACAAAGTGCTCTATACGAATTGCTCCCGACGAAGTGCTCCAGACGAAAGTGCTCCAGACGAAAGTGCTCCAGACAAAAGTGCTCCAGACAAAAGTGCTCTAGACGAAAGAGCTCCTGACGAAAGTGCTCCAGTCGAAAGTGCACCAGACAAAGTGCTCAAGAAGAAGTGCTCCAGATGAAGTGCTCCACACGAAGTGCTCCAAACGAACGTGCTTCAGACCAAAAAGCACTAGACGAAGTGCTCCATAAGAAATGCTCCAGACGAAATTTCTCCAAACCATAGTGCTCAAGACAAACGTACACTAGATGAAGTGCTCCAGACGAAAGTGCACCAGACTAAGTGCTCCAGACGAAGTGCTCGAGACCAAGTGCCCCAGACCAAGTGCTCTAGACCAAGTGCTCCAGACAAAAATGCTCCAGATGAAAGTGCTCTCGACAAAAGTGCACCAAACGAAGTGCTACAAACGAAGTGCTCCAAACGAACGTGCTCCAAACCAAAAAGCACTGGACAAAATGCTCCAGACAACGTACTCTAGACGAAGTGCTCCAGACGAACTGCTCCAGACGAAGTGCTCCAGACGAAAGTGCTCTGAGCGAAAATTCTCCGGATGAAAGTGCTCCAAACGAACATGCACTAGATGAAGTGCTCCAGACGAAGTGCTTTAGACGAAGTGCTCCAGACCAAGTGCTCCAAACAAAGTGCTCCAGAAGAAAGTGTTCCAGACGAAAGTGCTCTAGACAAAAGTGCACCAGACGAAGCGCTCCAGACAAAGTGCTTCAGACGAAGTGCACAAGACGAAGTGCACCAGACGAAAGTGTACCAGACGAAGTTCACCAGACAAAGTGCTCCAGACAAACGTGCTCCAGACGTTTAGCACCTTACAAAGTGCTCCAGTCGAAAGTGCTCCAGACGAAGTGCTCCAAACGAACGCTCTCCAGACGAAAGGCACCAGACGAAGTGCTCCAGATGAAGTGCTCTAAACGAAGTGCTCTAGGCAAAGTGCTCCAGGCAAAGTGCTCCAGACGAAGTGCTCCAGATGAAAGTGCTTCAGACGAAGTGCTCCAGACGAAAGAACCCCGGACAAAAGTGCTCCAGATGAACGTCCACTAGACGAGGTGCTCTAGACAAATTGCTCCAGACGAAGTGCTCCAGACGAAGTGCTCAAGGCAAAAGTGCAACATACAAAGTGCTCCTAACGAAGTGCTCTAGACCAAGTGCTCCAGACCATGTGCTCTTGACCAAGTGCTCCAGATAAAGTTCTCCAGATGAAAGTGCCCCAGAAAGTGCTCCAGACAAAAGTGCTCCAGACGAAAGTGCACCGGACGAAGTGCTCCAGACGAAGTGCTCCATATGAAGTGCTCCAGACGAAAGTGCTCTAGACGAAAGTGCATCAGATGAAATTTCTCGAGACGAAAGTGAACCAGATAAATGTGCACTAGATGAAGTGCTTCGGACGAAGTGCTCTAGATAAAGTGCTCTAGACTTTGTGCAGCAGACGAGCGCACTAGACAAAAGTGATTCATACGAAAGTAATTTAGACAAAGTGCACCAGACAACGTGCTCTAGACGAAGTGCTCCAGACGAAGTTCTCTATACGAAAGTGCTCCACACGAAAGTGCTGCAGATAAAGTGTGCAGATGAAAGTGCTCCACAAAAAGTACTCTAGACAAACTGCTCTAGACGAATGTTCTCCAGACAAAGTGCATTAAGCAGAGGGCTCAAGACGAAGTGCTCCGGACGAAGTGCGCTAGACGAAGTGCTCCTGATAAAGTGCTCCAAACAAAAGTGCACCAGACGAAGTTCACCTGATAAAAGTACTCAGGACTATGTGCTCCAGATGAAGTGCTCAAGACGAGCGTGCTCTAGACGGAAATGCCCCAGACAAAGCGCTCCAGACAAAGTGCGCTAAACAAACGTGCTCTAGACCGAAAAGCACCAGACGAAGTGCTCCAAACGAAGGGCTCTAGACGAAGTGCTCGAGACGAAATGCTCCAAATGAAAGTGCTTTAGATGAAGTGCTCCAGACGAAAAAACTCGAGACAAAAGTGCTCCAGACGAACGTGCACTAGACGGGGTGCTCTAGACAAAGTGCTTCATATAAAGTGCTCCAGACGAAGTGCTCCAGGCGAAAGTGCAACATACTAAGTGCTCCTAACGAAGTGCTCTAGACCAAGTGCTCCAGACCATGTGCTCTTGACCAAGTGCTCAAGATAAAGTTCTCCAGACGAAAGTGCCCCAGAAAGTGCTCCAGACAAAAGTGCTCCAGACGAAAGTGCACCGGATGAAGTGCTCCAGACTAAGTGCTCCAGATGAAGTGCTCCAGACGAAAGTGCTCTAGACGAAAGTGCACCAGACGAAAGTTCTCGAGATGAAAGTGCACCAGATGAATGTGCACTAGATGAAGTGCTTCGGACGAAGTGCTCCAGATGAAGTGCTCCAGACGAAGTGCAGCAGACCAAGCGCAATAGACGAAAGTGATTCAGACGAAAGTAATTCAGACAAAAGTGCACCAGACAACGTGTTCCAGATGAAGTGCTCTAGACAAAGTTCTCTATACGAAAGTGCTCCACACAAAAGTGCTCCAGATGAAGTGCTGTAGACGAAAGTGCTCCACAAGAAGTACTCTAGACGAAGTGCTCTTGACGAATGTGCTCCAGACAAAGTGCATAAAGCAAAGTGCTCTATACGAAGTGCGCCTAATAAAGTGCTCCAAAAAAAAAAGCTCCAGACAAAAGTGCACCAGACGAAGTTCACCAGATGAAAATACTCAGGACTATGTGCTCCAGACGAAGTGCTCAAGACGAACGTGCTCTAGACGGAAAAGCTCCAGACAAAGTGCTCAAGACAAAGTGCTCTAAACGAACGTGCTCTAGACCGAAAAACACCAGACTAAGTGCTCCAAACGAAGGGCTCTAGACAAAGTGCTCCAGACGACAGGTCTCCACGTGAATTGCTCCGGACGAAAGTTCTCGTCGTTTGGAGCACTTCGTCGGGAGCACTTTCGTTTGGAGCACTTTGTCTTATGCTTTTTCATCTAGAGCACCTTTGTCTGGTGCACTTTGTCTTATGCACTTCGTATGGAGCACTTTGTTTGGAGCACTTCTTCTAGTGCATTTTTGTCGAGAGCACTTTCTTCTGGAGCGCTTCGTCTGGAGCACTTTGTTTGGAGCACTTGGTCTGGAGCACTTGGTCTGGAGCACTTGTTCTCGAGCACTCCATGTGGAGCACTTAGTCCAGTGCACTTACGCCTGGAGCACTTCGTCTAGTGCACATTCATCTGGAGCACTTTCGTTCGGGGAACTTTTGCCTGGTGCACTTCGCTTGGAGCACTTTCGTCTAGAGCACTTTGTCTTGAGCACTTCGTTTAGAGTACGTTATCTGGAGCACTTGATCGGTCCTTTTTGGTCTGGAGCATGTTCGTTTGGAGCACTTCGTCTGGAGCACGTTCATCCGGAGCACTTTCATCTGGAGCACTTTGTTTGGAGAACTTTCGTCTGGAGCACTTTGCCTGGAGCACTTTCGTCTGGAGCACTTTGTCTAGAGCCCTTCGTTTGGAGCACTTCGTCTGGTGCTTTTCGGTCTAGAGCACGTTCGTTTAGAGCACTTTGTCTGGAGCACTTTGTCTGGAGCTTTTCCATCTAGAGCACGTTTGTCTTGAGCACTTCGTCTGGAGCACATAGTCCTGAGTATTTTCATCTGGTGAACTTCGTCTGGTGCACTTTTGTCTGAAGCACTTTCGTCTGGACCACTTCATCTGGAGCACTTCGTCCTGTGCACTTTCGTCTAGAGCACTTTCGTGTGGAGAACTTTCTGGAGCACTTTCATCTAGAGAACTTTATCTGGAGCACCTGGTCAAGAGCACATGGTCTGGAGCACTTGGTCTAGAGCAATTCGTCTAGTGCACATTCGTCCAGAGCACTTCGTCTGGAGCACTTTCATTTGGAGCACTTCGTCTGGAGCAGTTTCGTTTGGAGCACTTTGTCTCGTGCTTTTTCATCTGGAGCACCTTCGTCTGGTGCATTTCTTCTTGTGCACTTTGTTTGGAGCACTTTGTCTGGAGCACTTCTTCTGGTGCACTTTTGTCGAGACCACTTCTTCTGGAGCGATTCGTCTGGAGCACTTTGTTTGGAGCACTTGGTCTGGAGCACTTGGTCTGGAGCACTTGTTCTTGAGCACTCCTTCTGGAGCACTTAGTCTGGTGCACTTTCATCTGGAGCACTTCGTCTAGGGCACGTTCATCTGGAGCACTTTCGTCTGGAGCACTTCGTCTGGAGCACTTTGTCTAGAGAACCTCGTCTAGTGCGCGTTCGTTTGGAGCACTTTTGTCCGGAATTCTTTCGTCTAAAGCACTTTCATCTGGAGCACTTCGTCTGGAGCACTTCGCATGGAGCACTTTGCCTGGAGCACTTCGTTTAGAGCACTTCATCTGGAGCACGTCGTCTGGTGCCTTTTCGTCTGGAGCACGTTCGTTTGGAGCACTTCGTCTGGAGCACTTTCGGCTGGAGCACTTTGTCTGGTGCTATTTCGTCTGGAGCACTTCGTCTGGTGAAGGTCGTCTAGTACACTTTCGTCTGGTGCACTTCGTCTTGTGCACTTCGTCAGAAGCACTTTGTCTGTAGCACTTCGTCTGGTGCACTTTTGTCTAGAGCACTTTCGTCTGGAACACTTTCTTCTGGAGCACTTTGTTTGGAGCACTTGGTCAGGAGCACTTGGTTATCTTGCTATTGAGCGTGCTCAAACATCTTGCTTTTGGCATGCATGGTTAGTGTATGGGCTCAAGAGCATGCTGGCCTGTGCTCGGATGCAAAACCCAGGTGTGTGGGAAGTTATGGTATCTCAAGCGTTTTCGCATATCCAAGTTCTTGAGTGGTACCCCACCAAACAACAACCTGTTTTTTCATTTAGGATATTGTTCACCAAAACTCTTTCCCTTTGCATACATAGCTAGTGTATGGCCTCAAGAGCATCATGGCTTGTGCTCAGATCCAAAATCCAAGTGGTTGGGAAGTTATAGTATGTCAACTATTGTCCCATGACTAAACACTAGAGCCTTGCCCAAAAATACCTCAACTTTTCATTTCGTTTTTCACATACAAAGCAATTTCTAAGCTCTTGTTTTGCATGAACAGTTAGTGCATGGGCTCAAGATAATCGTGGCTTGTGCTCAGATCCAAAACCTAAGTGTGCAAAAGGTTATGGTATTGTATGTGTTCCTTTTTCCTGTACTTGAGCATTTTCCTACGAGACCTCAACTTGGTTATCTTGCTATTGAGCATGCTCAAACATCTTGCTTTTGGCATGCATGGTTAGTGTATGGGCTCAAGAGCATGCTGGCCTGTGCTCGGATGCAAAACCCAGGTTTGTGGGAAGTTATGGTATCTCAAGCGTTTTCGCATATCCAAGTTCTTGAGTGGTACCCCACCAAACAACAACCTGTTTTTTCATTTAGGATATTGTTCACCAAAACTCTTTCCCTTTGCATACATAGCTAGTGTATGGCCTCAAGAGCATCATGGCTTGTGCTCAGATCCAAAATCCAAGTGGTTGGGAAGTTATAGTATGCCTACTATTGTCCCAAGACTAAACACTATAGCATTGCCCAACAAAACCTCAACTTTTCATTTTGTTTTTCAGATACAAAGCAATTTCTAAGCCCTTGTTTTGCATGAGCAGTTAGTGCATGGGGTCAAGATAATTGTGGCTTGTGCTCAGATCGAAAGCCTAAGTGTGCAAAAAGTTATGGTATTGTATGTGCTCCTTTTTCCAGTACTTGAGCATTTTCCTACGAGACCTCAACTTGGTTATCTTGCTATTGAGCGTGCTCAAACATCTTGCTTTTGGCATGCATGGTTAGTGTATGGGCTCAAGAGCATGCTGGCCTGTGCTCGGATGCAAAACCCAGGTGTGTGGGAAGTTATGGTATCTCAAGCGTTTTCGCTTCGCTTTGCTTTGCTTCGCTTAGCTTCGCTTCACTGCGCATACCTGTGCTTAGCTTCGCATTGATTCTCTTAGCTTCGCTTCGCTTCTCTATGCTTCTCTTTGCTTTGCTTAGCTTCACTTAGCTTCACTTAGCTTCGCTTCGCTTCTCTTTGCTTCTCTTCGCTTCGCTTTGCTTCGCTTAGCTTCGCTTCCCTTAGCTTCGCTTAGCTTTGCTTCGCTTCGCATAGTTGCGCTTAGCTTTGCTTTGCTTCTCTTAGCTTCGCTTCTCTTCGCTTTGCTTCTCTTTGCTTCTCTTTGCTTCGCTTCGCTTACCTTCGCTTACCTTCGCTTCGCTTCGCCTCACTTCGCTTAGCTTCGCTTCTCTTCGGCTTAGCTTCGCTTAGATTCGCTTAGCTTCGCTTCGCTTCGCTTAGCTTTGCTTTCCTTAGCTTCCGTTTGCTTCTCATAGCTTCGCTTAGCCTTGCTTCGCTTCGCATAGCTGCGCTTAGCTTAGCTTCGCTTCGCTTCCCTTAGCTTCAGTTCGCTTCCCTTAGCTTCACTTCGCTTCGCTAAGCTTAGCTAAGCTTAGCTAAGCTTTGCTTCGTTTCACTTTGCTTCGCTTAGCTTCGCCTAGCTTCACTTCGCTTCGCTTAGCCTTCGCTTCGCTTCGCTTAGGCTTCGCTTCGCTTCCCTTAGCTTCGGTTCGCTTCCCTTAGCTTCGCTTCGCTTCTCTTCGCTTCGCTTCGCTTCGCTTCGCTCTGCTTCGCTTAGCTTCGCTAAGCTTCGCATACCTGCGCTTAGCTTTGCTTCGTTTCGCTTCGCTCTCTGTGCTTCTCTTCGCTTCGCTTCGCTTAGCTTCCCTTCGCTTCTCTTCGCTTCTCTTCGCGCTTAGCTTCGTTTTGCTTCGCTTCGCCTAGCTTCGCTTCGCTTCAGTTTGCTGTGCTTCGCTTAGCTTCACTTCGCTTCGCTTCTCATAGCTTCGCTTAGCTACGCTTCGCTTAGCTTCGCTTTGCCTCTCTTCGCTTCTCTTCGTTTTGCTTCGCTTAGCTTCGCTTCGCTTCGCCTTAGCTTCGCTACGCTTAGCTTCACTTAACCTCGCTTTGCTTCACGTAGCTTCGCTTTGCTTAGCTTCGCTTTGCTTTCGCTTAGCTTCGCTTAGCTCGTTTAGCTTCGCTTGGCTTTGCTTTGCTTCTCTTCGCTTAGCTTTGCTTGGCTTCGCTTAGCTTCACTTCGCTTCGCTTTGCTTCGCTTAACTTTGCTTAGATTCGCTTGGCTTTGCTTCGCTTCGCTTAGCTTTGCTTCGCTTCGCTTAGCTTCGCTTCGCTTCGCTTAGCTTTCCTTAGCTTCGCTTCGCTTCGCTTCCCTTAGCTTCGGTTCCTTCTTATAGCTTCACTTCGCTTCGCTTAGCTTCGCTTAGCTTCGCTTCGCTTCGCATAGCTGCGCTTTGCTTCGTTTTGCTTCTCTTAGCTTTGTTTCTCTTCGCTACACACTTTCTTTGCTCTTCGCTTCGCTTCCCTT
>BQMB01000061.1:0-34957 GCA_027943415.1 Closterium sp. NIES-67
CATACGTGCCAAAGAAGGGCCGAATCTACAGAGGAAATTACTATGTCAATGTAGCATATGATCCATTGTGTGTATCTTTCCGTATTTCGCCATGAGAAGGGACGGAGTGGGCGAGCTCCCTAGGAGATGGCTTCTGTACAAGGCAATGCATTGGTGGGGTTGGAAAATGGGCGCGAGAGATCGAAAATGGGTGGTGGGCGAGTGAAAGGGGGCGACAGGGGAAGCAAAAGGGCGTGACGGGACAGAGGCGAAGGAAGAGGGGAAGGGTAAAGCGAAGTTGAATAATGGAAGAGTTTCATGATGGGTGTTTTATAGGCTAGTAGTGTGCGCCCACCAGGACATGGGTGTGGGACAGGACATGGGTGTGTGACAAGACATGGGTGTGTGACAGGACATGGGTGTGTGACAGGCCATGGGTGTGTGACCGGCCATGGGTGTGTGACAGGCCATGGGTGTGTGACAGGCCATGGGTGTGTGACAGGCCATGGGTGTGTGACAGGCCATGGTGTGTGGTGTGTGACAGGCCATGGGGTGTGTGACAGGCCATGGGTGGTGACAGGACATGGGTGTGTGACAGGCCAAGGGTGTGTGACACGCCAAGGGTGTGTGACAGACCATGGGTGTGTGATAGGACATGGGTGTGTGACAGGCCATGGGTGTGTGACAGGGCCATGGGTGTGTGACAGGTCATGGGTGTGTGACAGGACATGGGTGTGTGACAGGGCATGGGTGTGTGACAGGCCATGGGTGTGTGACAAGACATCGGTGTGTGACAGGCCATGGGTGTGTGACAGACCATGGGTGTGTGACAGGCCATGGGTGTGTGATAGGCCATGTGTGTGCGACAGGACATGGGTGTGTGACAGGCCATGTGTGTGTGACAGGCCATGGGTGTGTGACAGGCCATGGGGTGTGGGGACAAGACTTGAAAAGTAGTCATGGGAATGCGAGCAATGAAGGGCGTGCATGCGTGCATGCATGCATGGGCGTGTGTGCATATGTGCATAGGTTTGTGTGCAATCATGTAACTAGAGTTTCTGGTCTCGAGGCTGGTGAGGAAGACACGAAATTTGCAGGACAACCTGATTCGATAGCAGACATGACCTAACAAACCCTATATTCGATAACAGATCCTTCGTTGATCAAACCAATTTCTGTTCAGTGAATTGAGGCATACTGCAGTGGGTGTAGATTCCTCGCAAAAAATCCACTCATGCTGGTTTAGTTTTTGGGTAAGAACAAAAGGCGTGGCAAAGAAAAGGTTCGGTAATCGTATCAGCAATCTTCTGACATAGGGTTTTCCTAATGGGGTAGCAACGTTATTCTGGGATGCCGAGGAAAGGAGAGGGGTCATAACCACTATTTCCTAACAAACGTGGATAGCAAGTCCGGAAAACTTAGGTACATGATGTCCTAACCTCACCTTACTCCGACAGTGAACCTAATATAACCACAGGGAATGGTGATTCGGGCATGAGAGTGAGGCAGCGTGATTTAGCGATGAGAGTGTGGCATGGTGATTCAGGGAAGAGAGTGAGGCATGGTGAATGAGGCATCAGAGTTCGAAAGCATCAAAAGTTGTTATCTTGATATGCAATAAGAATCTGGCGACATATTATGACAAAGGAACCTGACTAAGGGTGAATCTGACAATTGGGATTCGACTGTTGATTCCTGAGATGGGAATCTGACAATGAGGTCAGTCATGGAACGTCGGCACTGGGAATTGTAAACGGGAATCTAAAATTGCAATTCTGACAATAGAGAACTGACTACGGGGATTGGAGAATTCGAACCTGACATGGAAAAATGAAGCGGGAACATGACATGAGTATATGCCATGGATAAGTAACAACGGAAATCTGACAATGGGAATCATCTGGCTCAGAAATCTGACATAGAATTCTGACAGTGAGAATCTGACAGTAAGAATTGAACAAAGGGGAATATATAGGATTCGGGCAGCTGCAACGTAGTCAGCATTGAACGTAGTCAGCTGGAATCTGGGGAAAACAAATTGAAGTGAGAATCTGACCACGTGAATTGGACAATGGAATGTGGCTGTGGGTGAATGTGACAATGAGATTCTGACAAATGAATCCGATACGGAAATCTGACAATGGAAGTCTGGCATGGAAAGTTGGCACTGAGAATTGGAAATAGGAATCTGAAAGCGGGAATCTGAGATTGGAAATGACAATGGGAAATAGATTATACTTACCTGACATGCAAAAATAATATACCATGGGTATACGAGCGCATATGTGACAACGGAAATTTGACCTGGGGCTTGGGAATCTAACTTGGGAATCTGACCTGGGAATCTGACCTGGAAAGCTGAGGTGGGAATCTGGCTTGGGAATCGGACTTGGAAAGCTGACTTGGGATTCTGACTAGGAAATCTGACTTGGGAATCTCACCAGAAAATCTCACCTTCAAATCTGACTTGGGGTTCTGACTGATTTGGGAAACTGACAGACCTTGGAATCTGACTTGGGGATCTAACCTAGGAATCTGATCTAGGAATCTGACCTGGCATTGTGACCTGGGAATGTGACCTGGGAATCTGATTTGGGAATGTGACTCGGTAATCCGACTTGAGATTCTGACTCAGAAATCTGACTTGGAAATCTCACCAGGGAATTTGACAGGAACTTTATGGGATCCTGATAAAGGGAAAGAAATTTTGGAGTGAAATTAATATGCTCATGGCAATAATTCGGAATCTGACCTGGAAATCTGGCTCAAGAATGTGACTTGGGATTCTGACTTGCAAATCTGACCAGGGAATCTGACCTGGGAATCTCACCTGGGAATCTGACCTGGAAATCTGACCTGCGAGTCTGACCTGGGAATCTGACTTGGGAATCTTAATTGAGCATCTGACTCCGGGCCGACCTGGAAATCTGACCTGGGAATTTGACTTGGGAATCTAACTTGGGAATTTCACAAACGAATCTGACTTGGGGGAATCTGACTCGGGAGCATCACCTGCGAATCTCACGTGCGAATGTGACCTGAGAATGTGACCTGGGAATCTGACTTGGGAATCTGACCTGGGATTCTGACCTGGGAATGTGACCTCGGGAATCTGACCTGGGCAGCTAACCTAGGAATATGACCTGGGAATGTGACTTGGGAATCTGACTCAGGAATCTCACCTGGGAATCTCACCTGGGAATCTCACCTGGGAATCTCACCTTGGATTGTCACCTGGGAATCTGACCTGGAAATCTGACCTGGGAATCTGACCTGGAAATCTGACCTGGGAATGTGACCTGGGAATCTGACTTGGGAATCTGACGTGGGAATCTGACTAGGGAATCTGACTAGGGAATCTGACTTGGGAATCTGACCAGGGAATCTGACCTGGGAATCTGACTTGGGAATCTGACTTGGGAATTTCACATAGGAATCTGACTTGGGGGAATCTGACTCGGGAACATCACCTGCGAATTTCACGTGGGAATCTGACCTGGGAATCTGACCTGGGATTCTGACCTGGGAATGTGACCTTGGGAATCTGACCTGGGCAGCTGACCTAGGAATATGACCTGGGAATGTGACCTGGGAATCTGACTTGGGAATCCGACCGACCTGGGAAACTGACTGACTTGGGAATGTGACCTGGGAATCTGACCTGGGAATATGACTTGGGAATCGGACTTGGCAATCTGACTCAGGAATCTCACCTGGGAATCTCACCTGGGAATCTCACCTGGGAATCTCACCTTGGATTCTCACCTGGGAATCTGACCTGGAAATCTGACCTGGGAATCTGACCTGGAAATCTGACCTGGGAATGTGACCTGGGAATCTGACTTGGGAATCTGACGTGGGAATCTGACTAGGGAATCTGACTTGGGAATTTGACATGGGAATCTGACCTGGGAATCGGACCTGTGAGTCTGTCTCGGGTATGTAACTTGGGAATCTGGCTTGGGAATCGGACTAGGGAATCTGACTCAGGAACCTGACATGGGTGTCTGACTCCGGAATCTGACTCAGTAATTTGTCTCGGGGCATCTGACTTGGGAATTTGGCTTGGGAATCTGAGCTGGGAATCTGACTTGGGAATCTGACCTGGGAATTTGACTTGGGCATCTAACTTGGGAATTTCACATAGGAATCTGACTTTGGGGACTCTGACTCGGGAACATCACCTGCGAATCTCACGTGGGAATGTGACCTGGGAATGTGACCTGGGAATCTGACCTGGGAATCTTACATGGGAAGCTGACCTGGGAATCTGACCTGGGAATATGATTTGGGAATCCGACTCAGGAATCTGACTCAGGAATCTCACCTGGGAATCTATCCTGTGAATCTCACCTGTGAATCTCACCTGGGAATCTCACCTGGGATTCTCACCTGGGAATCTGACCTGGGAATCTTACTCAGGAATCTGACAAGGGAATCTGACTCAGGAATTTGACATGGAAACCTGACCTGGGAAACGGACCTGTGAATCTCTCGGGTATGTGACTCGGGAATCTGACTTGGTAATCTGACTGGGGAATCTGACTTGGGAATTGGACCTGTGTATCTGTCTCCGGTATGTGACTCAGGAGTCTGACTTGGGAATCTGACCTGGGAATGTGACCTTGGGAACATGACCTGGGCATCTGAGCTGGTAATGTGACTTGGGAATGTGACCTGAGAATCTAACTTGTCAATCTGACTGACCTGGGAAACTGACCGACTTGGGAATGTGACCTGGGAATCTGACCTGGGAATATGACTTTGGAATGTGACTCAGGAATCTGACTCAGGAATCTCACCTGGGAATCTAACTTGGGAATCTCACCTGGGAATCTCACCTGGGATTCTCACCTAGGAATCTGACCTCGGAATCTGACCTGGGAATCTGACCTGTGAATCGGACCTGTGAATCTGTCTCGGGTATGTAACTTGGGAGTCTCGCTTGGGAATCGGACCAGGGAATCTGACTAAGGGACCTGACATGGGAGTCTGAGTCCGGAATCCGACTCAGTAATCTGACTCGGGCATCTGACTTGGGAATCTGACTTGGGAATCTGACTGGGGAATCTAACTTGGGAATCTGACTCGAGAATCCGACTTCTGAATCTGACACGGGAATCTGACTGGGGAATCTTACTTGGGAATCTGAACTGGGAATCTGTCTTGGGAATCTGACTTGGTTATCTGACTGCGGAATCTGACTTGGGAATCTGACCTTGGAATCGGACCTGTGAATCTGTCTCGGGTATGTGACTCTGGAGTCTGACTCGGAAATCTGATTGGGAACAGATGAACGAGTTATTAATGGCAAGAGAAGAAAACGGAGCAGGGAAGACAGGAAGTGAGAGAAAGACCGACCTAGATCGTCAAAAGATGAGCAAAAGTTGTAGAAATGGGAGAAGGGAAGGGTAGACGAATGGAGGTGAGAAGGTGAAAAGTAATGGGCGTGAAATGATGGGGGGTGGACGAATGGAGGAGGAAATTCAGATTGTAAGCAATGTTGAGGGTAACACATTAGTAATAGCAATGACAACGACACCAGTGACGATCACTGGGATGACAGCGGCAAAAGCGGAGTGCAGCAGGAGCTCGCGGGCAGAGGGACGGCTTCTTGCTGATGTTTCTACTCCCCCCAGTGCCCCTGCTTGGAGCGCAGCTGGAGCTCGCGCGCTGCAAGTTGCAACACGCGGTGGAAGCCTCCGCACCGCATAGGCGCAGGCAGAAGCAGCAAAGGCGCAAGCAACACAAGTGCAGACGCTTGGACCAACCGCCACCACCACCTCACCTTCTCCAGTCAAGGCTTTTGGTGACTTTCAGTGACATTCATTGCCACCTGGCAGCTGTTCATAGGCTGCGATGGCGAGGGGAGGGTGGGAGGGGAGATAGCAGGGCAGGAGGGACGAGGGTTGAGGATAGTAGGGAGGCGGGCGTAGAAAAGGGGGAAGGAAGCTGCTTGGAGCTAGCCTCCTGTTCAGACGACCATTCTGTAAGGTTGTTTCAAATCAACGCGCATTCTGTGTAACAGCGACACTCTTTCTTTATCTGGTGTAATTTCCTATCCAACCTGTAGCGCCTCTATTCCTAGCTTCCATATCGTAATTTGAAGAGACTCTAATCAGGATGCATGGACAAGGACAGCATCATCGGAGAAGAGGGGGGCGAGTTTTGGTACTTGCTTTTGTGTTGCGGGGGTCTCGCCAGTTTGGGGTGAGACCCTCGGAACTTCCTGGCCAGTTGTTTGCGATTTCTTGGTAGGTCGTCATTGGTGGAATCTTGACACGGTGGACTGGATGCACGCGAGTTGCCCTGATTGGCGAGAGGTTCACAACACGTTTTCGCAAGGGGGGCAACCTGCCCTTTTTAGCTGGTCGTTGGAAATTCTTAATCAACACAATTGCGATAAGCCTAACCTTGAGGCGGGTACATCGCCACAGACTGAACTGACTCTACATTCGTTTTTAAAAAATGTATAAACAGCTTCATTACGTCATACATTATTGCACTTTGTATTACAACTGATTTCCGTCATTCGTCGAATTATTTTGTGCTAAATCGGAAAAATATTTGTTTTGAAGATTTGTTTACAAAGGTAATTCGACATGTGTTCTAAGTTGTTTGGAATAGTTTACATTGCAATAACGCATAACGGCGTTTCTAGACGACGCTATTTGTTATTGTAAGTCTTGTAGAGCTTTTCCTTGTTTTGTTGAGTCTTTTTATGGCAACGTAATATGCTTGTTTTTGCATATAGTGACGAGTTTTTGTTGTTGCATATGCAGTGTTCTGTGCGTTTTATTGACAGTGTGCTGCCCGCCACAGCACAGCGCAACTTTGGTTGGCTCGCGCCGCCCAACAAGATCTGGCGCGAGAGGCATATCCAGCAGTTTGGGTCCTACTTCCCGGCCCGTCACGCAACGGCCAGCGTGTCAAGTCAGGGCTAGCGTGTCAGAGTCTGAGTGGCCCAATCATCGCATGGCGAGAAGTTTCGATCAACAGGGGGGAGCAGCCCAGTGATAGCTGTTGCTGCGACCAATTATAATCCTGCGTGACGTGGTGTTATTGGTTGAAATGAATAGTTAACCAGTATTGCAAAGCCACGTCGTCTGGACCCATGATGGCATTTTTCTTCGCGAGCACTCGAATTCTCACCTTCTTCTCCAACCCCGTCTTGCTTCAGTGCAAGGGTCAAGCCTTCCTAAGCTGACTCTGGTACAAGGAAAGAGGCGTTTTAGGAAGCTGCGCGTTAGATGAATTTGCCACCAGCGGCGGCACCTGTACACCCCAATTCTGGATTAGTAACTCGTACTCCAGCCGCTCCTAATGCGCTATTTTAATTTCCAGCCGAGATGTACACCAGGTATGTAGGACGTTTCCTGAGCAGATTCGTTTCCTATTAAATAACACATGTTTAATTAGATTCCTGTCTCATTTCCTCCAGTAGGACAATATAGTGTCCAGCCTAGATGGTTCTTCAAGCGAAATTCCTCAAGAGGCCGCGTTAATTGATTGCTTGCGCTCCAAGGTCCTAGCATGGATTTAAGTAGTGCTCTGATCCTACTCACGTGGTCGCTACTCCTAGTTGTACACAGCCATTCCTCGGTAATAGGATTGGTGCGTATGGATGGAGTTAGGAATCTCCCCATCGCTTGTGGTGAACCGGGTTGCATTGAGAGGTTCTCCTGTCCTAACGAGAGACTACTGCACCGCCGACAGAAAATACATACGTTTCCAGAGCAACCAGCAGGGCAACAAGCACCTAGCTTCCGCGATCTAGAGGCTTTACAGGAGGTAATAGAGCAGACAACAGCTGATCGTCGCACCAAGCGTAGAGCTAGTGTGCCTAATGAAGGGGACTGTATTCCCAATGGACCATGTCCTTCGAGAGATTCACGCCCCAACATGGACGCGAGTGGATGCGGCGTGGCGCACGAGAAGAACCCGAAGAAAACGTCCACAGATAAGCGCTTTTTTGTATTCTGCAAAAAAACAGCAGGAGGCATGGGGTTATCTCGGCCAGAAATTGCAGAGCTGGTAGATATTATGAAGAGCAGTCAGTTAGATCCTTGCACTTTCGAATCATTGGCGGACGTTGACCGTTTTGAGGAGAAGGAAGCTGGTGGTGTGGTGATGGAGAAATTCAGGGATAGTGATCTAGCATCTCCCTCAGATCGGAAGCCGATCATGCTGCGATGGCGTTCCTTGTGGTCTTGCGCCAAGAATTTATACAGCAATCCTGCAAATGCAGTAGACTTTATTGCACACCCTCAACCATTAGTTGCAGAAGCGGATAGGGTGTACCGAGATCCTGATAGTGGTACCTGGTGGTGGTTTGCACAGCAAGATCTGCCGGAGGGTGCATCTGTTGTAGCTCTAATTGTGTACTCCGATGAAACCAACCTCTCGAAAGATGGATCAGTCACCGGTTGGCCAGTGTACGTGTCGCTGGCCAACATTTCATCTGGAAATCGCTGGAAACCACATGGAAGGCGCCTTGTAGCTCTGCTACCGAAGGTGACTGAAGACATGCTTGCCCCTGGTAGCTGCATCGTCCGAAGACGCATGGAGATCTTTCAACAGGCTCTGGACATGATTATGGGAGACTGCATGGCAGCTGCAGACAAGGGAGAACCAGTGCTTGACCCATACGGCATTCGACGTATGGCATATCCATTGTTGTATGCATATGTTGGAGACTACCCGGAACAGTGCAAGGTTGCAGGAACCAAGTCTGGACACTCAACCAATTTTCCCTGCCCTCGCTGCATGGTGCACCGGAAGCAGCTGGCAAAGACAGAAATGCGGGCACAGCGAACGGTGGCAGCACAGAAGCACACATGGATGGAAATGGGGTGCCTTCGTCAACCTACTGATCTCCTGAGGCTGGAAACAGCCAACAGTCAACACCATGTGCATGTGAGTTACGGGTGGGGATGGAAGGGGGGAAAGGGGTGAAGGGATGCGAGGAGAGGGAAGGTGGGACGGGCAGAGAGGGATGAAGGAATGGGCAGAATGATATGAAGGAATGGGCAGAGAGGGATGAAGGAATGGGCAGAGAGGGATGAAGGTATGGGCAGAGAGGGATGAAGGTATGGGCAGAGAGGGATGAAGGTATGGGCAGAGAGGGATGAAGGTATGGGCGGAGAGGGATGAAGGTATGGGCGGAGAGGGATGAAGGTATGGGCAGAGAGGGATGAAGGTATGGGCAGAGAGGGATGAAGGTATGGGCAGAGAGGGATGAAGGTATGGGTAGAGAGGGATGAAGGTATGGGCAGAGAGGGATGAAGGTATGGGCAGAGAGGGATGAAGGTATGGGCAGAGAGGGATGAAGGTATGGGCGGAGAGGGATGAAGGTATGGGCGGAGAGGGATGAAGGTATGGGCGGAGAGGGATGAAGGTATGGGCGGAGAGGGATGAAGGTATGGGCAGAGAGGGATGAAGGTATGGGCGGAGAGGGATGAAGGTATGGGCAGAGAGGGATGAAGGTATGGGCAGAGAGGGATGAAGGTATGGGCAGAGAGGGATGAAGGTATGAGCAGAGAGGGATGAAGGTATGGGCAGAGAGGGATGAAGGTATGGGCGGAGAGGGATGAAGGTATGGGCAGAGAGGGATGAAGGTATGGGCGGAGAGGGATGAAGGTATGGGCAGAGAGGGATGAAGGTATGGGCAGAGAGGGATGAAGGTATGGGCAGAGAGGGATGAAGGTATGGGCAGAGAGGGATGAAGGTATGGGCAGAGAGGGATGAAGGTATGGGCGGAGAGGGATGAAGGTATGGGCAGAGAGGGATGAAGGTATGGGCAGAGAGGGATGAAGGTATGAGCAGAGAGGGATGAAGGTATGGGCAGAGAGGGATGAAGGTATGGGCAGAGAGGGATGAAGGTATGGGCAGAGAGGGATGAAGGTATGGGCAGAGAGGGATGAAGGTATGGGCAGAGAGGGATGAAGGTATGGGCAGAGAGGGATGAAGGTATGGGCGGAGAGGGATGAAGGTATGGGCAGAGAGGGATGAAGGTATGGGCAGAGAGGGATGAAGGTATGGGCGGAGAGGGATGAAGGTATGGGCGGAGAGGGATGAAGGTATGGGCAGAGAGGGATGAAGGTATGGGCGGAGAGGGATGAAGGTATGGGCGGAGAGGGATGAAGGTATGGGCGGAGAGGGATGAAGGTATGGGCAGAGAGGGATGAAGGTATGGGCGGAGAGGGATGAAGGTATGGGCGGAGAGGGATGAAGGTATGGGCGGAGAGGGATGAAGGTATGGGCGGAGAGGGATGAAGGTATGGGCAGAGAGGGATGAAGGTATGGGCAGAGAGGGATGAAGGTATGGGCAGAGAGGGATGAAGGTATGGGCAGAGAGGGATGAAGGTATGGGCAGAGAGGGATGAAGGTATGGGCAGAGAGGGATGAAGGTATGGGCAGAGAGGGATGAAGGTATGGGCGGAGAGGGATGAAGGTATGGGCGGAGAGGGATGAAGGTATGGGCGGAGAGGGATGAAGGTATGGGCGGAGAGGGATGAAGGTATGGGCAGAGAGGGATGAAGGTATGGGCAGAGAGGGATGAAGGTATGGGCAGAGAGGGATGAAGGTATGAGCAGAGAGGGATGAAGGTATGGGCAGAGAGGGATGAAGGGATGGGCAGAGAATGCTGTTTCTTGTTGGATTTCAGACATGGGGGATTTGGTGGGTACAAGAATGAGAGTGCCATTACTTTTATACTTCCTGTAATTCCCCCAAACAGGTGTGGCTGTGGAGATTTCCACAAGGAAACACCGAATGGGGTAACCCTTACCGCGCTTTGATGTGCGACGTGATGCACATGTCCCCACTTGGAGTGTTTAAACACATGGTAGATTCTCTCCGAAACATCCTCAAGGGGGGCAGGGGGGAAGTTGACAAGCGGCCACTGTTCGATGATGCACTTTGTCGCATCACTGAGTACAGTAGACAATCGTTCTTCCGCCTACCAGGGAAGGGGAAGAGGTATTTCGCAAATGTTGGCACATTTTATGCATTCGAACATCAAGCAGTGATGCAGGTTCTGCCTGTGCTCCTTCAACAGATGGGGGCAAAAAAGGAGCTGGTAGAGACTGTTTCGATGTATGTCTACTGGCACTCGGAGGTGTGGTTGCGACCCTATCATACAGAGGCGACGTTGATACACCTCGCGTCCCTCACAGGATTGTAAGTGCACACTTGTGATGTGATTATTATTTAGGCATCATTATCTTTAAGTCTACTAGACTCCGATGTGCATCCCACCACTCCTCTTTCCATCACTTTCATACCACGTACAAGCCCAAGGGTCCGATCATTGCAAACTCATGATCGTGTTCTTTGCAATAAGGTTCCATGGCATTTCCCTATATTGCTCCCACCCCAGGCTGATCCCTCTCCTTATCACTCACTTTGGAGCCGGACAAAAGTCAGAGTTCATGATTCCAAAAGTGCACGCGATGGTGCATGTTCCAGAGGATATCCGTCGTGGCGGTTTGCCAGTACACTACTGCACCGATTTTTACGAGCATCTTCACATCTCCATGATGAAGAGACCATATCGTGGGAGCAACAAGAAGAATTATGAGGAGCACATCACACGTCGTGCTCTGGTTGGCGAGCTTGTAGATGCAATAACTAGGGACGATGAGGACAAGGAGGATGCGGAAGTTAGAGCTGTAGCTCTACGTGTGGTGAGTTTGCCAATGGCTGTCCTCTCTGCCCATCCCTTTTTCCCTCTCATCCCATCCTCTTATTATTCGGCCAGGTGCGTCCCTTCATCCCTCTGATCCCGTCCCTTCATCCCTCTGATCCCGTCCCTTCTTCCCTCTGATCCCATCCCTTGCTCCCTCTGATCCCGTCCCTTCATCCCTCTGATCCCATCCCTTGCTCCCTCTGATCCCGTCCCTTCATCCCTCTGATCCCATCCTCTTATCCCCACCATCCCCATCCCTTCATCCCTCTCATCCCATCCCTTGCTCCCTCTGATCCCGTCCCTTCTTCCCTCTGATCCCATCCCTTGCTCCCTCTGATCCCGTCCCTTCATCCCTCTGATCCCGTCCCTTCATCCCTCTGATCCCGTCCCTTGCTCCCTCTGATCCCGTCCCTTCATCCCTCTGATCCCATCCTCTTATCCCCACCATCCCCATCCCTTCATCCCTCTCATCCCGTCCCTTGCTCCCTCTGATCCCGTCCCTTCTTCCCTCTGATCCCATCGTCTTATCCCCACCATCCCCATCCCTTGTTCCCTCTCATCCCATCCCTTGTTCCCTCTCATCCCATCCCTTGTTCCCTCTCATCCCATCCCTTGTTCCCTCTCATCCCATCCCTTGTTCCCTCTCATCGCTCTCAGCCCACCCATCCCATCCCCGTATTCGTGTTCTTCTCATCACTCTCTACCAGGCTTTGGAGAGTGGAACGCCAACTGTCACAGGTCGGAATGGTCAGATCAACATGGACAAGCCAACTGGCAACCATTGGCAGCAACTGTGTGCCACTGCTCCTGGGGACATGGACCGTTTACAACCAACCATTCGAGGATCGCTGTTGGCTGGAGAAACATGCGATGCCACCATTCACCTGCACACCGGTGTAGGTATCCCAGGACGTGAGAACTATGATTTGTACAGCAGGCATGCTCAGTATGCCAGAGCCACACCTTCATTCTACGGGAAACCTTGGTACTCTGATGTATCTAGAAAGGAGGCAGTGGCAGGACGGGTCCATCGCGTGCGTTTTGGCAAGCTGCTGCTCATGTTCACCCTTACAAAAACCACCATGCTGACAGAGAATGGGGTTCAGGTCAAAGAGATTATGCAAGACCAGATGGGCTTCATCAGGAACTATGAGAGCACAGGCCCTACTGAAGATTATGACTTGGAGAGGTTGGTTTGGAGCGCAGGGGTAGACGAGTACTCTGTTTTTCCCATTTCCCACATCCTGCGCACTCTGCATGTGGTCCCTACATCTCCAGACCCCAAAGCACCTAGCGCCACCTTTATTTTGAACACGTTTAGGCGATAAGCACATAGACCTAGTTCGCAATGGAATTGCTTGGTCAGCGTAGCGCTTAAGACATATATCTTGTGTTCTGGTGGGTTTATTATTAACACCGATGGAGGCAGATTACTTGTGCAAACCCACGAAGCATTTTGCAATTTCAACATAGACGATATTGTTAAATAATGATCATATAATTAAAATATTGTGTCTTCTTTCCAGTGCAGTTTAGTATGGTTGTGTAGGGTGTTTGTGGGAAAAGTACGTCTCGGACGCGCTATAGGAACGCCCCATTCAGCGCTGTGAGGTGCTGTTCGGCTGGTGCGTTTTTGCGCCAACGGCCCGCAACCGCGGAGACAGGTGAGGTGAGGTGGCAGCGGGACTACAAGAAATATTCGGCCAGGTGCGTTTTGTCTGTAGCCGACTGTAAAGCGCCACATCAGCACCCCTTCCCCCCAACAGCGAGAACCAAACCAGGCTTGTAAGGTTTTGGCGCAAACGCTTTGCTGCTTTGAGTTGCGCGTGGAAAACCTGACCCCAAGCAGGCCTCTGCAAGTCAGGGTAATTACGCTGGGTTGTCATGGAAAAACAGGGTAAAACCACGTACGAGCTGGTCGAAACTCTGGCATGCGAAAACAGTCAGAAGTTCTAGGGCTACCCAGATTGGACGAGTTGGATCCCGCGGAACACGTCCGAATTGTGGCCGTACTGCACTGACATACGCGTTTTGTAAACTATAGTCTCGATTGCTGTCCAACTCGACAGTGTGTGACTGGTGCATCGTGCACTGCCCAACCGAGAACAAAAAGAAAAAACACAGACCAACCTTTCTGCCACTTCCGTGTCAGTCCCCCTTCGCCTAAAAAAACTCCTCTGCCTTGCTAGGGTTTGGCTGCCAACCAGCCAAACCCACAACGCCAACCGCAGCTGTGTTTGCAATTTCAAACTCGAGGTTTGAACTTCTAACTTCTAACTTCGAACTTCGAACTTCACACTTCAGACTTGAAACTTCGAACGCTGAGCCCACAACCCACTTGTACAAAGAGCCGCCGTCGCAAAACCCATTTTTCCCGCCATCCGCCCCACCCCCTGAAATCCTGTACAGAGCGAAATGTGATATAAACAAGCTCAGAGATAGTTCTAGGGTGCTTCGTCTCGTGGAGTCACGATTCTCAAGTTTCAGCTCACCAGGTGTGACCCTTGTTTTCTATAAAAGCTTAGTCGCCCAACCATTGTCATCAGCGCAAGACCTTTACAAGTTCTCTCCAGTTCTTTCATAGTATTCTCACGCCACACTCTCTTTTATTTCACGATGGCCCCTAAGGGAAACCAAGTTCCACCAGAGGTGCTCGCAATGGCACAACGTCAGCAGCCCAGCCGTGGCACGAAGAGCAAACATGCGACCCTCGGCGGTCATTACAAGGATCAAGGTACTTACTGCCTTCCTCTTTTGGCACATTCCGGTTGATTCCCTTCGCACAGTTTTTGCGACTAACCCTTATTTCCCGCAATTTCAGGAGGTCTGGCTGAAGCACAGACTGAGAGCGGTGGCCAGTCATTTGCTGGCGAGATTGTTGGGCTGCAGTTACCTGATATGGGACCGCCTGCACTGGCAACTGGCAGAAGTGGCGTGAGGAGCCTCAGCGCTGTTCTGCAGCAGGCCCCTCGTGCGCCTTCCCCTTGCAACGTTGCGAGTAACAATGGTACGAATGTCCCCTTGCCTTGGGTCCGCACGCTTTTACCCCATGCTAACTTGTATCTTGTCATTCACCAATGCAGATTCGGGGATCAACGGTGAGGTCAACCATGAAGCCCCCGCTTCTGTGTCACATCTTCCAGCCAGCCCAGCCAGGCTCCCAGCCCAGCCTCCTGCTGCCTCAACGCCTGTCCATGCTCCTCCCACGCTTGGTGCAACTGGTGATGCCTCAATTCCAGCAGCTGCCACGGCCTTCACGGCAGCGGAGGCGAACCAGCAAACGGATGAGGATGAGGCGATCATCATGCCTACAGGTAGACTTTGCTCCTGTTCATTCCGCCCTTTAGTTTGCAGCTAAACCCGATGACTAACCCAATTCTGGTGGTTCTTGCAGCTTATACCGCCGTTGGTACCCGGCTCTTTAAGCGAGCCGCTGGCGTTGAGACAAACGGCGGGGTGGATCTGCTTTACAGCGAGAAAGGCCGGAAGATGTCAAGGCTCAATGACGATGTTCGTCTGCGAAACACGCAGCTTGAGGAGGAAGCACTTGCTTCTAGAGACGAACTTCAACGACAGACGGTGGTCACCACTACGTCGCTGAGGGCGGTAGAGAACTTGGCCAACCACATGGAGAAGAAGGTTCTCACGGACAAGCGCGTGAATGTAAGTATCCATTCCCCCCTTCACAAGTGTGTGTGTTCGCTTCCCCCCTTCCCTCTCATCCTGTCCCTTGTTCCCTCTCCGCCCATCCCTTGATCCCGCTCTACTCGTCCTTCCATTCCCATCCCTCATGCCCTCGTCCCATCTGCCCATCCCTTCATAACTTTTTGTCCTTCCCCCCTTCTCCCTCTCATCCCGTCCCTTCATCCCTCCCATCCCTTCATCCCGTGCAGGACATCATGAAGCAGGCAGTTAGCCTCACCATCAGCAAGCCCCCGTACATTAACTATGCTCCAGATGAAGCCCACTGGCTGAACCTCTTTGTTGGTATGTGCTGCAGCAATTTTGCTATCAAATTTTGCCCGTCCCTTAATTCAACGTGGTGTTCTTCATCACAGTCACGATTTGTTGTTTCAACCTTACCTGGCCTGATCTATCGTCACCCGTTTTCTACTACTGTGCAGAGCTGGCAAACGTGCAGCCACTCTCAGAAACCGCATTCAAGCTTAAGCTTGAACTATCGAACTCTGATGCCTTAGAGCGGACTGCCAAAATGTTCAACAACAGGTTTGGGAAAAGGCTTTCCAACCTCAGGCTCGGAGCACTCCTTAATTCCCCTCTTAAGCTAATCAAAGCTGTGATCAACAGCGATGGGAAGAAGTGCTACAAGAAGGACACTGAGTTCGCACTTGCATGTGTGAAGTGGGTTGCTGAGAACGCAATTGGTGAGTAGTTACTCTCGTGCTCTCTTGATCGTTATCACACACCTGGTGCTAGCCTAAACTCCCTTGTTCTTTGCAGATGACACAGGGATCCCATGGCACGAGTGGTTGGGTGTCCCGTTCTCGAGCCCTGCCTTTCTTGCGGTGGGGAAAGTGTGGACAGGGAAGGCCGGTCCAGTCGTAGCGCTGCACCGACATCAGCTCACCCTCACTATGGCCGTGGTGAGCCCACAGCCCTTCCTGCCCGTCCCTTCATCCCTCCCTGCCCGTCCCTTCATCCCTCCCTGCCCGTCCCTTCATCCCTCCCTGCCCGTCCCTTCATCTCTCCCTGCCCGTCCCTTCATCCCTCCCTGCCCGTCCCTTCATCCCTCCCTGCCCGTCCCTTCATCTCTCCCTGCCCGTCCCTTCATCCCTCCCCGCCCGTCCCTTCATCCCTCCCTGCCCGTCCCTTCATCCCTCCCTGCCCGTCCCTTCATCCCTCCCTGCCCGTCCCTTCATCCCTCCCTGCCCGTCCCTTCATCCCTCCCTGCCCGTCCCTTCATCCCTCCCTGCCCGTCCCTCATCCCTCCCCGCCCGTCCCTTCATCCCTCCCTGCCCGTCCCTTCATCCCTCCCTGCCCGTCCCTTCATCCCTCCCTGCCCGTCCCTTCATCCCTCCCTGCCCGTCCTGTCATCCCTCCCTGCCCATCCCCTCATCCCTCCCGGCCCGTCCCCTCATCCCTCCCTGCCCGTCCCTTCATCCCTCCCTGCCCGTCCCTTCATCCCTCCCTGCCCGTCCTGTCATCCCTCCCTGCCCGTCCCTTCATCCCTCCCCGCCCGTCCCTTCATCCCTCCCTGCCCGTCCCTTCATCCCTCCCTGCCCGTCCCTTCATCCCTCCCTGCCCGTCCCTTCATCCCTCCCGCCGTCCCTTCATCCCTCCCTGCCCGTCCCTTCATCCCTCCCCGCCCGTCCCTTCATCCCTCCCTGCCCGTCCTGTCATCCCTCCCTGCCCGTCCCCTCCTCCCTCCCTGCCCGTCCCTTCATCCCTCCCTGCCCATCCCTCATTCTCTCTCATCCCATTTGCCCATCCCTTCATCCCTTTTTGCCCTCCCCCCCTTCCCTCTCATCCCATCTCTTGATCCCTCCCTTCCCATCCCTCCATCCCATCGCTCCTTTCCTCCCTTCTCATCCTTCCATCCCTCTCTGCCCATCCCTTCATTCCTCTCTGCCCATTCCCCCGCCCCTCTCTCTCCATCCCTTCCTCCCTTCGTTCCCATCCCTTCATTCCTCTCTCTGCCCATCCCTCCGTCCCTCTTGATCTGCAGATTCGTCACAAGTTGCGCAATCCGAACATGGCACGCATTCAGCTAGAAAGGTCTGGAGATCCTGATGCCCTCGGAAGGCAGGAGCGCGTCGTCCAGCGCCTGCTCAACCGGTTCCAGGCCACCAAGTACAACGGCAACAACTACTTCATCGGCAAGCTGTACCTCATGGATTGGGTGGATGTCCCAGAGAACATCCTGGCCCTTGATTTCGTGGGGGACCGTGACGTAGATGATGTGGTTGAAGGCGACCTGAATGGAGAGGGTGTGGAGGTTATTTTCTGAAGGGGGCGATGGGGCAAGTTGCATGTGGATGTGCTTCGTTATCAGGGATGTGATTCAAGACGTGCTGGTGTTTTGGAAGTTGATTAGGGCTTGTCTTTATGTTGGATGAAGAGGTATTGTTGAGGGTTGTTTTTCATTGCCAATAATATCTGTTATGGTTTGCGGGTATAATAATGAATGAAATCACGAGAATGTATATTTAAAAAATCGTTCAAATCGAGTTATAATATTGTAAAATTTTTACTTAGTTATATATAACAAATATACATACAACATAAGTGTCTAATTTACTGTCCAGTGATTACAACTCGTGGGACAAAAGATGTCCATTGCAGCGAAAGTCTAATAACAAAATTGGCGAGTCGATGCAATACGATTACAACTCTCCTTCGACGTGCACACCGAACCCCAATTTCCGAAACGAATTGCTCGATGCGACTCGGTTTGGTTGGGAATGTTGCGGGAAAGACGAAGACGTTCTTGACGACGACTCGCCAATTCCCAGCCAACCCCCTCCGAAGCGAGGGACTTTCCCCCAACACACCTTCGACTTGAAAAACCTCCCCCCCCTTCTCCGATGAAGCTCGTCTGGCTGATCAGCTTGGGACCTGGGAATCTGACTTGGGAATCTGACTAGGGAATCTGACTTGGGAATCTGACCAGGGAATCTGACCTGGGAATCTGACTTGGGAATCTGACTTGGGAATTTCACATAGGAATCTGACTTGGGGGAATCTGACTCGGGAACATCACCTGCGAATCTCACGTGGGAATCTGACCTGGGAATCTGACCTGGGATTCTGACCTGGGAATGTGACCTTGGGAATCTGACCTGGGCAGCTGACCTAGGAATATGACCTGGGAATGTGACCTGGGAATCTGACTTGGGAATCCGACCGACCTGGGAAACTGACTGACTTGGGAATGTGACCTGGGAATCTGACCTGGGAATATGACTTGGGAATCGGACTTGGCAATCTGACTCAGGAATCTCACCTGGGAATCTCACCTGGGAATCTCACCTGGGAATCTCACCTTGGATTCTCACCTGGGAATCTGACCTGGAAATCTGACCTGGGAATCTGACCTGGAAATCTGACCTGGGAATGTGACCTGGGAATCTGACTTGGGAATCTGACGTGGGAATCTGACTAGGGAATCTGACTTGGGAATCTGACCAGGGAATCTGACCTGGGAATCTGACTTGGGAATTTCGCATAGGAATCTGACTTGGGGGAATCTGACTCGGGAACATCACCTGCGAATCTCACGTGGGAATCTGACCTGGGAATCTGACTTGGGATTCTGACCTGGGAATGTGACGTGGGAATCTGACATGGGAATCTGACTTGGGAATTTGACATGGGAATCTGACCTGGGAATCGGACCTGTGAATCTGTCTCGGGTATGTAACTTGGGAATCTGGCTTGGGAATCGGACTAGGGAATCTGACTCAGGAACCTGACATGGGTGTCTGACTCCGGAATCTGACTCAGTAATTTGTCTCGGGGCATCTGACTTGGGAATTTGGCTTGGGAATCTGAGCTGGGAATCTGACTTGGGAATCTGACTGGGGAATCTCACTTGGGAATCTGACTCGAGAACCCGACTTCTGAATCTGACACGGGAATCTGACTTGGGAATCTAACGTGGGAATCTGACCTGGGAATCTTACTTGGGAATCGAACTAGGGAATCTGACATGGGAATCTGACTTGGGAATCTGAACTGGGAATCTGAACTGGGAATCTGACTTGGAAAACTGACCTGGGAAACGGACGTGTGAGTCTCTCGGGTATGTGACTCGGGAATCTGACTTGGTTATCTGACTGGGGAATCTGATTTGGGAATCTGACCTGGGAATCGGACCTGTGAATCCGTCTCGGGTATGTGACTCTGGAGTCTGACTCGGAAATCTGACTTGGGAACCAGAGTCGGGAATCAGACTTGGGAATCTGACTTGGGAGAGTGACTTCGGAATCTGACATGGGAATCTGACTTGGGAATCGGACCTGTGAATCTGTCTTGGGAATTTGACTCAGGAATCGGACTTGGGAATCTGACTTCGGAATCTGACATGGGAATCTGGCTTGGGAATCTGATTTTGGTATCTGACCTGGGGATCTGACATGGGAATCGGACTTGGGAATCTGACATGGGAATCTGACATGGGAATCTGACATGGGAATCTGACTTGGGAATCTGACTTGGGAATCTGACTCAGGAATCTGACTTGGGAATCTGACTTGGCTGGCAGGCACAAACTACAGGCAGGGCAACATGATTCAAGCATGAGAGTGGGTTATGGTGAGTCAGAGATTGGTGAGAGGAAGTTATTGGGATCAGTATAGATGACAGTGAGATGCAGGGACTCAAAGCAGCGAACAGTGATTGGTGAGGGGAGGCAGAAAGAGGGGAAAGCGAGGAACAGATGAACGAGTTATCAACGGCAAGATAAGACAACGGAGCAGGGAAGACAGGAAGTGAGAGAAATACCGACCTAGATCGTCAAAAGATGAGCAAAAGTTGCAGAAACTGGGGAAGGGAAGGTTAGACGAATGGAGGTGAGAAGGTGAGAAGTAATGGGCGTGAAATGATTGGGGGTGGACGAATGGAGGAGTAAATTCAGATTGTAAGCAATGTTGAGGGTAACACATTAGCAATAGCAATGACAACGACACCAGTGACGGTCAATGGGATGACAGCAGCAAAAGCTGCAGGAGTGCAGCAGGAGCTCGCGGGCAGAGGGACGGCTTCTTGCTGATGTTTCTACTCCCCCCAGTGCCCCTGCTTGGAGCGCAGCTGGAGCTCGCGCGCTGCAAGTTGCAACACGCGGTGGAAGCCTCCTCACCGCACAGCCGCAGGCAGAAGCAGCAAAGGCGCAAGCAACACAAGCGCAGACGCTTGGACCAACCGCCACCACCACCTCACCTTCTCCAGTCAAGGCTTTTGGTGACTTTCAGTGACATTCATTGCCACCTGGCAGCTGTTCATAGGCTGCGATGGCGAGGGGAGGGTGGGAGGGGAGATAGCAGGGCAGGAGGGACGAGGGTTGAGGATAGTAGGGAGGCGGGCGTAGAAAAGGGGGAAGGAAGCTGCTTGGAGCTAGCCTCCTGTTCAGACGACCATTCTGTAAGGTTGTTTCAAATCAACGCGCATTCTGTGTAACAGCGACACTCTTTCTTTATCTGGTGTAATTTCCTATCCAACCTGTAGCGGCTCTATTCCTAGCTTCCATATCGTAATTTGAAGAGACTCTAATCAGGATGCATGGACAAGGACAGCATCATGCTGCATGAAAAGTTATGTATGGAGCAACTTCAAACGCATCAACTAGTAAATAATTACTTCTGAAGTTTGTACACCGAACAAAGCCTTTCACCCTCCGCTGCATTTCTCCAATCTACTACCCCCCCTCCGTAAACCCCATCCTAGCCGGAGCCTCCAGCCAAGCACCATCACACTAATGCGTTGCTCCACCCAGATAGCTCTACCCAGGAACGCGTAATCTAGACACATGAGAGCGCCAAGAAAACACACAATAGATGGAGAGAATCTCGCGAATCTCACGAATCCCGTCTCGCGCGTCCGATTATATTCCAATTTTCGCTGCGGAACGGGATTCGCGAGATTTTCTCCAATAGTCGTAGGGCCTACGAAGCTGATCAGCCAGACGAGCTTCTTTTCGCACAAACGCTTTGATCCGGCAGGCGGGTCAGTACGGCGACTGCAGAGCGTCCACACCATGAACGATCAGAAACGTCCCTTTGAAAATCTCAGGGTCGTTAATCTGCGCGTTGGCCTTCCCGAACCGCATCTTCCTCCCCCCCCTCAGATTCGCCGACGCGGCGGCGGCGGCGTCCTCACTCTTGCTCATCTTGCGGCCATTGACGTCCTTGAGCTCACGCGCGTCGCTCATCTCCTGCTCCGAGTAGAGCCCGTCCACCATGTTGGCGCGCAGCCAGTTCCAGTACCCTTTGGCGTCCTCCAGGTCCGCGTTCGGGTTCAGCATCATGCTCACGCCCGCGCCGGCGGAGTCGGAGGTGAGCAGCGCGTCGTCCGCGGGGAAGAGCATGGCCTTGCGGTCCAGCTTGCCGAGCGTCTCGTCCGTCGGATTCCAGTCGCTCTCTGAAGCATTGCATTGCATTGCTCACACCAACACAAGAAACCAGAGCTCGATTTCGTCAACACATTTCATGATGAAAGCTATGAGGAGAACGTGGACTAGAATAGTTGAGCGCAAAAGGTGTTGACGAGTTATAACTCCGGTTTAAACATGCCGAGAGATGTAGCTTTTAACAGAGAGCTTTCATGCTACTTACCCAATTTCGGGATGAAGTGGTCGAGGAAGGTGGTGGTTATTCGGTATTTGCTGGAAATCGCGGGGTTCTTGAGTGCGTCGCGCGCGCTCTTCACCTCTGCGATCACCTCCTCCTTGCTGGGCCGCTTCGCCGCCGCCGGCGCGACGAGCACCGCGATCAGCGCGCAAATTCCGAGAATCGCCAGCTGGTTCCACCACGATGCCATGCCTCGCGCGGCTTGGAAAAGAGGGAGCGAGATAATTTCTCGACGGAACGAGTGAAGAGGGAGAGGACCTCGAAGTTTTTGAGAGGACTACTCGGCGGAAGAGAGAAGCAGAAGGATCGGGTGTTTCTGGGCAATGTGTGTTCACGTGCTTGTGTGATGTAACGAGCAGAACAGGGCTCTGCTTTATGCATTCGTTGGAGCAGAAGTGGCTGGGTTCTCAGCGCGTGAGGTGGGCTGTGGAGGAAACAAGGGTTCCGGGACTCACGCTCGAAAATGAACATGGGTGACAAGCGGTGTAGAGAATAAACACGCGGTCTCATGCGTTTTATCGTGGTATGGCTGCTTGTTTTGTGTTTAACCTCGGCAGAAAGAAAAGCACTGCGTTTCGAGTCATGCAATGCCCCGACCAATCGGATTGTCGATTGATTTTTGTGTGCGTCTCGAAACGCGTTGGGTGTGTGTGTGAGCCGTGTGATGCGGCTGGGGATGTGGAACTTTGTTGCGGAGAAGGGCTCCCTGAACGAGGGAACCCATGGATGGACCATGGTACCCCTCAGGATTTACTCTGGGAGCGCGGGACTTCAGAATGGATTTTTAACCAGTCATCTGGGGGACATCGTACCCGTCAGGGCCCGTTTTCGGGTCAAAATCCGCCAGAACGCAGGCTAAAAGCCAGGTTCGAGCAAACAGAGACCCCAGAACCAGCGGAGTCGGTGTGACCCGAATCCGTCAAAAAGGGAGTTCCGGTCAAAAGACACCCGTTAAGAATCAGCATTTGGGTAGTTGCTCGTCGAGCATAGCCCCTGGGCGCGAGGGTGCATTGACCAAAACAAGGTTCCCAGCCTCACAATCGAAAATGAGAAAGGTTTGGCAGGTGGTGGAAATGTTTACGTCTAAATTGTCCAGAGTCCCGCGCCCGCCACTTGAAAACATTTTCGAAACTAGAATTTCCAAACTCAATGCCGAAAACTACCATAAAATCTTATACATTCAGGGCAACTAGTCTTCGAACGTGGGTTCCGCTTGGCGCTTCTTGTGTTCGTAGACTGGATGCGACTGCGTTTGTCAAACGATGCCCCGACTAATCGGATGGACGATTTGATTCCGGAGTCAGCCTGAGGGCCTGCTCCTACGCGATGCCATGTCGTGCTACTGCGTGTCAAAATGTTATTTACGGGAATTTGTTACCAGCAAAATCTCAAGAACTCACGAAGGGACCTGGCATCGTGTCGTTTAGGAACACTCCCTGATACGCTCTGCATCTCAAGCCTGAACTTGAGTGCTGCTGAGCCGTGTGATGCGGCTGAGGATGCAAAACTTCTTGAGACAGAGTAGAGCGTACGCGAAAGATTAAGGGAACCCATGGTACCGCTCTGAAACGCTCTGAAAGCATCTGCTCTAGTTTCGTTAAGTTGACTTGAATCTAATGTAAGTACACGACTCCTACTTGAACCATACACTTTGTCGTCACAAAAAAGTTGGCCCCGCAAAAAACTGAAGTGTCTAGTCTCCGCTGGGCACAGGCAAAGTTGACTCTATTTTGTTTGTTGGCAAAATGTGACAACCAGTGCGAAACCCTAAAGATGACTGTACCCCCCTCATCAAAGTCGTGTGAGGGGGCTTCGGCGAAAAGGGGCGGCGACATCCTGATGCTGCTAGTTTTGCACGCCAACCAAGTTACCGCGTTGAATTTCGCGCACACGTGCCTACAAAAAAGGCCGAGCCCCTTCTGATTGGTTGGCCTGTGGGAGGACGGAAACTTTGGTTCACAAAGACGCTGTTACAACATACAATATACTAAATGTTACAACTACTTGCTACTAGCGCAGCCCTGTAAACGAGTACATGATATTATTGGTGTGCAGTGCCTACGAAGCCAGCCAATAGCAAGCGCCACGCGTGCACGACTGTTGTGGTGCTGGCACGAAGTGTATCGACCAACCAAATGAAACCAAGGCTGGGCTCAAATGCACAAGTTTATCTCAATACCCCACTTAATCGTTCTCACCTATCTTCCCAGAGCACGCCACCGGAAACAAACTTACTGCACCGTACTACTAGAGGGAACCACAACTTACCCAGCCTTCACCTTATAGCTTTGCACCCATCGTTGTGTTCCTGATTCCATACTTGCTGCATCGTCTTCGCTTTTTTCTTTCCACGTTATCCGCCACTTTCACGCTTGTTTCGTAGAGTGTCTCTAAGTCGGATCCGCCGTCTAATGCATTAGTAGCTATCCCCCCACACCCCGCCGGCCCCTCCTATGCATGTTACATATGAAGCGGAAGGCCGACGTGCCTGACGTTCTTATCGCGCGCGTCGTAGCTGCACGCCTCCACCACGGTCTCCCTGTGCTGTGTCTCCACTCTGACCGTGACGGCGAGTTTGCCTCTGGCCGGCTTGGACAGTTCTATCGTGCGTAGGGCATCACCCAGTCGTACACCCTACCGGACTCCCCGCAGCAGAATGGGGTCGCTGAGCGACGCATCGGTTTGGTCATGGAGGTGGCTCGTACCTCAATGATCCATGCCGGTGCATCCCATTTCCTGTGGCCGTTCGGCGTTCGCTACGCCGCTCACCAGCTTAACCTGTGGCCGCGCTCCCAGCGACCACAGGTTTCGTCGACCCTTCTTTGGACCGGGTTCCCTGATGATGCGTTCGCATTCCACGTCTGGGGCTGCCTCGCTCATGTTCGTGCCTCTGGCACGGACAAGCTCACTGCCCGCACTGTCCCCTGTGTCTTCCTGGGTTTTCCCACTTGACTCGACTGACTGGCACTTTTACAACCCGCCGTCTCACCGCTTCTTTCACTCCCATGAAGCTACTTTCGACGATTCTGTCTCCTTTTACCACCGCTTTTCCCACCGAGGTCTCTTGGGTCCAACTCCCCTCTTTCTGGTTCCCACTCCCCCGGTAGCCCCTGTTCACCTCCCTCCCCGTCCTGCTCCGTCTGGTGTGTCTCACGTCACTCCCCTCTTGTCGGTTGTCCCGATCGAGGAGTCGGCTGACTCTGGTGGCCCCGCGGCGCCATTCTCGCTGCCTGCCACTCCCTTGGTGTCTCCTCCTCCGCCGTCGCAGTTGCCGCCGCAGCAGCCGCTGCTGCCGCCGCAGTTGCAGCCGCTCGTGGACTCTGGGGTTGCTGGCGTTGAGGAGGGTGCTAATCCAGGGGTTCCTGTCGTGGCTTGTCCCGGTGGGCATAGGGGTGGCACCGGTGCTGGAGAGAGTTCTCGCTCTTAGGGTGGGCGTTTTTGGGGGTGCTGGCGTGGTGTGTTCCGGCGGTGGCCGTGGTGCAGCTGGCGGTCCAGGTGTCGGCGTCGAGCAGTAGCAGCAGCAGCAGTCGCCGCCGGTGTCCGCCCTTTGCCTGCTCGGCCTTCCCTCCCCTGACCGCTCGCTTGCGCCTCCCCGCCACCTCCTCCTCTTCCTGTCTAAGGCCCTGTGTTCCCTCCACCGAACTCGTCTCCGGCTCGTCTTCCCCCTCGTTCCTCCCTTGTGTCTCCTCCTCTGTCTCCTAACCAGATGCCTTCGTCTCACGTCTGGTCTCGCCGTCCCTCTCGTGCTCGTCCTGTATCTCCTGTTCAGCGTTCTCACCCTATGTTGCTTCGTTCCTACGCGTTTCGTCCTCCCCTCCTGCCTTCGCCTCCTCCGTCGTCGCTCGCTGTCGCGCCTCCCCCTCTCTCTAACTACCTTGGTGCTGCTCGTCCTTTTGTTCCTCGGGTCCTTGCATTCCTCGTTACCGACCCGTCGGTTCTTGTCTCCAGTCGTGACGCTCTTGTCGCTGCTATCGCTGACTTCGCCTCTATCCGCCACCTTGAATACGCCACCGCTCTGGTCTCTGACCGTGTCTGCCCTCTATCCCTTGGGGGTGCGCATGCCCTTGGCAGTGACGTCCTAGAGGATAGGCAGTACGAGCTTGCTTTCCTGTCTGAGGCTGCTCCCCATCTCTGTTCCATGCTGCTAGTCCATGAGGGTGACCCTGACGCCTTTGACATCCCGACCCCTCGCACTTACGCTGAGGCCACCTCGGGACCGTGGGCCTCTCAGTGGATAGCTGCCATGGAGCAGGAGATGTCATATTGGAGATCCACCGGCACCAACGTCGACGCAGTTCCCCCACCTGGGGTGAACGTGGTCGATGGCCGGTGGCTCTTCAAAGTGAAGCGCCCCCCTGGAGAGCCGCCTGTATTCAAGGCACGCTACGTGGCTAGAGGCTTCAGTCAGCGTGAGGGGGTGGACTTCTTTCAGACCTTCGCCCCGACCCCGAAGACGACTACTCTTCGGGCGCTGCTGCACGTAATCGCACAGCATGACTACGAGTTACACTCCCTCGACTTCTCCACAGCGTTTCTCCAGGGCAGTCTACACGAGCAGGTCTACCTGCGCCGTCTACACGGCTTCACCGGTACCATCCCTCCTAGGACGCAGTGGCTTCTCCGGCACCCGGTCTACGGCCTACGTCAGGCGCCCTGTGAGTGGCACGACATGCTGCGTGCTACGCTAGCTGACGTGCAGTTCTTTCCGTCCTCTGCAGACCCCTCGCTCTTCGTTCGTGCTGGCCAGACTCCGTTCTACATCCTTGTCTACGTAGACGACCTGGTCTTCGCTACTGCAGACAGAGACGCACTAGTCTCTGTGAAGGCCGAGCTGCTGAGGAGACACACCTGCGCTGACCTAGGAGAGCTGCGCCGCTACCTTGGTCTGCAGATCTCCAGGGACAGAGCAGCGTGCACCATCACTCTCTCACAGTCACACTTGGTGCGCCAAGTCCTTCAGAGGTTCGGTCTTCAACTCTCCTCCGCACAGCCCACACCTCAGCCAGTAGACCACAGGCTCTCTGCTCCAGTTCCAGAGGAGTCAATAAAGCCCATTGGTCCTTACGCAGAGCTGGTGGGTTGCCTCATGTACCTAATGACTTGCACTCGTCCAGATCTCGCATACCCTCTCAGCATCATGGCTCGCTTTGTGGCCACAGGCAGACACCGACCACAGCACTGGTCGCCCGCTAAGAGAGTTTTGCGTTATCTAGCAAGTACAACGGGCACGGGGTTAGTGCTGGGAGGACGTAGGCCAGTGGTCCTTACTGGGCACACAGACGCATCTTGGGCAGACGACGCTGAGACCCTCAGGTCCTCTCAGGGCTACTGCTTTAGCGTTGGTTCAGGTGCCATCTCATGGAGGTCCACTCGCTCCTCGTCTGTTGCCCAGTCTAGCTGTGAGTCTGAGATCTACGCCGGTGCCATGGCGGCACAGGAGCTCTGCTGGCTGGCCTTCTTGCTCACCGACTTAGGTGAGCGGCCTAGCTCTGCCCCGGTTCTGAACGCTGACAACAGGACCATGATCCTCCTTTGTCAAGAGCCTCGACTTGAGGGCAGAGCGAAGCACATCCAGCTGCGGTACTTCCTCCTGCGCGAGCTACAACAGCGTCGCCAGGCCTGCGTAGTACACTTGGCCTCTGGTGCCAACATAGCTGATATCTTTACTAAAGCGCTTGCGCCTAAGGATCATCAGCGGCACTGTTTGTAGCTTGGTCTAGTTCCTGTAGATTCTCACTTGCTAGGACCTTGATTGTGTACTCCTCTTTATATATACCTTTCAGACTGGCCTTGTGGCTTCTCTTCCAGTGGCCGGACTAGTAGTGCCGCCCTGTTTTGCTCCTGTCTTGTTTATACTCTTGCTGACTGGTTTTCGGACCCCTGTCTCAGAGTTTGGACTAGTAGTGCCACCCTAAGCTGCGTGTTTCTTGCTCAGCACTGTAATAATTTGACAGGTGTTGCAGGGGACTACAGTAAGTGTAGAATCTGCAAACACAAACACTTGGAAAACCTCAAGTGTTAGCCTAGGATCTTTACTGGAATGGTAGACTAGTAAGGTAGCGGAAGTCTTTGTAAGAATGAACCTGAGTATATAATTCAGTTGAAGTCAAGTTTAAAGTCTCAAAGTTGAAATCTCAAGGTTAACAATAGAAAGGCATAAAAAGATTTTATAGCTCTAGGAAAGTACTTGTTCGCTAATGTACCTGTTCGTCACTATCGCACTATTTGCCCTAAATGATAATGAAGAGACGCAACTATTCGCGCGACTGAAACGACTGTCCTCATGACGAGTGCTATTTGCTGACGTCATCCTACGGACTTATATTCTACTGTAGGATTCGACACTATCTACCGATAATCGACTTACAGAAATGCTAAGTATGCATTATATCACAACACTCCCCTTCATTTCTGGAAGTTCGACAGTGTCACTTCTTGAAGATCCCGCAAAGCTTGTTACAGTACTGAAACTTCTGTCGTGTCAGCTTCTTCGTGAGGAAGTCGGCAGCCATTTCGTTGGTCAAACAATAGACCAATCGCATTCTCCCCTTCTCGACTTCATCCTTGACGAAAAAATAACGTAGTGAAATATGTTTCGTCCTGTTCACGAAGCCAGGTTGATGCGCGATGCGAATTGCACTCTGGTTGTCACACTGTAAAGTGATATGAGTACTCGTCGTCAACTTTGCTTCTTCCAAGAGCTCCTGCAGGTAAAGTCCTTCGCGTTTTGCTGTGCAGACAGCAATAAATTCAGCTTCAGCAGAGGAGAGAGCAATCCGCTCCTGCTTCATCGAATTCCAAGAAATAGGGCCGATAGGTTCAAGGCGGTAGATGAATCCAGCACGCGAGCGCCGATTAGTAGTATCAGCAGCGTGGTCGGCGCCGACGAAACGGTGTAGGTATAGAGTTTTACAGCCGACGACGTTGTAGACTAAGCCGACGTCAGGAGTCGAGACGAAATACTGAAGCGCGCGAAGAAGATCGAGTTGGTGTTCTTCTTCAGGACGGCGTAGGAACTGTGCGAGTTGACTAGCCGCGTACGCTAGATCTGGACGACAAGTAACAGCGGTGAAGAGTAGACAGCCTAATTGCTGTTGATCGGTCTGTAGGTCGGTTAGACTCAACGGTGTAGTATTCGGTTTGTAGTCTGTCGGTAGTGATCGGTACGGTGTAGTGACTGTAGAAGGAGTGAGGTTGAAGCGGGCAGCGAGCGTCGCTGCGTACTTCGAAGCGGTGAGGTGAATAGACGTCGGTGAGTAGGTAATATTTAAACCGAGAAACTGTGAGACTGTCTCGGAGACGGTAAGCTGTAGATTTTTCTGTAGTTTCAGTATGAAGGTATTGGCGAGCGAGTCGGTAG
The DNA here is from genome assembly GCA_027943415.1 of Closterium sp. NIES-67. Taxonomy (NCBI): domain Eukaryota; kingdom Viridiplantae; phylum Streptophyta; class Zygnematophyceae; order Desmidiales; family Closteriaceae; genus Closterium; species Closterium sp. NIES-67. The sequence continues at coordinate 29,333 of BQMB01000061.1, forward strand.
TACTGACGTAGAGAATATCGTCGACGTAGGCGACAAGTAAAATATAGTTGCTCCCGTCAGTTAAAAGATACATCCCCTGGTCATGCGGTAGTTGACGGAATCCAGCAGTGAGTAGCTGTGAATGTACTGTAGGTACTGCTTGCATAGCCGGGGTGCCTGTTTAATGCCGTATAGCGAATTTCGGAGACGGCATACGCTCGGTGGGTTAGTAGTATACTAATGTGGGTACTCTACCAGAATGAGTATGTCGACGGGTGCGTAGAGAAATGCGTTTGCCACGTCGATTTGTCGAAGTCGTAGATTGCGGCAGGCGGCGACACAGAGTAAAATCCGAACGCTCGTATGTCGACCGACGGGAGCAAAAGTTAACTCGTAGTCGATGCCGTAAGTCTGCTCGAACCCGCGGATGACCCATCACGCCTTGAATTTCTCAAACGACCCATCTGCATTAGTCTTGACACGGAAGACCCACTTCCCGGCAAGTACCTTCCTCCCTTTTACTTCTGATGTCGGTACTAACTCCCATGTGCCGCGAGTCTTGAGAGCTGCTAGCTCTCTGTCCATGGCTTTGCGCCATTTTTCGCGGTAAGGACTCGTAAGAGCTTGTCGAACGGTTTTCGGTTAAGATATTTTACTGTCGTTGTACTGTACTGCGACTGCGAATCCAAGTATCTGTAAGCCAGTTTCTGTAAAACGCGGACGTTCTTCGTTTGCACCTGCGAAATTTTCTTCTGACCCTTCTCCCCCCCCCAATTTCGTTAGGTGTAACACGAACTGCTTCGTCGGAGACGGGTGGCATCGGCTGCTGTTGGCGATCGCGTTCGTAGCTGAGGTGGACTTCGGGAACGTCATCCGGGTCAACATCAGCGAGGGGAATAAATTACGGGATGCCTGTTGACATGACAGGTTCGGAATGTCAGTTGCGGTAGCTTCGGAAGCTTCAGAAACCGCCTCGTCCTGTACATCAGCTTCGGCTTCGTCAGTTGCAAATGCACGCGAGCCTTCGAACAGCCTGGCAGGGTTTGCAGCTGCTGCCTAGTGGGCACGAAAAACTGGCAAGGTGAGTCTTTCATAGAAGAGACGATCACGTGAAGGGACAATTTGGTTTGAACGAAGATCCAAAATCTTCCATGCATGATACTATTTTTCGATGCCGAGGTGTACCCCCCATTTTGCCCGTTCGGAAAATTTGCCGAGTGCTGCAGTTGGAGGACGAAACTGCACGACACACCCAAAAACTCGTAAAAGTTTTGTACTTCCCACTGTTCGTGTCCACTGCAGGTGAGGTGAAGAAAACTCGGGCAGTGATGTGGAAGACAGCAGGTTGTGTAACAGCACCGCGTGGTCCATCGCATACGGCCAAAAGCGAGGAGGAAGGGCTGCCTGCGTCAGCAGAGCACGCATCTTCTCCTGCAGAGTCCGATTCATCCTTTCTGCTACCCCCATCTGTTGGTGTGCATGTGGCAGTGACTGCTTCCGTTTGATGCCGAGTGTCTGGAGGTAGTCTGTGAAAGCGTTGCTCGTGTACTCCCCTGCGCCATCACTCTGGAATTCTTGCAGTTTTGCTCAAGACTCTCTTTCAGCGACGGCGAGCCATGCGACGAAGACTGAATGGGCGAGATGTCGAGCAGGAAGGTTTGCTGTCCAAACATATCGAGTAGATGCTTCGATGAAGGTAATCACGTACAGCTCTTCTTTAGGTCCTGCTTCAGGTAAGTTAAGAATATCGCTGTAGACCTTCTGCATCAGTTTGTAACGAGTGGAGCCAGGAAAATGACTCGAAAACGGGTCGTGGGTAAGATTGGTGACCGGACACGTGGTGCAGACCGTTGGGCGAGACTGCGGTTTCATCTCCGTGCCGTCAGGTAAGAGAAGACTGTTTTTATCAAGAACTGCTGCTCGGATTCAATGATTTAAAATCCCTTGCGATGGATGTCCTAACCGTTGGTGCCAAATTTCTTATGTGGCTTTGTGTCCTGATGATCGCAGATAAAAGTCGGCGTTAGTATAAAATGAAGAAATGATGAAAGGAGAAAGAGCTGGAGACATGTCAATCTCCCCTTCGACGAAACGGGTAAGGGGTAACTGAACATTTGAAGTGTCTGCTGTATTTGCGACTGCAATTTCTGATACTGCTTCTTTTGATGTTACAGTTTGATGGCAGATGGTCCTGCGACAGCTACTGGAAGACTCGGCTGCTCGGCGACTTCTTCTTTCACGGCTTCCTCGACGACTTCGGGTTCATCAGCTGCAAGTCCACTGATTTCTCCCCAAAGTGGAGCTGGAGTTCCTTGGAAGGCTGCACGGGTGTTATAGAAGGTTCGCCAAGCATTGGCGCCTTCATCGGCGGTATTAAACTCCCAAGTATCCAGTGCGGTAAGAACGGCAGCTACAGTTCTAGAAGCTGTTGGTACAGTAGTTGCCCCGAAAAACAATATCCACGTGTATATAATATGTTTCTTCTGGGTGACCCCAGGGACCGAGACCAAGGACGCGTTCAGAATCACCAGAGGTGCCCTGTGCTGTGAACTGAAGAACTGATACTCCATGTTGAGTAGCAGCGCGACCGAGGTAAGTATTTGATAAACTGTGCCATAACTCCTGATCCATTGGTATCACAATTCCCTTGTGTGCGAATCTTGTGTGCCAGGAGTTGAGCTGTGGAGAGAAGATTGAAACCAAGGCTGGCGACGATAGGAACATTGGTAACGTGTAAGGAATATCCCGTGTCGACTGATTCAAGTATTACACTCCCAATAGATCTTGCCATAATGGTTTGTCCGTTTGCAACTGTGACTGTTATCGGACGATGAAGAGGACACTGGTTGGTGATGACGCTTGTTTCAGCGGAGCACATGTGCCAACCGCAACAGCTGTCGAGATACCAAGTATTGGGTCCTGAAATGACTCGAGCAAGGTTAGCGTAAACTTGCGGTAAGGGAATGCCCTCTGCACTGGTGGTTTCTTCAAGTTGTGTCTCGAAATCTGTATCTGAAATATCAACTGTTGTAACACATCCAAAAACCCCTTTTCCTGATGTTGCAGATGCAAAGACCGGAGGACGATGCTGTGATGGCGGTGTACTCTGCGGCATCTGCTGCGTCTGGGACGTCGACTGCTGCATTTGCTGATGTGGCTTCGGTAACTGCTGCGAACGATGATATGGTTGCGAAGTGCTGCGACGGTTTTGACAACGACTGCGACAAGTTTGGTAAGTATGTCCTGGTTTCTTGCAGAAATGGCAGAAGGGATATTTCGGGGGAAGTCGTTGCTTGTGGCTCTGGATTTGAGTAAAAACTTAATTGTAATCCTTTCTTCTGATTGGCGTTGTGACTGCAGGTCAAGATCTTGCTGTTCCGCTTGAAGATACGACGAAATTTCGGTTTCTGAGAGGTTCGGATTCATGCGCAAGAAGGCGCGCGTCTGTCGCCACTCGGGACCAAGTCCAGCAAGAAGGACCATGAGATACATCTCACGAGGGAAGTATCCTCCACTCTTCTCCAGTTGATCTTGTAGTGTGCGAACACGATTGACGTAATCCATGACATTCTCGTTTGTCATCATCTGCACACTTGTCAGCTGCGAAAGAATCTTACTTGCTGTTATTGTGTCTTTTGCCATGTACACCCCCTTTAAGTGGTTCCATGCAGTTTCAGCTGGCGTGAAGCTTGAATGAAAAGATCGAACGCCAAGCTGCTCCTTTGGCGACAGGTTCCGAACTAGAACCGTATACGCCCCGAGAGAGGCGTGCAGGAAACTCTGTTGCTCCAGTTGTGTTCCCATGACAGGATACGTAAACTCGCCGGTGAAGAACGGCCATAGCCCAGCGAACTGCGCCAGAAGCTCAAACTCGAAGCTCCAGGAGTAAAATTCAACTCCGTTAAAAGGTATAGTAGTCTTGATCTGCGTGCTGGTAAGTAGATTTGGCGGTTGAAAAATAATCCCCTGTTGTTGAGGTTGTTGCTGTTGCTGGAATTGCTGTGGATGCTGCAGTTGTTGCTGTTGTTGCTGATGTTGCTGTTGCTGTTGTTGTTGCTGAGCAGGTGATCGCCCGAAGATGTAAAAGGGCTGCTGCTGCTGCGACTGCGGCTGCTGCGTAAACGGCGAGAAGGCAAATGAGCCAGTACTTGGAGCTGAAGCTCCACGCATGTAACTTGAGCCGTCAAGGCTCATTCCACTAAACGCTGACGATATTGACTGTGTTGAAAACTGCTGTGGTGTTGCTTGTTGCTGTGCTGTTGCCTGATGTTGTGCTGTTGCCTGTGTTTGTTGTTGTTGCGCTGTACGTGCAGTCGATGAAACACCTGGAGTACTGACAGAAGGCGGATTCTGCTGCTGCATACTGATGTGCGCATAAGCCAGTGGAAACGGTCCAGAGGCTGAGAGACCAGTGGCGGTCGTGGAGACAGGTACTCCAGTAGTTCCAGAACTGGATCCGGTAGATGGTGCTGGTGATGTCCCAGTCATTGTTGACAGTAGTCTTAAATCCAGATAGCTCTCATACCATGTAATAATTTGACAGGTGTTGCACGAGACTAAGTGTAGAATCTGCAAACACAAACACTTGGAAAACCTCAAGTGTTAGCCTAGGATCTTTACTGGAATGGTAGACAAGTAAGACAGTGGAAGTCTTTGTAAGAATGAACCTGAGTATATAATTCAGTTGAAGTCAAGTTTAAAGTCTCAAAGTTGAAATCTCAAGGTGAACAATAGAAAGGCATAACAAGGATTTTATAGCTCTAGGAAAGTACCTGTTCGCTAATGTACCTGTTCGCTAATGTACCTGTTCGTCACTATCGCGCTATGCGCCCTAAATGATAATGAAGAGACGCGACTATTCGCGTGACTGAAACGACTGTCCTCATGACGAGCGCTATTTGCTGACGTCATCCCATAGACTTATATTCTATAGTAGGATTCGACACTATCTACCGATAATCGACTTACAGAAATGCTAAGTATGCATTATATCACAACAAACACTACCCCTTATCTAGCCTAGGAGGTGTGTCAACTTATACATATATTTGTATGTAGAAGTTATAGGCTAGATAGGTGTATTCTTAGAGGGTACAACTCCAACCCTATATCTCCCTTGTTCACCCTTGTTTCTAGTCATTCTTGTATTCTAACAGTTTGACCTGTATTGAAATCTAGCCTGACGATTCAGTTTAATTAGAACGGGCGAAAGGAAGGATACTAATGTGCTGTGAATAATGCGGTTTTTTCCTATGCGCCAATTGCGTGTAATAAGCAGGTGCATTTGTTTAGGCGCAACATTGTTTTATGTAAACACGTGCTTATGCAGAGGTTCTTATACATATTTGTGATTGTATGGAAGTTCCGTTTATTAATACGACTTAGTCAAAATGTAATTTACATTATTCAAGATTGTTATACAATCACAATGTGGGCTTTAAACTGCGCAATAACGAGTACAGCGTACTGTAATCACAAACGAATCGTCAGCATACAGCTTGGATTCGCCAATCAATCCTCGAGGAGTGTCCGCGTTCATTCCCCGATGAAACTCCCAGTATGCCGAGGACTGCCCTTGAAGATATTTTTTGTCTTTCTAGGGGATATACTGACGCGTCACCCAAGTGTCAATTTTGTGACTTCCGA
>BQMB01000062.1:0-33154 GCA_027943415.1 Closterium sp. NIES-67
GGAGCAGATTTATAAAGTTCAAACAATTCTCCTAACACACCTTTCAAAATGGCTCTAGGAACAATAAATCTAATAATCCATGATCTAATAATGATCAGCTACTTGAAACCCGTCAGGTACTTCCTGTCGTAAAGTTTGTTCAATAACACGTTTGCCAGCAAAAGCAATATATGCTTTCGGTTCAGCAATAATGATATCACCTAACATACCAAAACTAGCAGTAACACCTCCTGTAGTTGGATAAGTAAGAATAGATATATAAAGTAACTTATGTTGAATTTGATGAATTTGTAAAACAGAAGCAATTTTTGCCATTTGCATTAAACTTAGTGTACCTTCTTGCATACGTGCTCCTCCAGAAGCACATACAATAACAAGTGGTAATTTATGTGCGTAGCATGTTCAATTAATCGGGTAAGTTTTTCGCCAACTACTGATCCCATACTGCCTCCCATAAATTGGAAATCCATCACTCCTAATGCAATAGGAGTACCATTCAGTTCTCCTACACCAGTTTGAACAGCATCTGTCAATCCTGTACGTATTTGATTTTCTTCAATCCGATCTCTATATGATTGTTGATCGAAAAAATCTAATACATCACAAGGAAGCATATCTTCGTCCATAGGTTCCCAAGTACCAGGATCAATCAGGAGTTCAATTCTTTCTGTACTATTCATCTCTAAATGATAGCCACATTCTTCACAAATACGTTGATTTTGTTTTAAAAATCGTACATATAGCATGCTTTCACAATTATCACATTGTGTCCATAATCCTTCGCTAGGATCAGATTCTGGATATTTTGGCTTTGGCGTAGTAAGTAGTTTAAGCCTACGTTTTTCTTCAAACCAATCAACTAATGACATAACTAAAATCCTCCTTGTTTTAATAGAAGCACAGTCAATACTTATTGAGAATAAGCAGAACCGATTGTAATATATTCAGTGTGATATATATATTATTTGCAACATAAACTTATTCCAAACTAACTTACTATTTATGTAAATAGAAAAAGCAATGGAATGCAATACACCTTTCTTGAATAAAAACGTTCATTTTCCATGAATAAATTGTCTTCCAACTGAGTTGGAAGTATAAAAAAAATATATCCAAGATATCAGGAGACAAGGGGCTAAAATAACAAGGGATTAAGTATCTACGTATCTAGTCACACTTTGGTAGTATAATGGCATAATATAACAATATCAGGAATTTTGAATCGGAAGAAAGTATTAAACAAATCCTCATAGAAGAAGAAATACCACAAAAGGTCTCTTGAATTCTCAATCCAAGAACTGTTGTATTTAAAACCATCGGATGCAAGTAACCAAGATGAATAACTCGAATAAGAAAAATATCAAATGGATATACTTCGCCTAATGAATCATAGGATATCCAGAGGAATTTCTATTACAAGAATATTAGATGAAGTGCAAAGAAGAGTATGTTAACCTTACACAATTGATAGAAATATCCAAAACATTCTATTCAATCGAATAAACATTCCCCTACTTATAACTCTTCCAAAAAATAGAAAAAGAAAAGTTGCTCTATTAGATTAACGTTCAACTTATTATAGATCTCCATTCACAAGGAACTAAAAGCACATAAATTATTATAATAATAAAAGCAAAATATATTGCATATATAAGAACAAATAGAATTGCAGTCTTTATTTTTATAATGTTTATAAAAACAATGTGTCTAGAAATTGGCAGAATAAATAACAATATGTTTTTTTTCTAATGATAAATAGCACTCTGTAATGGGCAGGAAGGGATTCGAACCCTTAGCCTTATAGTTCGGAACCATATGCTCTAATCCATTGAGCTACAAGCCCATTCATAATAAATAATAGAAAAAAAATCTAAAATTTTCTGATTGTTTTTTAGAACCGAAATAGCGACTATTTTAAGATTTTTGAAAATGGGAAGATTTCTAAAAAATAGAAATATCAATTATGTATCCAAGAAGTTATGATAGATTCTTTTTCTGATTCTGATCTATCTTTTCTTAAAAAGAAAAAACACTATTCATAGTATAGAAATAGACAAAAACATTAATGGAAACATGCTTAGCTTAATAAATTGTGAACACTACCAAATAGAAATGGTAGTGTTCCCCGAAGCCAATGTTTTCAACACAGATCCGGGATCTATCAAAAAACTATGAGATAAAGGAATTCAAGATGCCCACTAGGAACACCAAACCAATCCATAGAGAAGCCCCGGAAAAAACTGTATTTTTGCTAGTTGACCAACCATCTGGTGAAGCAAGCACTACAGGCACACCAATCACCAAAAGAAAGGAAAGAATAATTAATGCGAATACAGCTAGTTGAAACAGAATTGTCATGGCTATAATACTCCAAACGTTTTAACAAATTGGATATGCCATACTGCTCAATCTCATAACAACGACTGTTGTGCTATATATAGCAACAACGAGTTAGATTGTGGAGAGCATCACGACTATGTTACTCCTCAGACCTCTTTGAAACTTTAAGTTATACTTTCTGCTTCAAAAACCACTTTTTTCTCTACTAAGAAATTCTATTCAAGAAAACAATGTAAGAATTTGAATAGAAGAAAGAAATTTCCTAGAAACTGATATATCAAGATCTAATATCCTTAAAGTACAAGTTTTCTTTTCTTGCGAGAGAATTTCATGAACGCATGTGAAATAATAAAACACAAAAGCATTAATGTCATATTCTCAAATTAAGCAATATGCTTATTCTCTCTTATTTTGTTATCTCATCACTAATAATATGAACTCTTGATTCTCATGTCAACAAGTTTTGTGATGATTTACAATCAATCCCTTATTTCCGATGACAGTTTCCCTTGAAATAAAAAAGACACATCTATTTCCGTGCCATTTCTCCCCTTCCAGATTTATTTGATCAATAAAAATATTGAATTCTATTTTGAAGAAAATTCCATTTAATATAAGTATATTTTCCGTATAGTCTTATGACAAGAATCTGTGAAAGACATAAATTTATAATATCTTCAAAAAAGATGATGAATTGACTTGAATAGAATACAAAAAATCCAATTTTGCTGATATTGTCTAAATTCTCTATTGAATAATCCTTTTTTTTATTCAAAAAACGATGAATTGATACATTTTGTGCAAAAATGTTCTTTTCAGATTGATCTTTTATTAGAAAGAAAAGAGAGGTTATGCAAGGGCGCAAAGCGCCCCGCATTCAGATACAATACAAACGACAAACTTTGTTGAGAGATCCTAAGAATACTAATCTATTTATTTGATCACTTAGTTTAAAGGATTCATAAATAGAACTGGTTCTGTTTCTCTATCAATTCCTTTTTCGAAACCAGCTGCAGCAGCACGTGCTCTTCCTGCATGCCAAAGATGGGCAACAAAGAAAAAGAAACCTAAAACAAAGTGAGAAGTAGAAAGCCAACTACGAGGAGATACATAGTTAACTGCATTAATTTCTGTAGCTACACCACCTACAGAGTTCAAAGAACCTAAAGGAGCATGAGTCATATATTCAGCAGAACGTCTTTCTTGCCAAGGTTGAATATCTTTTTTCAATTTAGCTAGATCAAGACCGTTAGGTCCTCTTAGAGGCTCTAACCATGGAGCTCTAAGGTCCCAAAAACGCATGGTTTCTCCACCAAAAATAATTTCTCCAGTAGGAGATCTCATCAAGTATTTCCCTAGACCTGTAGGTCCTTGAGCAGATCCGATATTAGCACCTAGACGTTGGTCTCTCACCAAGAATGTGAAAGCTTGAGCTTGAGAAGCTTCAGGACCGGTAGGACCATAAAATTCACTTGGATAAGCAGTATTGTTAAACCAAACGAAGCAGCAAGCAATGAATCCCATTGTTGCAATAGCTCCTAAGCTATAAGAAAGGTAAGCTTCACCAGACCATACGAATGCACGGCGAGCCCAAGCCCATGGTTTAGTTAAGATATGCCAAATACCTCCAAAGACACAGATGAAACCTATCCAAATATGACCACCAATAATGTCTTCTAAGTTATCTACACTGACAATCCAACCGTCTCCACCAAATGGAGATTTCAATAGATATCCAAAAACAACGCTAGGATCAAGAGTTGGATTGGTAATCTTACGAACATCTCCACCACCAGGTGCCCAAGTATCATACACACCACCAAACCACAAAGCTTTGAAAACTAGTAGGAAAGCACCTAAGCCTAAGATAATCAAGTGAATACCTAAGATGGTAGTCATTTTGTTTTTGTCTTTCCATACATAGCCAAAGAAAGGGAATGATTCTTCTAAAGTTTCTGGACCAATCAGTGCATGATATACACCACCGAATCCTAATACTGCAGAAGAAATAAGATGAAGAACTCCAGAGACAAAGTAAGGGAAGGTATCAACTACTTCTCCACCTGGCCCTACACCCCAACCTAGGGTAGCCAAGTGAGGTAATAAGATTAGACCCTGTTCATACATGGGTTTCTCTGGCACGAAGTGAGCTACTTCGAACAGGTTCATAGCTCCTGCCCAGAAGACGATCAATCCTGCATGAGCTACGTGAGCACCTAATAGCCTACCAGATAGATTGATTAGTCGAGCATTACCAGCCCACCAAGCAAAACCGGTGGTCTCTTGATCACGACCACCTACAGCCAAAGTTCCATTAAAGAGCGTTTCCACGTGGTAGAACCTCCTCGGGGAATACAAGGTTTTCATGAGGCTGATCTTGAGCCGCCATCCAAGCACGGATACCTTCATTTAGAAGGATATTCTTAGTATAGAAAGTTTCAAACTCAGGGTCTTCTGCTGCACGAATTTCTTGGGAAACAAAGTCATATGCTCGTAAATTTACAGCAAGACCTACTACTCCAACAGCACTCATCCACAATCCAGTTACAGGCACAAACAACATAAAGAAGTGTAGCCATCGTTTGTTGGAGAAAGCAACCCCAAAAATTTGAGACCAAAAACGGTTCGCAGTAACCATGGAATAAGTTTCTTCAGATTGAGTTGGGTTGAATGCACGGAAAGTATTTGCACCATCTCCATCTTCAAATAGAGTATTCTCTACTGTAGCACCATGAATTGCACAAAGCAACGCAGCACCTAATACACCAGCTACTCCCATCATGTGGAATGGGTTTAGAGTCCAGTTATGGAATCCTTGGAAGAACAAGATAAATCTAAAGATAGCTGCTACACCAAAACTAGGTGCAAAAAACCATCCTGCTTGTCCTAAAGGATAGATTAAGAATACGGATACGAAAATAGAGATTGGGCCAGTAAATGCAATTGCGTTGTAAGGACGTAATCCTACAGATCTAGCAATTTCAAACTGACGCAACATAAATCCGATTAGAGCAAAAGCACCATGAAATGCTACAAAAGTCCACAAACCACCTAGTTGGCACCAACGGGTGAAGTCTCCTTGAGCTTCAGGTCCCCATAGCAACAATAAAGAATGTGCCAAACTGTTAGCAGGAGTGGAAACAGCAGCAGTTAGGAAATTGCAACCTTCTAGATAAGAACTAGCTAGACCGTGGGTATACCAGGAAGTTACAAAGGTAGTTCCTGTGAACCAACCACCCAATGCAAAGTATGCACAAGGAAATAACAAAAGACCAGACCAACCCACAAATACAAAACGGTCTCTTCTTAGCCAGTCATCCATGCTGTCAAACAGACCTTGAGGCTGTTTGGAGGACTTTCCAATGGCTATAGTCATAAATGTTCTCCCATCCAACTATGTAGGTCATTATGAAGCACCATTGTTCTGCCTATTTCCACATATCCATGCATCTATAGGAAAGTTATGCAAATATCTATAAATAATAGGATTTATAAGAAATAATATCCAATCGAGTTCTATCCCTATAGAATCTAGAGATAAAGATTTGGTATACATTATATTGCATCCAGAACTGGTTCGCTTCTCTTTTCTTCTTGCCTTTTGGCACTTCTCTTTCTACCTGAGTCTTGTTAATTAGGCAAGTCCTAACTTGAAGAATATTAGTAAATTGTTTTAAGTATCAGTAGTAAATAAATATGGTAGGATATTCCACATCGTTCTTAAATTTAGAAAATCTTTGAAATATTTACAATATCGAACGTCATTATAACAAACATCTGATCAAAACGTAGCTTTACTTACTTTGAAAACAAAAATCATTAGAAGAATTCTATACAAGAATTCAACTGGTAGGAAAAGCATAGTGTATTTACTTAACTATATTATAGTTGCTCTTCAGCAAATGAACAATTTATTAGATTCCTAGCTTGAAATAAATTCATATTTCTCTTATATATGTCTACTAAAATTATAGGCATAATAGCTTTATTTTAAAAGGATAATATTTTTATTATTTTATAAAAGTAATACTATAATTTATTATTAATTAAAATTTTTAATAAAATGTGTTAAAGCACACTATTTACTAGTCAAATATACTAATACAATTTCTATATCTAGAAAAACCATCTTATTTATTATATTCCGAATAAATTTGATTGATTTTTTTTTCTATATCGAAAGTACGTGTGAAGAATTAATATTATTTAGTAAGAAAAACATATTGTTAAAAAAAATATATAGATAAGACAATTTCTTATTATGTTATTAGTATTTTGTGAAAATGTTTAACAGCTTGACGATAAATACTAAATATATTATAATGAATATAAGGCGGAGTGGAGCAGTCTGGCCAGCTCGCGAGGCTCATAACCTTGAGGTCGCATGTTCAAATCATGCCTCCGCCCTTTTTGTTTCTATAAAAAAAAATTCTATAGAATCTCACTTATTTTGTTGCTAATCATGATAGATAGGATCACTAATTCTCTACATAGTTATTCTTAGTACATATAGAGAGAATTAGTGAAAATTATAACAAAACTCATCATGAATAATATTATTCATTCATTGTATGATAACTCACTACAATTGAAGGGGAAATACGATTTAAATGACGAAAAATCCAATATTTAAAGACTGTATCTAATATTACAGGAAAAGTAGATACAAAACATGAAATAACATGTTTGTTATGTGAAAAGCCAAGATGTTCTAATACAAAACCTATAAAAATCTCCCATCCATGAGGAGAATGAAACCCAATACACAGATCTGTTAATAAAAGAATAAAAAAAGCTTTCATAGTATCACTTAAACTATAGAAAACTTCTTGTATCCATGAATTTAATATAGCTAATCTTTTTTTTCCCCAAATTAATAAAGATATGATTACTGCAAGGGATATCAAATTTGCAAATAAATTTAAAACAGTATGAATACTTTCTTGGTTATATGTTTCTACTAAATCAATAGTCTTTTGATGAATTTGTGCAGAAAGATCTTGAGGTTGTCTCGCTGAAGAATCAGCCATTATAATATCTAGCCAAAGTAATTCTTCTACTTCTTGAAGTCTTCTTAATGCTTTTTCTTCTTGTGAAAAACTTAAAAAGACTTGAGATTGAGTAGTGTTCCACCAATGTTCAATCCAAGATTCTAAAAAGACTATTTTACATGTATTAGAGATTAACCAAGGACATAATACAAGAAAAAGCATATATTGCAAAGAAGCAACTGCTTGGTACTTAGCTAAACGAAATTCTGGGAGTACCAATGATGCAGAACGTCCTTCTAATTCTGTTTGAAATCTAGAAAGAGTACGAGTAATAGATCTAGGTACAAGTCCTAAAGATTCATAAGGTATATCTTTAGCTTTCAATCCCAAAGGCGCAAGATAAAAGGAAGGAGCTCCCACTTTGGGATTATACTGAGACATTAACGTATAAAATGCCCAACATTCATTTTTTAAGAAGTCTAAATCAGCTAAAACTGCTTCAATCCATGCAAGTTTTCTATTTAATTTTGCTAACTCTCTTTTATAGTTTGTCGAATTGACAGGATAGAAATAGATATTATGAATAATAGATTCTTCTTCTGAAATGTTTGGAATATACCAATTCTCATTTTCTTTGCTTTCAGAAAAAGAAAATTTAGGATTTTCGGTACTGAACCTTTTGGAATCGAGTGATTTTGAAATCTGAAACTCTTTTGCTTCCCTATCTTCAATATTCCAAATATTTTCTTTTTCTAATTTTGAGAATTTTTCTTGTGATAAAATTTTTGATTGGGTATCTAATACATCCATCATTTTATCCTGGAAAAAATTTTGAATCAGATTACATAAATATTTAGTTATTTTAAATTCTAATAGACCCCAATAAATTTGCGAAGCAGATTGATTTAATACACTATCTATATAGACAGCTACATTATACCAGGAACGTCTTGAAGAAGTTCCGATTGAATTTTTATAAGATAAATAATCTTTCTGAATATTACGAACTCTTTTGCTTGCTTGATATGCTTTATTTAGGGCACGATATGGAGTACTTAAAAGCCATCGACACATTTGTGAATGATAGAATTGCATAAGCAATATTCATTTATGTTTTCATTATATAAACAATTTAAGTACCAAAGTCTTATTGATAAAAAAAAGAAAGTCTATGTGTAAAACTCTTTTTACAAAATAGTAAACTCAGCAAATTTATTAAATTGTATATAAATTAGAAATTGTACAAGCATTTTTAAAGATCAATGATAAATTAATATTCAAAAGGGGAAGTGCCTGTGTCTTTCATAGAATATCAGAAATATTTCTGATATTCTATTACAAACCTTCTATTGGCACACGAAGAAAACGTGCTAACTGTGCAGCTTTTTCTTCCATTTCACTTAAGGTTAAGGATTCCCCCATTTGAGTTAATGGAATATCTTGTTGACCTTTTAATCTAATAGAAATCATACGACGAGAACCTAAGTTTTCATTCACTTCTAAACGTATAGCTTGTACATCTTCTACTAAGCAACGAATACGAATTCGACGATTTTTTCCAGGAAATCCCCATCGAAAAATAGAAATAACACCTTCACGACGATCAAATTCATTATATCCACTACCTACACCCCAAATTATCGCACACCAAAGATATACACTTAAGAAAAAACCGCCTATGCCATAAAAAGACATTACTAAACCTTGAGGTGTAAAAGAAATGGATTGAGATCGCAAAAAAGGAACTATGTCTTGTCCAAGATAACTAGATAAACCTACTAAAATAAATCCTAATGCACCTAAAAAAACAATAGAAGCCCATATAAAATTACTAATTCTTCTAGAACCTGCTATGGGTTCTATCCAAAGAAATTCCGACTTTATTTCCATTATATATCTCCTGATACCAATGATTTTTTCAAAAAAAAATATTTCAAAATATTGTTACTAAAAAATGATTAGATCATATCACATAATCAATATTCGTAATAATATGTTACTACAATTTTCTACAAGAAAATATACCAAAAGAATGCCAAAACATATTTCTTATAGTTATAAAATAGACAAAAATTCAATAAAGAGGTTTTCACATTCAAAACTTCTATTAGGAATATAGTTTATTCTATTGATTCAGTAATTTAGATTGTATTTTCTTATAGAAAAGAGTAAAAGACATATTTTTCTCTTAAAAATTCTATTGAGACTAAAATTTTTATGTTTATAACAATCAGATTCTATTAATGATCACCTTCTGGAAAAAGAATTGCTTTTTTTACGTAGAGAATTTTGGAATGTGTAAGTATACTAAACCTGATATTGTTATTAGGATTCTCTTATGCTGACTATTATTAGCTACTTTGGTCTATTATTAGCGACTTTGCTATTCACAATAGTACTTTTTGTTGGTCTTACAAAGATCCAACTGATTTAGAAGGTTGCATAATGGTAACACCAGAATAAACCGATCATATCAGTTTAATAATTCTCAAATAGAGTTCTTTTCTATATGATAAAAAGGTGTTACTTGGTTTAAGGATTTTATACAATAAGAATTCACAGAAAAACAAGGAGTCACTATTTATGGTTGAGCCTTTATTGTCTGGAATCGTGCTAGGCATGATTCCTATCACCATGGCTGGATTATTTGTTACTGCATACCTTCAGTATCGACGCGGTGATCAGCTAGATCTATGATTCTATGGCTGCTCAAATTGAGCAGCCATAGAATCATAGATCTAGGAAGTAGAACAATTGTAAGTTTTTTTAATACTTACAATTGTAGATTAAGTGAAAAATATACAGGGAAAAAGAAACAAAATCATTTGCATATGGATAATTCATTTTTTAAAAAAGTATGATATCTGATGAATAAAATTTTCTATTCAGATCGTATGCTTTCCATTATTTCATTAGTCACACGCCCTGTAGGACTTGAACCTACGACATCAGGTTTTGGAGACCTGCGTTCTACCACTGAACTAAGAGCGCATACATGATTTGAGTATTCACAAAAATAATGTAAGAAAGAAAAATATCCTCTTTTTGAACTTTACGAAAAGACTCAATTTCATCTGCAAATAAACCTTAAAATAATTCTAACCAGCAATGAAGGTGGGGATGACAGGATTCGAACCTGCGGCATTTTGTACCCAAAACAAATGCGCTACCAAGCTGCGCTACATCCCCTGTTTACAAGATAAATTATATGTTATATCACTAAAAATTAGCTAGTATATTTCATGTTGTTTCAGAAATCACAAGAAACATATTTCTTGAAGAAAATATATACTTTCTCTCAATTGATGAAATCTTTTAGAATGAACGATTCTAGTATCGATCCTTTTTATACTAAATTAAGATTGTTAGAAAAAAAGATGAATATATTTGAAGTATAGAAAATTTAGAAAAAAAATGAATCATAAATCATTTTTTCATCATTCCTTCCATTATTTCTTAGAATTCTCTTTTGATGAAAAAATGTATACATGACTTCTCTTTCATACATATAATTAAGTAAGATTAATATGGTGTTATGAGTAATTTATACTAAAGAAAATGGGAAAGTGCCAATCACAAGATATACAAAGGTAATTTTTCATTTTTTTAGATATGGTATGAAATTACTTGGATGTACTCTATGCTTGTGAGGAAATATGACCTTTAGTTAGTGTATACTTGTTATGTAGTTATAACATGAAGATAGCATAAAATATAACTAATAGGCTTATTTAAGCAAAAGATGCATATATTAAGAAATAGGAGATTCTGTTATGCAAGATTTCAAAACCTACCTGTCTACAGCCCCTGTATTGGCTACATTATGGTTTGGAATATCAGCTGGCTTATTAATAGAGATTAATCGTTTTTTCCCAGATGCATTGGTACTTCCATTTGTATAAGAATACTAACAATATAGTTATCTTATAAATTGCAAAAGAAGATTTTTTTTGTTGCATCAACAAATTAGTTTAAAGAAGATCTTTATCTTCGATTCATTGAACCTAGATATCCAATAAGTAAACATTTTGAAAATTCATTATGATTTATTACAGAGGACTATATATCTGGGGAAATCATGTTATTTCATAAAATTTCATGATATTCTACGAGTGATATTGATGTTTATTACATACTATTTATTAGTCATTTTACTATTTGTCTAATGCATCAATCTTCCAAAGCTATCTATGAATTCATAAAGAATTTGACAGGAGGAATCCGCCAACTTCAAAGCTTGTTTAAGCAATATACTTAATCAAGATCAGTGTTCAACCGACTCCATTAGAGGAGTCGGAAAAATAGAGAAAATATACTTTATTTAATGATATCTATCTTTCTAATTAGGATTTTTTGGTATTTCCTAATCAATTTAATATATGTATTCCCAGTTATATCTATATATTCTCTTCAATATTTTATTGAAGATGTTATTATGACTCGATAATATATTAAATATTTAATGTATTGTATTAAGAAAGAAAAGACTTTTCATTTTCAAGATTTTGTTAAACAAATTTCTTCCATAATTCCTTTTATTCATCATAACATTATAACTGTAAAGTTATAATCTACATATTCTATACCTTTATGATACCTGAGGTAATCAAATTATGGCCAAAAGTAAAGACGTAAGAATTACTGTTACTTTAGAATGTACAGTTTGTCCACAAAATAGAAATAAACGTTTTCCTGGTGTTTCAAGATATACCACAAAAAAAAATCGTCGTAATACTCCGAATAGATTGGAGTTAAAAAAATTCTGTCCTCATTGTAACACACATACAATTCACAAAGAAATTAAAAAATAATAGAAGATAAATGAAATGGGAGATCACTATGAAAAAATTCGTTAGTAGACCAAAAAGATCGTCTAGACGCCGTAAAAAAACACCTATAAAACCAGGAGAAAGCATTGATTACAAAAATGTTGGTTTATTGCGTAAGTTTATTAGTGAACAAGGAAAAATTTTATCTAGACGTGTTAATCGATTAACATCAAAACAACAACGTGCTATGACAAGAGCTATTAAAGCAGCTCGTATATTAGCGTTATTACCTTTTTTAAATAATGAAAGTTAATCGTTGTGTAAATTGTGAAAAAAAGTAGTCAATTTATATACTTCTTCTTAAAAAAACAGGCAAAGAGATAGTAACTTGAATTTTTTTTTAAATTTCATCCATTGAAAATATCTTTTTGCCCACTCATATTATTTAGGGGTTCCAAGAAATGGATGACCCCTTATTGCATTTATCAAATAAATCATTTTTTTCGGTAGGCTTAGGAATAAGGAATAAGGAATAAGGAATAAGGAATAAGGAATAAGGAATAAGGAATAAGGAATAAGGAATAAGGAATAAGGAATAAGCAATAAGGAATAAGAATAAGAATAAGCAATAAGGAATAAGAATAAGAATAAGGAATAAGCAATAAGCAATAAGCAATAAGGAATAAGGAATAAGGAATAAGGAATAAGCAATAAGCAATAAGCAATATGCAATGAATTTTCCTGATAAAAAGATTTCTAATAGCTCTTGTTAGATTTTAAGACCTAGCAAGAGCTTTTTGCATTCTGATAATCATTCCTTGGTCATATGCAAAAAAAATATATAGAAATAATTTTGCTAAACACTATTCAATAACCCGTTAAAACCATCTTTATCTAAAACTGCTATTTGTGCAATCATCTTACGATTAATGGAAATTTTAGATGTATAGAGTTTGTTAATAAATCGACTATAAGAAAGCCCTTTTTGACGTACTGCAGCATTAATACGAGTAATCCATAATTTTCTAAAATCTCTTTTCCTTCTACTTCTATCTCTCTTAGATGAAACCAATGCTTTCATAACCTGTTGTTTTGCAGGTCTAAATAACCTTGAATGCGCACGACGAAATCCTGAGGCACATTCAAGAATACGATTACGGCGTTTTCTAGCTACGTATCCACGTTTAACTCTTGTCATTCTAAGTTTTTTATATAATAAAAATATTTATAACATAATATTATACTACTAAGAAAATTTTCCATATCCTCGTACAGGATACAATATCTCTTTATGAGAAATTATGTTATCTAAAAATATAGGTCTAATGTAGGGGAAAGGATCATAATGGCATTTGCTTCTGTAACCTTCCTTTGTATAAAGGCCTTAGTTCAGGTAACTCCTCAGAAAACAAGGGGGAATGCCTTGTGCTGAGAGCATTTATACATTACTTTGTTTCCATAAATTTTCTTATGACGGTAAGATTCTCTCTTTACACTGAAGCTAATTTTGTTCCTGATAGGAATTAAATAAGAGTGCAATTGAAAACCTGTACAAGATTCAATCTTTCGCTTTCTTATGTTGTATGCTAAGTACCTTATTTCTGACATAGATACTTAGAAAATATGAACAGTGTTTTATTACGAGAGTTCGCTGAGCAGCTAACCTTATGAATCCGTTATTGCAATGAACAACACATATTGTCTATTAATACTATATTTGTTCGTCTTTCTCGCTTCACGGATTGATGACCAGTCACTACCGTGGAGAAAGTGCATTCTATCTTGCACTAAGATGATTGGATTTACACCAAGGAAATTTATGAATTCCACCTATAAAAAAAATAAGTGGCAGATCCATACTCTAAAAATTCCTAGATTCTTCTGTCATATCGATTCTAGGTTTTTACTAGTTTAGATCTGAACAAATCACACATACACTCTAGTACATACTCCTCTTCTTTGAGGACAAGCTCGAAGGGCTGGAGACTTGGTTCTATTTTCTGCAGGTTGTCTGCTATGTCTAATAAGTTGTTGAATGGTAGGCATAAATTGTTTGAACAGAAATGTTCAGTTGAGATGAATCTTAACCACATTCTGTTTTGAACCAAAAAGAGAAAAATGATGTTAAGAAAGATTAGCTACTGAAAAATCTAAGGTAACTATAAGAGAACTATAGAGATTTTCTATCATTATTATAAAACATCTGGAGTAGAATCATTATCTGCTGCTACTAAATCTACAATTCCATATGCTTGGGCTTCTTTTGCAGACATAAAAACATCTCTTTCCATATCTTCAGAAATTACCCATGCTGGCTTCCCAGTACGCTGAACATAGACTCTTGTAATAGAATCTCGTAATTTCAAAACTTCTTCAGCTTCCATCATGCATTCACCTGCTTGCCCATCATAATAAGAACTAGCTGGTTGGTGAATCATTACTCTAGCATGAGGTAGGGCTAGACGTTTAGTAATTTCTCCTCCAGTTAAGATAAAAGAACCCATAGAAGCTGCTAGGCCCATACAGATAGTATGCACATCTGGTACTACAAATTGCATAGCATCATATACTGCAATTCCAGCCAAGACTGCTCCACCAGGAGAATTGATGTACATAAACATATCCTTACTTTCATCTTCTCCATTCAAATACATCATAATACCAATCAATTGATTAGCAATCTCATCATCTACATTCTGACCTAAAAAAAGTAATCTTTCACGATACAATCGATTATACACGTCTACCCAAACTGCCTCTTCTTCTCCAGGAAGACGAAAAGGGACCCTTGGAACACCAATAGGCATAATGTTAATTTAGTAATTAAATTGTATATACTCCCCTATATACACTATAGTACTATAGTGTCGTTAATTAGATGTTACATATTGCAATATGTTTTTTGTGTAAGATATAGAAATGTTTTTTCATTTAGAAAAAAACAAAAATTTTTTTTTCAAAAATTCCACAAACATTTGAACAAAAGCTTTTTGTCTACTTTCTATAGTATGTTTGTCTACTATACAGTATTTTTTTGTAAAAATATAGAATATTTTTTTGTAAAATTTTTTTAAGCAGTTTATGTACTTAAATAAATTAGAGTACGAAATGGATTTCTTTTCCTCTTCTTTGTTGTATTTTACACTAGAAATTTTTGAATTCAAACCATTTTCTATGTTGTGATGATAAACAAAAAATGTTACAATAAATACGGTTATATCAACAACAAGAGACCATAAAAAAATTGCGTTTAGAAAAAGATCACTATAGGGAAATAGTGCCTGGGATGTTGAAAATAAATAGCAAACGCAATAGGTCATCTTAGTGCAAGAGAGTCACAGAATGTCTAATTCTCTCTGAGAAAGAGGTGTTACCCATGGGTTTGCCTTGGTATCGTGTACATACAGTTGTTTTAAATGATCCCGGTCGTTTGATTGCTGTGCATATCATGCACACTGCTCTAGTTTCTGGATGGGCTGGTTCTATGGCTTTGTATGAACTAGCAGTTTTTGACCCTTCTGATCCTGTTCTTGATCCAATGTGGAGACAAGGCATGTTTGTAATTCCTTTCATCACTCGATTGGGAGTTACTAAATCATGGGGTGGCTGGAGTATCACTGGAGAAACCGTTAATGATGCTGGTCTATGGAGTTACGAAGGTGTAGCAGCTGTTCATATTGTTCTTTCTGGACTATTATTCCTAGCAGCAATTTGGCACTGGGTTTACTGGGATCTTGAACTATTCCGTGATGAGAGAACTGGCAAACCTTCCTTAGATTTACCTAAAATCTTTGGAATTCACCTTTTCTTATCTGGAGTACTTTGCTTTGCTTTTGGTGCGTTTCACGTAACTGGTTTATTTGGTCCTGGCATCTGGGTTTCTGATCCATATGGAATTAGTGGAAGTGTACAACCTGTAGCTCCAGCTTGGGGTGCAGAAGGATTCGATCCTTTTAACCCAGGTGGTATTGCGTCACACCATATTGCAGCAGGTATTTTAGGAATTCTAGCAGGATTATTCCACCTAAGTGTTCGTCCTCCTCAGCGTCTTTATAAAGGATTGCGTATGGGGAACATTGAAACCGTACTATCTAGCAGTATTGCAGCAGTTTTTTGGTCAGCTTTTGTAGTAGCTGGAACTATGTGGTATGGTAGTGCAGCAACTCCTATCGAACTATTTGGGCCTACTCGTTATCAATGGGATCAAAACTATTTCCAAGAAGAAATTGAAAGACGTGTTCGTGCTAGTCAAGCTGAAGGGTTAAGTCTATCTGAAGCTTGGTCTAAGATTCCTGAGAAACTAGCATTCTACGATTACATTGGAAATAACCCTGCTAAAGGAGGACTATTCCGTGCAGGTGCTATGGATAATGGAGACGGTATTGCAGTAGGCTGGTTAGGTCATGCTGTATTTACAGATAAAGAAGGTAATGAACTATTTGTTCGTCGTATGCCAACTTTCTTTGAAACCTTCCCTGTTGTTTTACTAGATAAAGACGGAGTAGTTCGTGCAGACGTTCCTTTCCGTAGAGCAGAATCTAAATATAGTATTGAACAAGTAGGTGTAACTGTACAATTTTACGGTGGAGAACTAGACGGTGTAAGTTTTAGTGATCCTACTACTGTGAAAAAATATGCAAGACGTGCACAATTAGGTGAAATTATTGAATTTGACCGTGCTACTCTTAAATCTGATGGGGTATTCCGTAGTAGCCCAAGAGGATGGTTCACATTTGGACATGCTAATTTAGCATTCTTATTCTACTTTGGCCATATCTGGCATGGTGCTAGAACTCTATTTAGAGACGTATTCTCTGGAATTGATCCTGATCTTGAAGCACAAGTAGAATTCGGTCTTTTCCAAAAACTTGGAGACCCAAGCACCAAGAGACAAGCTGTATAGATATAAATATCTGTACTCAGTTCTATTTATGTATCTTAGTATGTATCAATGAATCTATAAAAAGATTCAAAAAATCGATTAGTACGAAAGCTATTTTCACACATTTTACTACAAATCATATTTATGGAAGCCCTGGTTTACACTTTTCTGTTGGTCAGTACTCTAGGCATTATCTTCTTTGCAATCTTCTTCAGAGAGCCACCAAAGGTGCCTGTAAAAGGGAAGAAATAGGCCTATATTAGACTTAACCTTGTAATTTTTTTTGTATCCTATTTATCTATTTGTATAGTAATACAAGGATCATCTTATTCTTTTCAATATGAATTATAGGGTGGCCCTCCCCGTATTCCTGTGAAGTTTGGGAAAGGCCTAGAAAATTAATCTTCGTGTTCCTCAAATGGATCGCGAAGTTCTTTTGAAGGCTGTCCAAAAGCTGTATACAGGGCATAACCAGTAAAACTTACAAGCAGACAAGATATAAAGATAACTACCAAGGTTGCTGTTTCCATTTTCAGGTAATTCCTCAAGAATGAGAATGTTTGGTTTCCACTATGATAGTACACAAAGTCAACAAATCTCAACCAATGAGTAATAAGATTTATGGCAACACAGATCATTAAAGATTCTACCAAGGGCAGAAGAACCGCTGTTGGTGACATATTAAAGCCACTTAATTCCGAATATGGTAAAGTAGCTCCAGGATGGGGCACTACTGTACTTATGGGTGTATTTATCGGATTATTTGCTGTATTTTTGGTTATAATTCTAGAATTATACAATGCTTCTGTAGTTTTAGATGGTATCCCAGTAAGTTGGCAATAAGTACGGTAATGCTTCAATTTCTCACAAACTGATAATTCTCATTACAGTTTAAGGGAATTCTTTTCTGACGAGAAGACTAGGAAAATGAAGGGGGTATAATTACTCAAGAATTTTTCCTGGTCTTCTTATTCATATTAATTAAAGTAGAAACACGACAATATTCCCAAATGATACTAATTAGTACATAGGGAGAAAAAAGACTTTTCTCTTTTTCTTATGGAAGTTCAACTGCGTAATTATGTAAATGGAGAATGTCTGCATTATGGGTAAGGTATACGATTGGTTTGAAGAACGTTTGGAAATTCAGGCAATTGCTGATGACGTTACCGACAAATATGTTCCACCTCATGTCAATATTTTCTATTGCTTAGGAGGAATTACTTTTACCTGTTTTATCATTCAAGTAGCGACAGGCTTTGCTATGACCTTTTACTATCGTCCTACTGTAACCGAGGCTTTTGCTTCTGTTCAATACATTATGACCGAAGTTAACTTTGGTTGGTTAGTTCGATCAGTACACAGATGGTCTGCTAGTATGATGGTAATGACTATGATTTTACACATATTCCGTGTGTATTTAACTGGAGGCTTCAAAAAACCTCGTGAACTTACTTGGGTTACAGGAGTTCTTTTAGCAGTATTAACTGTTTCTTTTGGTGTAACTGGTTACTCTTTACCTTGGGATCAAGTTGGGTATTGGGCTGTAAAGATCGTTACAGGAGTACCTGACGCTATTCCGGTAATTGGAGCACCTTTAGTTGAATTACTGCGTGGAAGTGTAAGCGTAGGACAATCTACATTAACTCGTTTTTACAGCTTGCATACATTTGTATTACCACTTCTAACAGCTGTCGTTATGTTAATGCATTTCCTGATGATTAGGAAACAAGGTATTTCTGGTCCACTATAAACAAGTATATGGAGTTGCCATATATAATGTATTAAGAAAAGATTCTGATATTTTTTCTAGACATTACATTCGAGGGGCGCATTGCCATGAAGCAAGTATTTAATATACCTATATCATGGATTAGTTTGCTGTATCGTTCTGAACAGTTTACTTGTTTATAGTATCGACACAGTTTTTTTACATAAAAAGGAGTTTAGATTATGGGAGTCATCAAGAAACCTGATTTGACTGATCCTGTACTACGAGCAAAACTAGCGAAAGGTATGGGACATCACTACTATGGAGAACCAGCTTGGCCTAATGATTTATTATATATGTTCCCAGTATGTATTCTTGGAACAATTGCTTGCAATGTTGGACTAGCAGTTTTAGAACCTTCTATGATGGGAGAACCTGCTAATCCTTTTGCTACTCCTCTAGAAATTTTACCTGAATGGTATTTTTTCCCTGTATTCCAAATCCTACGTACAGTTCCTAATAAATTATTAGGAGTTTTGTTAATGGCTGCTGTGCCTGCAGGCCTTTTAACTGTTCCTTTCTTAGAAAATGTAAATAAATTTCAAAATCCATTCCGTCGTCCAGTAGCTAGCACTGTATTTCTTATTGGAACTGTTGTAGCTGTTTGGTTAGGTATTGGAGCAGCTTTACCTATTGATCAATCTCTAACCTTAGGACTTTTCTAAGGATTTTTTTTTGATTTTTTTTACAGACTGGTGATCAACACCTCAGTTTGTAAATTAGACTACACAAAAAAGAAAAAGACAACCATTTGTTGTAGCTGAAATATATTTCAGCTACAACAAATGGTTGTCTTTTTTATTTTTTGCAAGAAAGTTGTAATCCGAAACGTTCTTGCAAAACCATAACAACTTGTTCAACTGATTTTCTGCCAAAATTTTTAATCTTAAGAAGATCTTCTTGAGTATAAGATACTAAATCTGATAATGTGTGTATATTAGCTCTTTTTAAACAATTATATATTCTAGGAGATAATTCTAATTGATCAATAGATATATTAGTTGTATTCATGATATCTTCCATAGGTCTATCCAGTGATAATACTGTGTCAATAGTAGTATTTAATACATGACCTGATTGATCGGAAGTATGAATATTTTTATATACTACATTATGATCTATAGAATTCGAATTATTAGTTTTCAATACGTTTTTAGATGGAATGGGCGGTGTAATGGTATAAAATAAATTAAGTATACTATTATGAGCTTGATATAATGCTTCTTCTGGAGTTAAGCTTCTATTAGTCCATATTTCTAATAATAATAACTGCTGTCTTTCTTTTGCTTCTCCTAAAGAATAAATACTGAAATTTGCTTTTTGAACTGGAGTAAATCTAGCATCGATACGAAAAAAACCTTCTTCTGGCTTGACATTATCATTTATGTAATTCCCTTTGCCTTCGCTAATCAGTAATTCAATACACAATTGAGTATGTTTACTTAAGGTAGCTATGTACTGATCAGGATCTACAACACTGATACAAGATGGTAAATTAATATGTCCAGCAGTTACTACACCTGGACCTTGTGCAAATAAAGAAGCACTTTGCTTGTTTGTTACTCGACCTTTTAAAACTATTTGTTTAAGATTCATTAGAATCTCATCGATAGATTCACGCACTCCTTCTAAAGTAGAATATTCATGCACAGTTCCTACAATTTTGGCTGATGTAATACCAAGTCCTTCAACTTCTGATAACAAGGCTCGCCGCATAGCTACTCCTATAGTCATAGCTTGATCAACTAATAATGGAGATAAAGCAAAACGGCTATAATGTAAACGGCGATTTTTTCCTTGTTCATCATCTACACATTTCCATTCCGGACAAATACGTATGGTGCTACTATTTTTTTCCATATTCTCGTTTCTCTGTTTATATAATAGATATATGTTTTATACGCGACGTTGACTAGAAGGTCTACAACCATTATGTGGCATAGGGGTTACGTCTCGAACAAAACTTAATGCAATACCACTGTTACGGATAGCTCTTAAGGCTGTATCTCGTCCTGGTCCAGGACCACTAATCATAACTTCAGCTTGTCTCATACCTTGATCAATTAATAAAGAAATAGCATTTTCAGCAGCAGTCTGGGCTGCAAAAGGTGTACTCTTCTTAGCCCCTTTAAATCCACAAGATCCAGCAGAAGACCAAGACATTGTTTGTCCTCTAATATCAGTTACAGTGACAATTGTATTATTAAAGCTTGCTTGAACATGGATAACTCCTTTAGGAGCTCGTTTTTTCCCTTTACGAAGACTAATTTTTTTAGAAGGTTTTGCCATAATATTTAATTGTACTTGATAATCAATTTTTATTAATTCATGATTCATAAAAGAAGTTTAGATAATTTCTATTTGTAGATAACTATAGAAATTCTTCCTAAGAAATAATTGTTCAGAATATATACACAATGATCTGCAACTTTCAAAAACAAGATGATCGAATACTAAAGAAATTAGGATACGAGAAAATAGAAAATGGAATCATGAATATATTATCCTTGACGTTGTTTGTGTTTAGGATTTGAACAAACCACCATAACTCTACCTCGTCTACGAATCAAACGACAATTTTCACAAATCTTGCGAACTGAAGCTCGTACTTTCATATTTTTATAATCTCCACAAAATTTTCTATTTTTTTCTATTATAAGAAGAATATGAATATCAAATATATACCTTAATATGAAGTAATTCAGGATTCTCTATACTTTTTAGTATTCGAGTTATGTACTAATTTTGATTGAATCAACTTCAACTAAGATTTTTATAAATTCTAAAAAGAATAATACATAAAAAATATGATTTTTAGCAAAGTTATCCATTAGGAGATCTTGTACGAAGCCTATAGGTAATACGTCCTTTGGTCAAGTCATATGGGCTTAATTCAACTTTAACCCTATCTCCCAATAAGATGCGTATATAATTTTTACGAATCTTGCCCGAAATATGAGCCAGTACTTGGCAACCATTATCTAAGCAGACTCGAAACATAGCATTTGGAAGAGACTCTGTAACTACTCCTTCCATTTCGATTAAATTCTGCTTCCTCATGGATTTCCTCTATTTATAACTGGCTATGTTTGTATAAAACCGAGCTCATAAGATTAACTTATTATGAGTTTTCTTAAACTTCTAATAACTACTCTTATGAGTTGAAAAAACTGAGTATGTAAATGGCATAAGGATTACCAAACATAGCACAATATTTCTCCCCCGATTTGTTTTTCACGTGCCTCTCGATCAATCAAAATACCTTGAGAAGTGGATAAAATGACAATTCCCATTCCTCCTAAAACTCTCGGGATATCTTTGTGATTGGAGTAGACTCTAAGACCAGGTTTGCTAATACGTCTGACTGTAGTAATATAAGGTTTACGCCTACGGCCTTGATATCTTAATGTAATAACTAATAAACGTCTGATACCTTCTTGACGTTCTCTAAGTTCTTCTATAAATCCTTCTTGTAATAATATTTTGCCAATACTTCGAGTCGTATTAGTTGCTAATACTTCGACAGTTTTGGTTTTTCTTAAATTAGCATTACGTATACACGTAATCATATTGGCTATAGTATCGTTGCTCACGGTGACTCCTTATTTTTTTGTGCACTGTAAAGAATAGAAATATATTAGACTCTACTTATCTGTAATATAGGACAATAAAAAATAATTAATATTTATTTGAGAAAAAAATATCTATTGATTGTCACTAATTTTGTTTTCATATATGGTATAGCCACATATATAATGAAAGATTGAGTACGTTTAAGTATGAAAATGGCAGTGCTTTAGAAAAATTAGACAAGACTAATAAGAAAACACATTGACTTAAATTAAAATTATATTGATATATATAATAAAATATTTAGCATAAAAGTGCAAGATCTTTTGGATCATATCATAGAACTTCAGGTGCTAAAGAGACTATTTTTGTAAAATTAAATTCTCTTAATTCTCTAGCAACTGGCCCAAAAACTCGTGTTCCCCTTGGATTCCCTTCTTGGTTCACAACTACTGCTGCATTATCATCAAAACGAAGTATCATGCCATTATCACGTTTCAAACCTTTACATGTTCGAACTATAACAGCTCTAACAACTTCTGATTTCTTTAATGGCATATTAGGTACAGCTTCTTTGACTACTGCAATAATCATATCACCAATATTCGCATACTTACGATTACTAGAGCCTAATACGCGAATACACATAAGGCGACGAGCTCCACTATTATCCGCTACATTCAAATATGATTGAGGTTGAATCATGATTTTAGTAGTCTCCTTTTCAAAGATAGCCCCCAGATAATAAAATTTATGGGGGCATAATAAATAATATGAGATAAAATAATGACAATAGAAAAAAGATTTCTGAAAAAGTATAAAAAAATCGATTTTACACTTATAGAAATCTTTTTTCTGTAAGAATCAAATACTTCGAAAAAAAACATTTATTTTAAACAAAATTCCTAATAATATATGCTATATATAATATCGTATGTTTTTGATATATCTTGCATATATCGCAAATTGTACTTTAAGAAAAATTATTTATTCTCTAAAGTACTAGCTACTACAAATTGAGTCTTAATGGGCATCTTATAAGATGCTATTCGCATAGCTGAACGTGCAACGTTTTCTGATACGCCACTCATTTCATATAATATTCTGCCTGGTTTGACAACAGCTACCCAATATTCTGGGGCACCTTTTCCAGATCCCATTCGAGTTTCTGCAGGACGCATTGTAATTGGTTTATCAGGAAAAATTCTAATCCATAATTTCCCTCCACGTCTGGCATATCGAGTCATAGCACGACGTCCCGCTTCAATCTGACGTGATGTAATCCAAGATGGTTCTAATGCTTGAAGACCAAATCTACCAAAACACACGCGGTTACCACGTGTAGCAAATCCTTTCATTCTTCCTCGGTGTTGCTTACGAAATTTAGTTCTTCTAGGGTTATAGTCGATGATATTTTCTACATCTCTACTACAAAACTGGACATGAAAATTTCTTTTCATCCGGCTTCTCGTGAAACCAATTTTTGCAAACTATTGGTTTGAATAGAATAATTTTTAAAAACTCTTTTTTTTATGTTGATATATTTTCTTCTAATATATTTTATGTTAATAAGAATCTTTTTATGAATTAATATAAAAGTATCAACCAATTATCATGTTTTTTTGTCAAAATATTTTTCTTGAATTTCACGTGCGAATATCTGCCCATTGAATTTGAAAATATTCATTTAAAAATCTTTTCAAATTGTTTCTCTTGATATTCTAAGCAATAGAAACAATTTTTAGCTGGCTTCTTTCGCAATCCTACCTAATAAATTCATCTCATACACAACAGAGATGAAAATTAATAGGTTCCATCGTTCTCATGACTTCTAGGATGCGTTTAGGTCCTCTTTCTGCAGCAAAGTTCTTTATCTTTCTAAAACTAATACGTTACTTAGTGTTGACTAGTCTTAAACTTATCATTTCTAAGAAATTCATTATTAATATTTTCAAAAATTTCTTGCTGATTTCCAACTGCCTCAATAAGAGTTAGATGTATTCCTGACCATGCGCTACAAATATAGCAATATGCTTAAAACTATGTCGCATATTGTGGAAATTTCCGCTACACAAAAATTAAGGTATTTTTATGGGAAATCTATTACAAATTACTATATAGTAATTTCTTTGCATAATTTCAAAAAAGAAGTCATAAACTTTCTCACTATTTGTGAGAGAGAGTAGTCTATGGGATGTCCATGACCAATCTCAACGAGTCGCACACTAAGCATAACAGCCTACTGTAAAATTAATATGTGATAGGATTCAAAACAATGTTGATATTGAATAATAGAAATTTGATTTGACAATGTGTGGAAAAGAAAGACTTCCATGATGTCAAATAAAATTCAAAAAACATCTATTTTCAAAAAATATAAGAAATATTTGGCAAATAACATTCTTTGAAATAATTAAGGTATTTTATAATAAATTCCTTTGTTTTAAGAATTTGTATAGTACAAAAAAACATTATTCATCTTTAAAAATCCATACTCTAATACCTAGTACTCCATATATAGTATGTGCCGGATAATGACAATAATCGATTTTTGCTCTTAAAGTTTGCAAGGGTACCCGACCTTCACGAGCCCATTCACTACGCGCAATTTCAGCTCCATTGAGTCTTCCTGCAATTTGTATCTTAATACCCTTAACATTTCCTTTCTCTTTAGCAAGTTGAATTGCTCTTTTGATTGTTTTTCTAAATGCGACACGTCTTTCTAATTGTACAGCAATGTATTCTGCTAAAATAGTTGCTTCTGCGTAAGGTTTTTCTATTTCTGCTAAGGCAGTAATAAATTTAAGATGTTTAGAGTTAATCAGTGTATTTTGCATATCACGTCTAATCTCTTTAAGACGAGGACCCAGTCTTTCTACAAACAAATTAGGAAATCCTGTATGTATTTCTACTTTGATTTCGTCAGTCTTGCGCTGAATTTCAATGCGCGCAATGCCTCCATAACTTTCAAATGTACGTACATGTTTACGTACATATTCTTTAATA
Organism: Closterium sp. NIES-67; assembly: GCA_027943415.1. Taxonomy (NCBI): domain Eukaryota; kingdom Viridiplantae; phylum Streptophyta; class Zygnematophyceae; order Desmidiales; family Closteriaceae; genus Closterium; species Closterium sp. NIES-67. The sequence goes on from BQMB01000062.1 coordinate 25,330, forward strand.
CACTTACGCATTCTCTCATCTTCCTGGATGAATTCCGAGTATCGTTTGGGCTGTGCACACCAATTAGACAAGTGATTCTGTGTAACACCAAGACGAAAACCAAGTGGATGAATCTTTTGTCCCATGCATCATTTCCTTTTTTCTAAATAATTAACTCAATTTGGTAATAATCTATCCAAATAATGAAAACTTTAACTTAAATGCGGTTTTTGACAACTACAGTAATTGAACAAGTAGGCTTACGTATTGGATAACCACGTCCTTGTGCTCTAGGACGAAATCTTTTGAATACAGGTCCCTTATCTACCATAATCTCACTGATCACTAAATTAGCTTTGCTTAAACCTAAATTATGATTGGCATTAGCTGCTGCAGAACATACAACTTGTAAAATGGGATAACAAGCTCGATAAGGCATGAATTCTAATAACATAAGTGCTTGTTCATATGATCGACCACGAATTTGATCAACTACTTTGCGAACTTTATGGGGGGACATACGAACAGTTTTCGCGATAGCTCGTACTTGCAGATTATTATTATTTATTTCAGTCATGGGCTACCTCCTATTAACGACGAGATTTCTTATCACTTTTCGCATGTCCTCGAAATGTACGAGTAGGAGCAAATTCTCCCAATCTGTGTCCCACCATTAGATCTGTAATATAGATAGGAAGATGCTCTCTGCCATTATGAACAGCAATAGTGTGACCAATCATTCCGGGAACAATAGTAGATGCACGAGACCAAGTGACAATTACTCTTTTTTCTCCTTGGGCATTTAAACTCTCAACTTTCTTCAGCAAATGATCCGCGACAAAAGGACCTTTTTTTAGTGAACGTGCCATTGCAAATTTATTATCCTATAATGCGCTATGCGCTATGATGATTGACTATATATTATGCATGTTTCCTACGACGTAGGATTAAGGACTCGCTATATTTATGACGTGGTCTAGTTCTTCTACCAAGTGTAGGACGTCCCCAAGGAGTTAATGGTCTTTTACGACCAATCGGAGCGCGACCTTCACCACCTCCATGAGGGTGATCTGCTGCATTCATAACTACACCTCTAACTTTAGGACGTCTACCTAACCATCGCTTAGAACCTGCTTTACCTAAACTTTGATTATTAGAATCGACATTCCCAACTTGCCCGACTGTAGCTAAACATTCTTGAGATACTAAACGAAATTCACCTGAGGGCATACGAAGAGTAGCTAATCTTCCTTCTTTTGCTACAATTTGTGCAACTGTACCAGCTGCTCTAGCAATTTGTCCACCTTTCCCAGGTTGCAATTCTACATTATGAATCATGGTCCCTAATGGCATATTAGTTAAAGGCAAACAGTTGCCTGGAACAATAGGTGCTTCTGACCCTGAGGAAATTTGATCACCAATTTCTATTCCACGAGGGTGAAGTATATATCTTTTTTCACCATCAGAATAATGAGTTAAACAAATTCTCGCTTTTCTATTAGGATCATACTCAATAGTTTTGACTATGGCACTAATTCCTTGTTTATTACGTCGAAAATCTATATGCCTATAAAGGCGTTTGTGACCACCACCTCTATGTCGACTAGTTATAATTCCTCGATTGTTACGCCCCTTGCGACGATGTTGTCCTGAGGTTAATCTTTTTTCGGGCCTAATTTGAATAATTTCATCGAACTTGGAAACTGATCTATTTCTTGTACCTGGTGTGTAAGCTCTATACGAACGAATGGCCATAATAATAAGATAATTAGAGAATAACTTAGCAATTATTAAAATAATGGAATAGAATCGCCGGGACGTAATGTTACAATCATTCGTTTATAGCGAACTGGATATCCTGCTGTTGTACCCATACGTTTCAACTTTCTTGGAGGACGATGACTGTTCATACCTGTCACTTTCACTCCAAAAAAACCTTCAACCCAACGTTTTACTTCCGTTTTTGTAGCTTTTAAGTCTACATCAAATGTATATTGATTTTTTTCTAACAGACGAATTGTCTTTAACTTAAGAACAGGTGCTTTTATGTGATCAATCATAATCTATTAGCTTCCTTATTTTGACAGAAAAATTCTAGTAAGAATCAAAGTAAATAATTTATTAATAATCTTTCTATTTTCCAATTCTTTTCTAATAAGTTATATATTTTATTGAAAATCTATATACAAACATTACAAAAATTTTATTGATACTAATGGAATTTTTTTTTGATATATATAATCTTCTTATAGGAGTAAGACTTGGTACCTTACTTTGCTAAAATTAGAGTTATTTTACCCGAAGCCATCTATTCCTGTATAGTAAAACATATAGTTTGAAAGGTTTGTATTGATGCAGAAGAAAAGTATTTGATATCAGCAAAAAGAAGTCATTTATTTTTATGAAAATCAAAGAGGACAAATAGATTTTTCTCAATAGTGTCATTATAGATTTCCTAATGTATTGTGGATAAGTCTCACTCGGGTATTTCAAACATCAATTTTCCTTTGAATGATCATTAATAATGCAATAAATGGTGTGATATCTATCGGGTGAAAAATTATCATGCTACCTCTGGGAGACTTTGAAGTTGATAGCATCATCCATTCCGTTAATGAAAAGTCTATATTGGCCAAAGAAGATATCACGCTTTTGCCATTTATGCCAGATCTTTTAGTAAAGTTTTTGATTGCAGATCATCATCACGTTTCGCAATACATAATTCATAGATCTGCCACTAATTCTAAGGGAATATATTTTTTTATATAAATAAGGTTAATCGTGATGATGATGACGCTTTTCAAAATTTTAGTAAAAGCAGTAGCAGAAGTTGCACTCCTTCTAGGTAAGTATTTATAGGTCGTCATCCTTTAGAATCTCATACGATGGAAATTCTATAGTCATTTTGCGCAAGCCTGCAAATTTTATTGGAAGGACTTGTTTGCTCCAACTGTCACGACATTGTGGTCTTGTTCAAATGTCAGAAGATTCGCCAATATCGCGATACCGTCGTGGTGAAAAGAAACCGGAAGCCAGGGTACACGTAAAGATCCCATGTGCTCAAAGAGAATCATTAGCTCGAAAATTTCCAATCGAACCAGAATTTGGGAAGCGACGCTGCATTGGTTAGTTTCTTCCAAATACCCGTTTTTTTCAGTTAACACCAATGGTTTTGCATCCAACGGGGCAAACACATGCAGTGCCCTATGCATCCCGTTCGATATTTCAAAATTCAAACGGTCAAACTCTTGTATAAATGGTACTTCATACAATGCTTTAAGAAGATCTGTCTATCATAGACGTGCTTCATTATGCAATGTAGACCTAATATTCTCCCAGATGTTGACACGACCTTCTTGTAAAGATTTATAAGAGATACGCTTTAAGCAATCTTTTAAGAAAGCGAAGGACAACTCTTCACGGATTACCAAAAGCAATTCTTGAATAATCTACTCCCAAATATTTGCTCCTCTGTCTAAGATTTTAATTACTAAAGGTGTACCAAGCTTTAACCCCGCTAAAATCTAAGTATGGCATGAATCCATATCTAACTCGTACAACTTATAATCAGTCTATTTAAACAGTGTAGTACTAAGGTCGTACAAAATTGCAAGTCGAAAACTTTCTGGATCCCTCCCATCAAACGCACACTGTTGGCATTTCTCCCCTCGGACGCTGGACCTAGCGAATTTAACCTTGGTTACGATTTGATTATGATATATCTAATTTTCGAGGATTTCTTGCACGATATTGATCTATTCCCGAGTTTTCAAGTATCTTGTTTTTCTCATCTATTCTCGGAATCCTATTCATCCCCTCTTCTTGTTCTATGATAAACATCCATTATAATATTACTGCCTCAAGTTTTTGAAAAAATTGTGGAGAATTAGATCTAACAGGACCACTCCAATATTGGAATTAAGAAACTTCTTTCTTTTGAGCAGCACGTTGAGACAAATCTTGAAGATCTTGTTCGTTGACCTGGTAAAAAATATTTTGCATTTGCCGATTGAACAAGCTAAAATAAAAGTTGAGTAAACTTATTATAATTGACAGGAATATCTTCTGTAAAATCTTTTATGAGAATAGGATAAAAACGGGTGAACTATCCCAGCAAAAAGAAATTTTATTCTATTCAGGCAAACCTCATCAGAAAAATTGGTTGGGAAATTTATCAACTTCTTCAACTAAGGTTGTAGAATATTGATTACCTTATGCATCAAAACATTGATTTTCTTTTTTGAGAATATAAAAAGACTAATTTGTTTTTGAGTATGAAAATGCATCCAGCAGGACTCGAACCTGCGAAATGCCCAATTATGAGTTGGGTGCTTTAACCACTCAGCCATGGATGCTATCTATATAATTATATCCAAAAAGATATTATTATATTCTAATAGAGAAATGAATTCAGTAAAAATATGTTTCATTTATTTTTCATTTGTTATTTTAGGATGAAGCAAAATCGTTCTCATTAAGATAATTAAGGAAATAATGATTCCTTTGAATATTGAAAATAAATAATATGAGATTCTTGAGAATTACAACATCTAATCAATATATTAATGCTCAGAGACTTATATTTAATTATCAAAAAGAAAATAGAAAAAAAGATTGCGATAAATACTTATTCAATGTTAAACTAATAGCAATATAATCAAATTACAATAGTGCCTCAGTAGCTCAGCGGTAGAGCGGTCGGCTGTTAACCGATTGGTCGTAGGTTCAAGTCCTACCTGGGGCGTCTTACCTTTTGTATGTCTATCAATACATATTTTATTTTCATAGTTGTTGTTGAAGAATTTGCTTACATTTGTCAAATTTAGAGATTCAAGTTATAGGATTAAAATATTAATTCTTTTTCTCCTATAAATACTCTTTTTCTCCTATAGATACTCTAGAATATATGTATTTATTTTTCTCTATTGATAGAAAGCTAATGACGCAATATTTTGATATAGTTTATAAAAATTTGCGAAAAAATCAAAGCATTTCTGAACATTTTCAGTTGACAACTCTTAAGATATTTATATAACATATGTATATGTTTCTAATTCGAAAGATTTCAAGTATAATATAAAATATTAAGACATTTTTTTCATTCATTCAATTGCTTCAAGTTTTTTTCTTTTATGTGACATCATTTTTTCTAAATTGATTAGAAGAAACTAGTAGAAAAAAATATCGTATTTATGAGACATAATCTATTTGGTAGAATTGTGAAAAATATGCCTAAAAAAAGGAGGGGGCATAACTCAGTGGTAGAGTGCCACCTTGACATGGTGGAAGCCATCAGTTCAAGTCTGATTGTCCCCATTCCTTTAAACTCTCCATAAAGAGAATAAAGGAAATACAAAAACTTATCAAAAATTTTTACGTACTAATAATTATTCCTTCTTTTAAGTCATTTAACCTTTAGTTATTTTTCTACAAGTTGATTATTTATGTATGTAATAGAATCACACAAAAACTGCAGTCAGATATTTTTGATGAAAAATAAAGAAGAGAATTCAATTCCAAATAACCATCAATTATTTTGATTAGCATTTCCACTTTTCTATAAAAAGACTTCTTTCTATTGACTTCTTTTTAGAACATGATTTTTGAAAAAAAGAAAAAAACTTTTTTTCTAGAAATAACTATGAATTGTCTTTCTAAAACAATCTATCCGAAAAACAAACATTAGAAAAATTTGTCGATATAGTAGACAAATAACGAAAGTTAAAAAACACAGGATCTATAATAATGCGTAACTGCATGGATTAGCTGACTTTAACCAGCGTAATTGATAATGATTCACAAATAGGACTACTGAATTAGTATTTCGACAGAAAATATCGAAAAGATAATAGTAGCATTATACATACTCAAAAAATGTTATTATTCTACTCCAAACGTGAATCTTGATAAACTGGATATATAAAAAACTAACACATTCTTTAGTAATAATCAAGATTATATTATGATGAACATAATAGATAATATTGATAACGATTCATTCATATATCAAACAGAGTTGTGTACAAAATTAGGAAATAGAAACTTATTGAGAAAATGGCTAGAAAAACACTGGGATTTTTGTCTTTCAATATACAAAAAAACTACCAAGGATTATGTTATTGACCAAAATCGATATCCCTCATCACATTTTTTCCAAATACAAGTAGCATTTGATTATAATTATTTGTTTTTAGCAAAAATAGTCGATTTTTTATGCAAGACAAGGAAATTGCAATATATAGTTAGAAAATTAACAAAACAAGAATTAGAGTATAAACATAGAGAAGACTTTCTTGCAAAAAAATCTCAGCAGCCAAGTCTTTTTATAAGTTGGCTTTCTCGTTTATGGATTGAGCAATTTAATCGATATATTAGGCGATGCACTCTATATCTTGCTAAACTACCATTCGTTTTAGACTGGCGACATATCCATATTCGATATTTTTCGCATTCTTTATTGTTAAACATCAAAGAGATTTTAATCCTGAAATTATATTACTACAGAACTATTCTATGGTATAATAGTCTTCTGTGTGACAAGAAGAAAAAAAACGGACTACTTGATAATCTATCTGATTGTAATAAAAAACTTAGTAATATATCTTCTTTACAATTTACAATTCAATTGTTTGCTAAAAATATATCAAGTCAGAAAGAGAAAGTATTCTTTCCCAGAAATATGTTTGATAGAAGAACAGAATTTACCAAAATTGGTCAAAAAGCATATGTAAATCTAATAAAATATTGTATTAGATGTAATACAAGTAATATACAAATACATTTAATTCAAAAAATAAATAATATAATTAGATTATGGTATAGATCTTTTAGTAATATTCTTAAGAAATATCAATACAAAAAATTTAATAATATTTTATACCATCAGTTATTTTTATGGGGAAATGCTCGGCATCATAAACATCCAGCAAAATGGATAAAAAAGCATTATTGGTATCATTTTGATGATAGTTCATATTTTTGTATATTTTAATAAGATATTATTCAAGTTCTAAGTAAGAATTATATTTAAGATACAATCTAGTTGTCCTATTTAACAAAATGATCAATAGATCGATTCAAAAGAAAGCATTCTTTGAAACTATTTTCTAACTTACTCCTGAAGGGTTTGTATATAAAAATAGAATTCACTTGGATAAGATTAGCGCGAGAAGCCGTATGAGAAAAGAGTCTCACGTACGGTTTTGTATAGTGACCGTTTAGGTAACTAAATTGTCAACTTTAACACTACTACCCCTAAGAAACCAAACTCCGCTTTGCGCAAAGTAGCCAGAGTTCGACTTACATCTGGTTTTGAAGTTACTGCTTATATTCCTGGTATTGGCCATAACTTACAAGAACACTCAGTGATATTAGTAAGAGGTGGAAGGGTTAAAGATTTGCCAGGGGTTAGGTATCATATAGTCAGAGGAACTTTGGATGCAGTTGGAGTTAAAGATCGTCATCAAGGACGTTCTAGTGCGTTGCATATTGATGTTTATGGACTGTATGGAACAAAATACTTTGCCTCTTGTATCGGGCATATAAAGTATGTAGCTGACCTAATAACAAAAGTAGAAAGGGACAAAAGCATGCTACAAAAAGGAGTTGAAAAAACATAGAATATACTTAAAAAACAAACAACTTCAAACTAGAAATCTAGGACTGAGTGGTTCAGATGTACTTATACTACATACTGTTATATATCCTGAGAATTTCAGAAGTAAATATTATCTACCTTCTTAGAACGGGAATAAGATAATGAGTACATTTATTTACATATTATATAGAAAAGTTATATTCACTATCATCAGTCTAAAGAGATAATTCGTCCAAATAAACAAAATGC
>BQMB01000063.1:0-2500 GCA_027943415.1 Closterium sp. NIES-67
AGCGCCGGCCCGGCTCGGCTGCCCTCCTTATCGACGGGTCAGACGGCCGGGGGCGCCGACGCAGACAAGGCGTCGGGGTATGTGACAACGCACGGCCGGGTGAGACGATCCGCAGCCAACCCGGGCCCGTCTCCGGGTCCTACCTCCAGGACCCGAGACCGGCAAGGGGCAGTTCACAGACTGAACGACGGTGGGTCTGCCTCCGAGCAGGCCTAAGATACAGTCGGCGAGCGCGGGAGACCGCGCTCCTCGTCCCGAAGAGGATGCAGGATTTCACCGTTCCGTAGGTGAACCTGCGGAAGGATCATTGACACACTCAGTGAGCCCTTGGGTTGCGGGGTCAATCGCAGCCCAAACCCCGGGTCGGCAGGTGCGGCGCTCGCGTTGCATCGGCCTCCTGGGTGGGGAAAGCGCGTGCTCGCGTCCCGCTCGCAAAAAGGAATCGGGTTCCACCCGTGCCCGGGCTGCGAGCGGCGACGAGAGAGATGGCGGGCTCTCGCGTTCCTCCTAGGAGGAGGCGAGCGTCCAGAGCACGCTCGAGGGCACGGAAGGATGACGACCGGCGTTCAGCCGGCTGCCGGATCTCCGTGCCCGTGGCCTTGTCGGAGGATCCGTCGGAACAATGCAGGAACCCCACCTCAGGCCGTGCCCCGCGAGCGCGTCGGTCGTTTTGGCGAGCGATCGGCGAGCTGGCGTGGTGCGGTGGCTCGAAAAAAGTCCGAGCACCGATGGATCCGTTGTGGTGCTGAACGGAAAGCGCACCCCGACAGGCATGGGGCACCGCCCTGGTTGATCCCAGACCTCGGCAAACGCCCCTAAGAACGAGTGACGAAACGACCGCCCTCGGGTCCTCCGGGTTGCTCGCAACTCGGGGGGACCGGGCGAACCTCCTCTCGCAGGAGGTCAGGTTGCCGTCCCCTCTCACGCAGCGAGCTTATTAGGGCCGCCACCCGAAAGGCTAGCCGCGATCGGGAGCGAGGCAAGACGCGGACACGGTCGGCCTGGGCGGAGGGGTGGCACCCGAAGCTCTTTCCTTCCAGTTCGTGACGAGCCTCGACACCAGGGAATGCAGCAACCCGGCGGCACCGGGCGTCCATGCGGACAAAAAAAAAAACTCCCCAGCCCTGATGGAAACAGCTCGGGCCTACCAAGCGCAAGCGAGGGAAGCCCGGGGCCTGACCTCGAGTATCCTCTGAACACCTTTCCTTCCGACGCTCCTCCTCCCAATCCAGCGTCCCCCGCCACCGGTGCTCGGTCTCTCTTGGCATCGGCGGTGTGACTGCGGGGTCTTGCTCGCCCGGCCTTCTGAATTCCTCTAGGAAGGCTCGGGAAGGGGCGCCCGCGGTGATGGCAAAGGGACCCTTTTGCTACCCCCAACCGTCCCGCTCGCAGTGCATCAAGGAGCTGCGGGCAGAGGCGGAATACAAACCTCTCCGCAACCGGAACTGGCCGTCCGGTCGCAAAAAACCCTCCCTTGAGCGGGGCGCCCACGGGCCCCGGCACCTAATAAAAACTGGGACCCCACTCCTGACGATGGATATCTTGGAACCTGGCTCGATGAAGAACGCAGCGAAATGCGATACGTAATGCGAATTGCAAAACTCCGTGAATCATCGAAACTTTGAACGCATGTTGCGCCCGAGGCCTCGGCCGAGGGCACGTCTGCTTGAACGCCACACACATCCAGGTGGAACCTCGCATCCGAACCCACCCCTCCGCACGCAGCTAAGTGCGGCAGGGGAAACGGGACGGGAAAGCAATGCGGGGCAGACAAGGGGCGCTCGGGTTGGTGTGGGCTCCGGCCCCCCCCTTTCTCCGAGACAATCGCTCGTACCTGGGAAAACGAGATGGCCGTCGCAACCCGTGCGCTCCGGGGCACAAATGGGGGGCAGTCGGTTGAAATCGCAGGGCCGCATTAGCCCGTCTCCGCTCCTCTCGACCCCAGTGCAGATCCCCGGGCGCCACCCGGGAGGACGCGAGTGGGACGAGCGAGATGAGGCGGGCGGCGACCCCGCTGGGCTCGGCGAACCCAGCCGGCCAACGGACTCCGTCCGGACCTCCCAGCAGGTGGGGGGGCCGGTCACTCGGTCCCTCTTTTCTCTCCCGAGACGGTCGCGAAAAGGTTCGGGAGCCGGGGGCGTGGCAACCCCCGGTCTCCCCCTCCAAAGTAGCGCACAAGAACGGGCGAGAGGCGGACGGGGCTCGTACAAAAATGGTCGGACGGGGAGGAACCGGGCAAACCCCAAACGATGGCTTCAAGTCAGGCGAGACCACCCGCTGAATTTAAGCATATTACTAAGCGGAGGAAAAGAAAACAACCGTGATTCCTTTGGTAGCGGCGAGCGACCAAGGGAAAAGCCCAGGCTTGAAATCCGAGGGCCCCCGGCCCTCCGAATTGTAGTCTGAAAAGGAAGCGTTCTCTGTGACGGGCGCCGCCTTAAGTCCACTGGAAAGTGGCGGCAGAGAGGGTGACACCCCCGTCGGGCGACGACCCGTCACT
>BQMB01000063.1:7500-15000 GCA_027943415.1 Closterium sp. NIES-67
CCGGATCTCGGATGGGTCCGGTCGATCGATTCCGGTCCGGATGGTGCCCGGTCGATCGATTCGGATCCGGATGGGGCTGGATTCGGATGGGTCCGGTCGATCGATTCGGGTCCGAATGGGGCCGGTCGATCCATCCGGATCCGGATGGGGCTGGATTTGGATGGGTCCGGACGATCGGCCCGGGTCCGGATGGGGTCCGATCGATCGATTCGGATCCGGATGCGGTCGGATTCGGATGGGTTCGATCGATCGACCCGCATGGGTCCGGTCGATCGATTGGGGTCCGGATGGGGCCCGGTCCATCGATTCGGATCCGAATGGGGCTGGATTCGGATGGGTCCGGTCGATCGATTTGGGTCCGGATGGGATCCGGTCGATCGATTCGGAACCGGATGGGGCCCGGTCGATCGAAATCGGATCCGGATGGGGCTGGATTCGGATGGGTCCGGTCGATCGATTCGGGTCCGGATGGGGTCCGGTCGATCGATGGGGGTCCGGATGGGGCCCGGTCGATCGAAATCGGATCCGGATGGGGCTGGATTCGGATGGGTCCGGTCGGTCGATTTGGGTCCGAATGGGGCCCGGTCGATCCATCCGGATCCGGATGGGGCTGGATTTGGATGGGTCCGGACGATCGGCCCGGGTCCGGATGGGGTCCGATCGATCGATTCGGATCCGGATGCGGTCGGATTCGGATGGGTTCGATCGATCGACCCGCATGGGTCCGGTCGATCGATTGGGGTCCGGATGGGGCCCGGTCCATCGATTCGGATCCGAATGGGGCTGGATTCGGATGGGTCCGGTCGATCGATTTGGGTCCGGATGGGGTCCGGTCGATCGATTCGGATCCGGATGGGGCCCGGTCGATCGAAATCGGATCCGGATGGGGCTGGATTCGGATGGGTCCGGTCGATCGATTCGGGTCCGGATGGGGTCCGGTCGATCGATGGGGGTCCGGATGGGGCCCGGTCGATCGAAATCGGATCCGGATGGGGCTGGATTCGGATGGGTCCGGTCGGTCGATTTGGGTCCGAATGGGGCCCGGTCGATCCATCCGGATCCGGATGGGGCTGGATTTGGATGGGTCCGGACGATCGGCCCGGGTCCGGATGGGGTCCGATCGATCGATTCGGATCCGGATGCGGTCGGATTCGGATGGGTTCGATCGATCGACCCGCATGGGTCCGGTCGATCGATTGGGGTCCGGATGGGGCCCGGTCCATCGATTCGGATCCGAATGGGGCTGGATTCGGATGGGTCCGGTCGATCGATTTGGGTCCGGATGGGGTCCGGTCGATCGATTCGGATCCGGATGGGGCCCGGTCGATCGAAATCGGATTCGGATGGGGCTGGATTCGGATGGGTCCGGTCGATCGATTCGGGTCCGAATGGGGCCCGGTCGATCGACCCGGATCCGGATGGGGCTGGATTCGGATGGGTCCGGACGATCGGCCCGGGTCCGGATGGGGTCCGGTCGATCGATTCGGTTCCGGATGGGGCTGGATTCGGATGGGTTCGACCCATCGATCCGGATGGGGTCGATCGATGGATCCGGATGGTTTCGTTGGTTCGATCCGGATGGGTTGGATCGATGGATCCGGATGGGTTCGGTCAGTCGACCCGGATGGGTTCGATGGTCGGATCCGGACGGGTTCGATCGATGGATCCGGATGGGTTCGATCGGGCGAACCCGATGGGCTTGCCCCTTGGGTGCTCGCCTTGCCTTGTACTGGGTTGTGCGGTGCCCTGGGGGAAAAAAAGGCATCCGATCCATCCGGTCATATCCGGATGCTCGTTGGCTCTAGGGTGGTGTGGTGCCTCGAAAGGGCTCGCACCCGCCCTAGAGCCCTTTTTGCCCGGTTGGAAATCGACTACACCGGAAGGGCTTGTGGGCTCTAGGGCGGTGCCGTGCCTCGAAAGGGCTCGCACCCGCCCTAGAGCCCTTTTTGCCCGGTTGGAAATCGACTGCACCGGAAGGGCTTGTGGGCTCTAGGGCGGTGTCGTGCCTCGAAAGGGCTCACACCCGCCCTGGAGCCCTTTTTTTCCCGGTTGGAAATCGACTACACCGGAAGGGCTTGTCGGCTCTAGGGTGTTGTCGTGCCTTGAAAGGGATCACACCCGCCCTGGAGCCCTTTTTGCCCGGTTGGAATTCGATTACACGGGAAGCCTGTGGGCACTAGGGTTGGGATGAACCCATGGGCCGGTTCCGATCCGCCCTAGGGGCAAAGAAACCAAGGGGGATGGGCCCAAGGGTCGGATGAAACCATGGGCCGGTTCAAATCCGCCCTTGGGGTCGAATGAACCGGCTGGGGGGTCGAATAACCGAGGGGGATGGGATCCTGGGTTGGATGAACCCATGGGCCGGTTCAAATCCGCCCCTGGGGTCCAATGGACCGGGCGGGGGGTAAAAAAAACCGAGGGGGCATGGTCCCAAGGGATGCATGAACCCATGGGCCGGTTCAAATCCGCCCTTGGGGTCGAATGAACCGGCTGGGGGGTAAAAGAAACCGAGGGGGGATGGGCTCTTGAATTGGATGAACCCATGGGCCGGTTCAAATCCGCCTTGGGGTCGAATGAACGGGTGGGGGGTCAAATAACCGAGGGGGGATGGGATCCTCCTGGGTTGGATGAACCCATGGGCCGGTTCAAATCCGCCCCTGGGGTCCAATGGACCGGCTGGGGGTCAAATAACCGAGGGGGGATGGGATCTTGGGTTGGATGAGCCCATGGGCCGGTTCAAATCCGCCCTAGGGGTCCAATGGACCGGGTGGGGGGTAAAAAAACCGAGGGGGGATGGGCCCAAGGGTTGGATGAGCCCATGGGCCGGTTCAAATCCGCCTTGGGGTCAAATGAACCGGCTGGGGGGTCAGAATGGCCGAGCGGGGATGGGCTCTTGAATTGGATGAACCCATGGGCCGGTTCAAATCCGCCCTTGGGGTCGAATGAACCGGCTGGGGTGTCGAATAACCGAGGGGGGATGGGATCCTGGGTTGGATGAACCCATGGGCCGGTTCAAATCCGCCCTTGGGGTCAAATGAACCGGCTGGGGGGTAAAAGAAACCGAGGGGGGATGGGCTCTTGATTTGGATGAACCCATGGGCCGGTTCAAATCCGCCCTTGGGGTCGAATGAACCGGGTGGGGGGTCAAATAACCGAGGGGGGATGGGATCCTCCTGGGTTGGATGAACCCATGGGCCGGTTCAAATCCGCCCCTGGGGTCCAATGGACCGGCTGGGGGGTCAAATAACCGAGGGGGGATGGGATCTTGGGTTGGATGAGCCCATGGGCCGGTTCAAATCCGCCCTAGGGGTCCAATGGACCGGGTGGGGGGTAAAAAAACCGAGGGGGGATGGGCCAAGGGTTGGATGAGCCCATGGGCCGGTTCAAATCCGCCCTTGGGGTCAAATGAACCGGCTGGGGGGGTCAGAATGGCCGAGCGGGGATGGGCTCTTGAATTGGATGAACCCATGGGCCGGTTCAAATCCGCCCTTGGGGTCGAATGAACCGGCTGGGGGGTCGAATTACGGAGGGGGAATGGGCTCTTGGGTCGGATGAAACCATGGGCCGGTTCAAATCCGCCCTTGGGGTCAAATGAACCGGCGGGGGGTCAAATAACCGAGGGGGGATGGGATCCTGGGTTGGATGAACCCATGGGCCGGTTCAAACCCGCCCCTGGGGTCCAATGGACCGGGCGGGGGGTAAAAAAAACCGAGGGGGGGTGGTCCCAAGGGATGGATGAACCCATGGGCCGGTTCAATCCGCCCTTGGGTCAAATGAACCGGCTGGGGGTAAAAGAAACCGAGGGGGGATGGGCTCTTGAATTGGATGAACCCATGGGCCGGTTCAAATCCGCCCTTGGGGTCGAATGAACCGGGTGGGGGGTCAAATAACCGAGGGGGATGGGATCCTCCTGGGTTGGATGAACCCATGGGCCGGTTCAAATCCGCCCCTGGGGTCCAATGGACCGGCTGGGGGGTCAAATAACCGAGGGGGGATGGGATCTTGGGTTGGATGAGCCCATGGGCCGGTTCAAATCCGCCCTAGGGGTCCAATGGACCGGGTGGGGGTAAAAAAACCGAGGGGGGATGGGCCCAAGGGTTGGATGAGCCCATGGGCCGGTTCAAATCCGCCCTTGGGGTCAAATGAACCGGCTGGGGGGGTCAGAATGGCCGAGCGGGGATGGGCTCTTGAATTGGATGAACCCATGGGCCGGTTCAAATCCGCCCTTGGGTCGAATGAACCGGCTGGGGGTCGAATTACGGAGGGGGAATGGGCTCTTGGGTCGGATGAAACCATGGGCCGGTTCAAATCCGCCCTTGGGGTCAAATGAACCGGCGGGGGGGTCAAATAACCGAGGGGGGATGGGATCCTGGGTTGGATGAACCCATGGGCCGGTTCAAACCCGCCCCTGGGGTCCAATGGACCGGGCGGGGGGTAAAAAAAAACCGAGGGGGGGTGGTCCCAAGGGATGGATGAACCCATGGGCCGGTTCTAATCCGCCCTTGGGGTCAAATGAACCGGCTGGGGGGTAAAAGAAACCGAGGGGGGATGGGCTCTTGAATTGGATGAACCCATGGGCCGGTTCAAATCCGCCCTTGGGGTCGAATGAACCGGGTGGGGGGTCAAATAACCGAGGGGGGATGGGATCCTCCTGGGTTGGATGAACCCATGGGCCGGTTCAAATCCGCCCCTGGGGTCCAATGGACCGGCTGGGGGGTCAAATAACCGAGGGGGGATGGGATCTTGGGTTGGATGAGCCCATGGGCCGGTTCAGATCCGCCCTAGGGGTCCAATGGACCGGGTGGGGGGTAAAAAAACCGAGGGGGGATGGGCCCAAGGGTTGGATGAGCCCATGGGCCGGTTCAAATCCGCCCTTGGGGTCAAATGAACCGGCTGGGGGGGTCAGAATGGCCGAGCGGGGATGGGCTCTTGAATTGGATGAACCCATGGGCCGGTTCAAATCCGCCCTTGGGATCAAATGACCCGGCTGGGGGGTCCCAAGGGTCAATCTTGGCATCCCATGAACGCATAAACAGGTTGCCCCAAACGATGGCAACCCAACGTAATCCATGCCATAGGCCTATTAATACCCCAGCAAAGGGGTATTTTTCCTCTCCCCATCATTCGGCCATGTGTTTTCGGATTGCCCCAAACGACGGTAACCCAACATAATCCAGGTCATAGGCCTAGGAATACCCTAGGGAAGTGGTATTTTTCCTCTCCCCATCATTTGGCCATATGTTTTCGGATTGCCCCAAACGACGGTAACCCAACGTAATCCAGGCCATAGGCCTAGGAATACCCTAGGGAAGTGGTATTTTTCCTCTCCCCATCATTCGGCCATGTGTTTTCGGATTGCCCCAAACGACGGTAACCCAACGTAATCCAGGTCATAGGCCTAGGAATACCCTAGGGAAGTGGCATTTTTCCTCTCCCCATCATTCGGCCATATTTTTTCGGATTGCCCCAAACGACGGTAACCCAACGTAATCCAGGTCATAGGCCTAGGAATACCCTAGGGAAGTGGTATTTTTCCTCTCCCCATCATTCGGCCATGTGTTTTCGGATTGCCCCAAACGACGGTAACCCAACGTAATCCAGGTCATAGGCCTAGGAATACCCTAGGGAAGTGGTATTTTTCCTCTCCCCATCATTCGGCCATGTGTTTTCGGATTGCCCCAAACGACGGTAACCCAACGTAATCCAGGTCATAGGCCTAGGAATACTCTAGGGATGGGGCATTCTACCACTCCCCATCACTTGGGTTTCGGTTCTTGATTGCCCCAAACAATCGTAACCCAACGCAATGCAGGCCATTGGCATAGGAATACCCTGCCTAGGCTTTGACCTTGATGGTTCGATCGATCCGGACCCGAATGGGTTCGATACGAATGGGGCCGGTGAATCCGGATCCGGATGGGTTCGATCCAAATGGGTTCGATCGACTCGGATCCGGATCGATTCCATCCGAATCGGTTCGATCGAACCGGATCCGGATGGGTTCGATCGAACCGGATCCGGATGGGTTCGATCGATCCGGATCCGGATGGGTTCGATAAGGATGGGTTCGATCGACTCGGATCCGGATGGGTTCGATACGAATGGGTTCGATCGACTCGGATCCGGATTGGTTCGATCGACTCGGATCCGGATCGATTCCATCCGAATGGGTTCGATCGAACCGGATCCGGATGGGTTCGATCGATCCGCACCCGGGTGGGTTCGATCCAAATGGGTTCGACCGACTCGGATCCGGATCGATTCCATCCGAATCGGTTCGATCGAACCGGATCCGGATGGGTTCGATCCGGATCCGGATGGGTTCGATAAGGATGGGTTCGATCCGAATGGGTTCGATCGACTCGGATCCGGATGGGTTCGATCCGAATGGGTTCGATCGACTCGGATCCGGATTGGTTCGATCGACTCGGATCCGGATCGATTCCATCCGAATGGGTTCGATCGAACCGGATCCGGATGGGTTCGATCGATCCGGATCCGGATGGGTTCGATCGACTCGGATCCGGATGGGTTCGATCGGCTCGGATCCGGATGGGTTCGATCGATCCGGATCCGGATGGGCTTGGGTCCGAAAGGGTTCATTTGATCCGGATCCGGACGGATTCGATCGATCCGGACCCGGGTGGGTTCGATCCGAATGGGTTCGATCGACTCGGATCCGGATGGGCTCGATAGGGATGGGTTCTATCCGAATGGGTTCGATCGACTCGGATCCGGATGGGTTCGATCGATCCGGATCCGGATGGGTTCAATTGATCCGGATCCGGATGGGTTTGATCCACACGGGTTCGATCGATCCGGATCCGGATCGGCTCGATAAGGATGGGTTCGATCGACTCGGATCCGAATGGGTTCGATCGATCCAGATCCGGATCCGGATGGGTTCCATCCGAATGGGTTCGATCAAACCCATCCGGGGTCCGATCCGGATGGATTCCATCACTTGGGTTCCGGGGACTTGATTGCCCCAAACGACGGTAACCCAACGTAATCCAGGTCATTGGCCTAGGAATACAGGAGGGAAGGGGTGCTCTACCTCTCCCCAACCCTTGGCACGGGCCATCGGATTGCCCCAAACGACGGTAACCCAACGTAATCCAGGTCATTGGCCTAAGAATACGGGGGGGAAGGGGTGCTCTACCTCTCCCCAACCCTTGGCACAAGCCATCCGATTGCCCCAAACGACGGTAACCCAACGTAATCCAGGTCATTGGCCTAAGAATACGGGGGGGGAGGGGTGCTCCACCTCTCCCCAACCCTTGGCATGGGCCATCCGATTGCCCCAAACGACGGTAACCCAACGTAATCCAGGTCATTGGCCTAAGAATACGGGGGGGGGGAGGGGTGCTCCACCTCTCCCCAACCCTTGGCACGGGCCATCGGATTGCCCCAAACGACGGTAACCCAACGTAATCCAGGTCATTGGCCTAAGAATACGGGGGGGGGAGGGGTGCTCCACCTCTCCCCAACCCTTGGCAT
>BQMB01000063.1:20000-23014 GCA_027943415.1 Closterium sp. NIES-67
TGTCGGAGGATCCGTCGGAACAATGCAGGAACCCCACCTCAGGCCGTGCCCGCGAGCGCGTCGGTCGTTTGGCGAGCGATCGGCGAGCTGGCGTGGTGCGGTGGCTCGAAAAAAGTCCGAGCACCGATGGATCCGTTGTGGTGCTGAACGGAAAGCGCACCCCGACAGGCATGGGGCACCGCCGGTTGATCCCAGACCTCGGCAAACGCCCCTAAGAACGAGTGACGAAACGACCGCCCTCGGGTCCTCCGGGTTGCTCGCAACTCGGGGGACCGGGCGAACCTCCTCTCGCAGGAGGTCAGGTTGCCGTCCCCTCTCACGCAGGAGCTTATTAGGGCCGCCACCCGAAGGCTAGCCGCGATCGGGAGCGAGGCAAGAAGCGGACACGGTCGGCCTGGGCGGAGGGGTGGCACCCGAAGCTCTTTCCTTCCAGTTCGTGACGAGCCTCGACACCAGGGAATGCAGCAACCCGGCGGCACCGGGCGTCCATGCGGACAAAAAAAAAACTCCCCAGCCCTGATGGAAACAGCTCGGGCCTACCAAGCGCAAGCGAGGGAAGCCCGGGGCCTGACCTCGAGTATCCTCTGAACACCTTTCCTTCCGACGCTCCTCCTCCCAATCCAGCGTCCCCCGCCACCGGTGCTCGGTCTCTCTTGGCATCGGCGGTGTGACTGCGGGGTCTTGCTCGCCCGGCCTTCTGAATTCCTCTAGGAAGGCTCGGGAAGGGGCGCCCGCGGTGATGGCAAAGGGACCCTTTTGCTACCCCCAACCGTCCCGCTCGCAGTGCATCAAGGAGCTGCGGGCAGAGGCGGAATACAAACCTCTCCGCAACCGGAACTGGCCGTCCGGTCGCAAAAAACCCTCCCTTGAGCGGGGCGCCCACGGGCCCCGGCACCTAATAAAAACTGGGACCCCACTCCTGACGATGGATATCTTGGAACCTGGCTCGATGAAGAACGCAGCGAAATGCGATACGTAATGCGAATTGCAAAACTCCGTGAATCATCGAAACTTTGAACGCATGTTGCGCCCGAGGCCTCGGCCGAGGGCACGTCTGCTTGAACGCCACACACATCCAGGTGGAACCTCGCATCCGAACCCACCCCTCCGCACGCAGCTAAGTGCGGCAGGGGAAACGGGACGGGAAAGCAATGCGGGGCAGACAAGGGGCGCTCGGGTTGGTGTGGGCTCCGGCCCCCCCTTTCTCCGAGACAATCGCTCGTACCTGGGAAAACGAGATGGCCGTCGCAACCCGTGCGCTCCGGGGCACAAATGGGGGGCAGTCGGTTGAAATCGCAGGGCCGCATTAGCCCGTCTCCGCTCCTCTCGACCCCAGTGCAGATCCCCGGGCGCCACCCGGGAGGACGCGAGTGGGACGAGCGAGATGAGGCGGGCGGCGACCCCGCTGGGCTCGGCGAACCCAGCCGGCCAACGGACTCCGTCCGGACCTCCCAGCAGGTGGGGGGGCCGGTCACTCGGTCCCTCTTTTCTCTCCCGAGACGGTCGCGAAAAGGTTCGGGAGCCGGGGGCGTGGCAACCCCCGGTCTCCCCCTCCAAAGTAGCGCACAAGAACGGGCGAGAGGCGGACGGGGCTCGTACAAAAATGGTCGGACGGGGAGGAACCGGGCAAACCCCAAACGATGGCTTCAAGTCAGGCGAGACCACCCGCTGAATTTAAGCATATTACTAAGCGGAGGAAAAGAAAACAACCGTGATTCCTTTGGTAGCGGCGAGCGACCAAGGAAAAGCCCAGGCTTGAAATCCGAGGGCCCCCGGCCCTCCGAATTGTAGTCTGAAAAGGAAGCGTTCTCTGTGACGGGCGCCGCCTTAAGTCCACTGGAAAGTGGCGGCAGAGAGGGTGACACCCCCGTCGGGCGACGACCCGTCACTCCACGAGACGCATCCGAAGAGTCGGGTTGCTTGGGAGTGCAGCCCCAACATGGGTGGTAAGCTCCATCCAAGGCTAAATACGGCCAGGTTTCCGATAGCGAACAAGTACCGCGAGGGAAAGATGAAAAGAACTTTGGAAAGAGAGTAAAAAGTGCTTGAAATCGTCAGGAGGATAAGCGCATGAGCCCAAGCAAACCTGCGGGCCCCGTTCGCGCGGGGCCCGGAGGTACGCAGCGCCGGTCGATGCCGCGGGAAAAGGAGCTCGCTCCCACCGCGGCGGAGACCGAGGATGACCCTCACGGGTCGGCGCTGGCGAAACGGGCTGATGCGACCCGTCTTGAAACACGGACCAAGGAGGCCAACGCGGCTGCGAGCCAATGGGTTGGAAACCACAATGGCGACAGTGAAAGCGACCCGTGAGAAGGCGGCCTCGTGCTGCCCGCACCACGGACCGCCCCGGGGGCCTCGGCGCCCGGGGTGCGTTGAGTAGTCGCGTTGGGACCCGAAAGATGGTGAACTATGCCTGAGCAGGGCGAAGCCAGAGGAAACTCTGGTGGAGGCCCGCAGCGCTACTGACGTGCAAATCGTTCGTCAGACTTGGGTATAGGGGCGAAAGACTAATCGAACCATCTGGTAGCTGGTTCCCTCCGAAGTTTCCCTCAGGATAGCTGGTGCTCGATACGTGGTTACGTCTGGTAAAGCGAATGATTGGCGGGCTCGGGGGAGAAGCTCCCTCGACCGACTCTCAAACTTTAAACGGGCGAGGAGGGCCGCCATCTTAATTGTGGCTGGCTTTCAGGGGTGCTGGCTGACCCCACCAACATGAGTGCCAAGTGGGCCATTTTTGGTAAGCAGAACTGGCGAGGCGGGATGAACCGAAAGCCGGGTTACGGTGCCTAACTACGCGCTAACCTAGATCCCACAAAGGGTGTTGATTGATTAAGACAGCAGGACGGTGGTCATGGAAGTCGAAATCCGCTAAGGAGTGTGTAACAACTCACCTGCCGAATCAATTAGCCCCGAAAATGGATGGCGCTCAAGCGCGTGACCTATACCCGGCCGCACCCGGCTGCTGGTGAGCCGGTGCGAGTAGGAGGGCGCGGTGGGATGCATCGAAGCGTGCG
>BQMB01000064.1:0-19973 GCA_027943415.1 Closterium sp. NIES-67
CTAGTATGTGAGAACAAGTGATTAATTAAGAGAACAAGCATACAGCAATATATAGAAAGTAGGAAAGTAAAGCAGTTGTAGAATACAGTTGAAAGAGCGGTTATCGAGTCGCACAGCTTGTCGCTTCGGTTACCATCTTTGCAGTTGTAACTGTCAGT
This sequence comes from Closterium sp. NIES-67, assembly GCA_027943415.1. Classification (NCBI taxonomy): domain Eukaryota; kingdom Viridiplantae; phylum Streptophyta; class Zygnematophyceae; order Desmidiales; family Closteriaceae; genus Closterium; species Closterium sp. NIES-67. The sequence continues at coordinate 159 of BQMB01000064.1, forward strand.
CGCAACCTCCAGTTGCGACCCTTCGAGTCCTTTCTGTCAAACATGTGTATTTGTTATGTTTGCATAGACTGTATAGGGTCACCTCTTAGAGGGTACAATACTTAGGTATATCTATCTGTACTCTCCCACTAGTCGATTCATTCACTTCTCTCAGTTTGATATGGTATCACGCGTAGGTTAGGATCCCCCCACCTACCGCTTCCGCTCGTCCCCTAGCTAGGCCCCGCCGTCCCCCTAGCCCTGTTGCGCCCCTCCTGGGCCCCGTTGCGACCCCCTAGCCCCGTCGCGACCCCCTTAACCCCGTCGCGACCCCCTGGGCCCCGTCGTGCCCCTAGCCCTGCCGCGCCCCTCCTGGGCCCCGTTGCGACCCCCTAGCCCCGTCGCGACCCCCTAGCCCCGTCGCGACCCCCTAGCCCCCGTCGCGACCCCCTGGGCCCCGTCGCGACCCCTAGCCCCGTCGCGACCCCCTGGGCCCGTCGTGCCCCTAGCCCTGCCGAGTCCCTCCTGGGCCCCGTCGCGACCCCCCAGCCCAGTAGCGACCCCCTGGGCCCCGTCGTGCCCCTAGCCCTGCCGCGCCCCTCCTGGGCCCCGTCGCGACCCCCTCGCCCCGTTGCGCCCTGCGCGGCCCCGTCACCCCCGCCCGGCCCCGTCGCACCCGCCCGGCCCCGTTGCACCCGCCCGGCCCCGTCGCGCCCGCCCGGCCCCGTTGCGCCCCTCCTGGGCCCCGTAGTGCCCCTCCTGGGCCCCGTCAAGCCTTCCGGCCCCGTCTCCCCCTGCCCAGCCCCGTCGCACCCGCCCGGCCCCGTCGCACCCGCCCGGCCCCGTCGCGCCCACCCGGCCCCGTAGCACCCGCCCAGCCCCGTCGCACCCGCTCGGCCCCGTTGCGCCCTGCCCGGCCCCGTCGCGCCCGCCCGGCCCCGTCGCACCCGCCCGGCCCCGTCGCACCCGCCCGGCCCCATCGCAACCGCCCGGCCCCGTTGCGCCCTGCCCGGCCCCGCCGCGCCTGCCGGGCCCCGCCGCACCTAACCGGCCCCGTTGCTCATCCCTGCCCTGGCCCCTTCATCCTCACTGGTACGGTTCCTCCCTCCCTGCACCGCCCTTCACCGCACTGCACTGCCCTGCACCGCACTGCACCACCCTGCACCGCCCCGCACCGCACTGCACTACTCTGCACCGCACTGCACCGCCCTGCACTTCCCTGCTTTGTACTGCACTTCACTGCACCGTACTGTCCTGCCCTGCACTGCCCCTGATGGCGGCGGAGCTTCGCTTCGACGCTGAAGGCCAGCCTTTGGAGTTCGAGGCGTGGCTTGCCGACCTCCGGCGCCAACTCACTGGCCAGCGGCAGGATGGTGAACCGCTGTCCGCACACCTTGACGGTACGCTCCCCTGCCCAGACCCCCCTGCTGTTCTGCCCGCTGACTCCACACCCACTGAGCGCGAATCTACTGCTGCCACAGCCCGTGCACGCTCTGTCTGGCTTTCTTACGATGCTGTCGCTCAGCTTGCCATTAGCAATGCCCTTCCCCCGTCCGAGCGCCCTCGCTTTAGGTCCCTCACTACTGCTCAGGCTTACTTAGATGCTGTCATCAAGAGCTATTCCACCCCTCCGGCTGCCTCGGTGGGTCGCCTGATCCTCCCGATGCTCTTTCCTGACCTTGCGTCTTTCCCCACTGTCTCTGACCTCGCTGCCCACCTGCGCTCGATAGATGACACCTGGCGCGCTGCCTGCACTGACGCACAGCTTAGAGCCCACCAGCCGCCCATTACCTCTACCCTTTACCTGCTTGCCACCCGCCTCCCTGACCGCCTTGCTGTCGCCCGCGACCGCTTCCTTAGCATTCACCCCGCGGACCTCACCCTCACTGACTTTGTAGACACCCTGACTATGATTGAGACCCGCCACCGCTCCATCGCCCAGGCGAGTGGTACCGTGCCGGTCCCTATCTTTCAGGGTTGTGCCCCCGCTCAGTGTACCTTCTCCGATGGCTCTGCCGCTGTGGCTGAAACTGCTGCTGCAGCGCAGTTTCGTTCGAGGAAGGGCCGCCGCCCCAAGGTTGGGCGCGGCGGAGGAGGCGGGGGTGCGGGAGGGGGTGGTGGTGGAGTCGGGTCGTCTGTTGCTGGAGCGGACGAGGGGACCCTGCCCAGTCCAGCTGAGCCGCCGCCCCTGCAGTCGCAGCAGCAGCAGCAGCAGCCGCAGCAGCCGCCGCAGTCGCAGCAGCCGCAGCCTTCGCAGCAGCCGCCGTAGACGAGGCAGACGAGAGTACTCCCGCCCCGGTGGCCCGGCGCTGGCGGTGGTCAGGCGCGTGGTGGTGTGCCGAGTGGTGGTTCTGGAGGCGTGCTTTGTCAGTACCAGATCCAGACCGGTCCTCGCCGCGGCTTCGTTTGCGGTAAGATCGGTCACTCCACTCCCCGCTGTTTTCGTCGCCTGGACGACCTGTTTCGTCCGCGCTTCGGCCCGTCGCCAGACCTCCCGGACTGGCACAGTTTGCTTAGTCGTAAGATTCAGATTTTTGACATGGACATGGATGCCATTGTTTCTGCTTTGCATGTGATGTATGCTGATGACTCTAGTGTGCTTCCCGCTTATTACTCACTGTCGGCTAGTGTAGGTGTGCCTAGCTTAGCCTCCCCTGCTGCGTCAGGCGTAGGATCCCCTGCTTTGTGTAGTCTTGGTGCTTTCGCCGTCGTTCCGTCGCCAGACGCCTCTGGTTCGCTTTCCTTCACCTTGGACTCTGGCGCTTCCCGGTGTTTCTTCCGCGACTCCACCAACCTGACGCCGCTTCCTGTTCCTGCTGCCGTTTCTCTTGCTGATCCCTCCGGCGGTCCGGTAGTCGCCCGCAGTTCCACCACCCTTCCCTGTCCGGCAGTTCCTTCGGGCAATCTCACAGGTCTGCATATCCCCTCGTTCTCCAGGAACCTAGTTGGTGTCGGCTGCCTCCAGGACCTCGGCGTCACCACTACGTTCCCTGGTCACGAGCGGTATGCTGTCTGTACCGAGGCCGCCACTGGTGCCCCCCTGTCCACGTTCCCCCGGGAGCCGGGGTCCGGCCTGTTCACTCTAGACACCGTGACCCCCCCGGCTGGAGCGCTCCCTCAGGTGGCTGCGTCTACCCAGGTTGCTGCTGCCTGCTCCTGTCGGTCCCTCACTCACCCGACTCTCCTTTGGCACCACCACCTAGGTCACCCTGTGCTCCCGCGTCTGCGTCACATGTCCCAGCACAGTCTTGTCCTTGGTCTCCCAGGTTCTCTCCCCGCGTTTCCCTCCTCCCCAGCCCCACCTTGCACGCCTTGTGTCGAGGGTCGGCTTCGCCGTGCCCCTCACTCCTCCTCATTCCCCCCTACTGCCGCGCCGCTGCAGACCCTGCACCTGGACGTCTGGGGCCCCGCCCCCGTCCCTGGGCCGCGTCGCGAGCGCTACTTCCTTGTGCTTGTCGACGAGTTTACTCGTTACACCACAGTCTTTCCCCTGGAGCGCAAGGCCGACGTGCCTGGCGCCCTCATCCCCTGGCTTGTCTCTGCGCGTGTCCACCGCGGTCTCCCTGTCTTGCGTCTTCACTCCGACCGTGGTGGTGAGTTTGCCTCCGGTGTCCTTGGTCGCTTTTGTCGTGCGGAGGGCATCACCCAGACGTTCACCCTACCGGACTCCCCAAAGCAGAATGAGGTCGCTGAGCGACGCATCGGTTTGGTCATGGAGGTGGCTCGCACCTCCATGATCCATGCCGGTGCACCCCATTTTCTGTGGCCGTTCGCTGTGCGCTACGCTTCTCACCAGCTTAACTTGTGGCCGCACCCTCAGCAGCCGCAGGTTTCGCCGACCCGTCTTTGGACTGGGTCTCCTGGTGATGCGTCTGCGTTTCACGTCTGGGGCTGCCTTGCTCACGTCCGTGCCTCCGGCACGGACAAGCTCACTGCCCGCACCCTTCCCTGCGTCTTCTTCGGTTTTCCCCTTGACGCGTCCGACGACACTTTTACCACCCGCCGTCTCACCGCTTCTTTCACTCTCGCGACGTCACCTTTGACAAGTCCGTCTCTTACTACCGTCGCTTCCCCCACCGTGGTCCCCCGGTTACCCCCCCCTTGTTCCTGGTCACTCCTTCCCCGGTAGTCCCTGCCCCTCCCCCTCCTCCTCCCCGTCCTGCCCCCTCTGGTGTGTCCCACGTCACCCCCCTTCCGTCGGTGGACCCGGTTGAGGAGTCTTCTGACTCTGGTGGCCCTGCTGCGCAGTCCTCGCCGACCGCCCCTCCCCAGGTGTCCCCTCCCCAGTCCCCTCCTCCACCGCCTCTGCCGCCGCTGCACCCGTCGGTGTCGCTGCCGCCGCCGCCGCCGTCGCAGCACCCGTTCGAAACCTCTAGGGGTGCTAGTACCGGTAGCCCTGGGGGTGGTTCCTCTGGGGGTGCTGGTGTGGAGTGTGCCGGTGGTAGCCAAGGAGCAGCTTGCAGTCCCGGTGTCGCCGTTGTGCCGCCGGAGGAGCAGTCCCCGCCGGTGTCCGCCCTTCGCCTGCTCGGCCTTCCGTCCCCTCACCCTGCGGTTGTTCCTCTCCGCCCGTCTCCTCCTCTTCCCATCTACGGCCCTGTGTTCCCTCCACCGGACTCGTCCCCGGCCCGTCTTCCCCCTCGTTCCCCTCCTGTGTCCCCTCCCCTGTCTCCTGACCCGACTCCTCCGTCGCACGTCTGGTCTCACCGTCCCTCCCGTGCTCGCCATGCCTCCCCTGTCTTGCGCTCCCACCCTATGTTGCTTCGTTCCCACGCGTCTCGTCCTCCCCTTCTGCCGTCGCCTCCTCCGTCCTCTCTTGTTGTTGCACCCCCCCCGCTGTCTGACTACCTTCGTGCCGCTCGTCCTCTTGTTCCCCGGGTTCTTGCCTCTCTCGTTACCGACCCGTCTGTTCCGGTCTCGTGCCTTGACGCTCTTGTAGCTGCGGTCGCAGACTTTGCCTCTACCCGCCGCCTTGACTACGCCACCGCTCTGGTCTCGGACCCTGCCTGTCCTCCGTCTGTCGGGGGTGCTCCTGCCCTTGGCAGTGACGTCCTGGAGGACCGCCGGTTCGAGCTTGCTTTCCTGTCCGAGGCTGCTCCCCATCTCTGTTCCATGCTGCTAGTCCCTGAGGGTGACCCAGACGCTTTCGACATCCTGACCCCTCGCACTTACGCTGAGGCGACCTCGGGACCTTGGGCCTCGCAGTGGATAGCTGCCATGGAGCAGGAGATGGCATCTTGGAGATCCACCGGCACCTTCGTCGACGCAGTTCCCCCGCCTGGGGTGAACGTAGTCGATGGCCGCTGGCTCTTCAAGGTAAAGCGCTCTCCTGGAGAGCGGCATGTGTTCAAGGCGCGCTACGTGGCTAGAGGCTTCAGTCAGCGTGAGGGGGTGGACTTCTTCCAGACTTTCGCTCCGACCCCGAAGATGACTACTCTTCGGGTTCTGCTACACCTAGCTGCTCAGCGCGACTACGAGCTTCACTCCCCCGACTTCTCCACTGCCTTCCTTCAGGGCAGCCTACACGAGCAAGTCTACTTGCGTCGCCCTCAGGGCTTTACTGGCACCTTCCCTCCTGGGACCCAGTGGCTCCTGCGGCGCCCCGTCTACAGCCTGCGCCTGGCTCCCCGTGAGTGGCACGACACTCTCCGTGCTACGCTTGCTGACCTGCAGTTCTTTCCGTCTTCTGCAGACCCCTCACTCTTCGTTCTTGCTGGCCAGACTCCGTTCTATATCCTTGTTTACGTCGACGACCTGGTCTTTGCCACAGCAGACAGGGACGCACTGGCCTCCGTGAAGGCAGAGCTGCTGAAGAGACACACGTGCACTGACCTTGGAGAACTGCGCCGTTACCTTGGCTTGCAGATCTCCAGGGACAGAGCAGCGCGCACCATCACCCTGACTCAGTCACACTTGGTGCGCCAGGTCCTTCAGAGGTTCAGCCTTCAGTTCTCCTCTGCACAGCCCACCCCTCTGCCTGTAGACCACAGACTCTCCGCTCCATTGTCTGAGGAGTCGGTTGAGCCCAGCGGCCCCTACGCAGAGCTGGTGGGTTGCCTCATGTACCTGATGACTTGCACTCGCCCAGATCTCGCATACCTTCTCAGCATCGTGGCTCGCTTTGTGGCCACGGGCAGACACCGACCGCAGCACTGGTCTGCCGCTAAGAGGGTTTTGCGTTATCTTGCTAGTACATCGGGCATGGGGTTAGTGCTAGGAGGACACAGGCCAGTGGTCCTTACTGGACACACCGACGCTTCGTGGGCAGACGACGCCGAGACACTCAGGTCTACCCAGGGCTACTGCTTCAGCCTTGGCTCAGGTGCTGTCTCGTGGAGAGCTACCCGCTCCTCGTCTGTTGCCCAGTCCAGCTGTGAGGCCGAGATCTACGCTGGTGCCATGGCGGCACAGGAGCTCCGCTGGCTGACCTTCTTGCTCACTGACTTAGGTGAGCGGCCTAGCTCTGCCCCGGTCCTGTTCGCTGACAACACGGCCATGATCCTCCTGTGTCAGGAGCCTCGACTCGAGGGCAGAGCGAAGCACATTCAGCTGCGGTACTTCCTCCTGCGAGAGCTACAGCAGCGACGTCAGGCTCGCGTAGTACACTTGGTATAGTCCCTGTAGCCTCTCACTTGCTATGGCCTTGACTTTGTACTGCCCTTTATATGTATACTCAGACTGGACTTGTGTCCTCTCCCAGTGGCTGGACTAGTAGTGCCGCCCTGATCTTGTTCTTGCCTTGACTGTACTCCTTCTGACTAGTCTTTTAGACCCTTGTCTCAGAGGTTGGACTAGTAGTGCCGCCCTGAGCTGCTTGTTCAGGACATTCCCCTATGCAGTCTAGGGGGTGTGTCAAATATGTGGATTTGTTATGTTTGCATAGACTGTATAGGGTCACCTCTTAGAGGGTACAATACTTAGGTATATCTATCTGTACTCTCCCACTAGTCGATTCATTCACTTCTCTCAGTTTGATACTTTCGTGTTGTTTGTCCATCCCCTCGTGTAACCTCCGTTGACTCGCGTACCCGTTACGACCTTTCTCGAGTGTGGTGTTACACTTCAGAAACGCTTAAGTCCTTGAGGTATAACCTACGCGTGATACCATGTTAAAGTAAGAACTGAATGAATGACTAGAAGTGGAAACCTATAACAAATACTAGTTGGTTGTACTCACTAGAAGCATACCTCAGTCTAGCCTATAACTTCTACATAGCTAATGTTGGAAATATCTCAAAGGACTTAAGCGTTTCTGAAGTGTAACACTACACTCGAGGAAGATCGCAACGGGTACGCGAGTCAACGGATGTTACACGAGGGGGCGGACAAAGAACGCTAAGGGACTCGAAGGGGTCGCAACTGGAGGTTGCGACTGACCGTTACAACAGCGCGGATGGTAACCGAAGCGACAATCGAGCCGCTGTGCGACTCGATAACCGCTCCTGCAACTGTATTCTACAACTGCTTTCTTATTTTCTATATATTGCTGTATTCTTGTTTCTTTAATCAATCACTTGTCCTCATATACTAGTACAAGGGTTCAACTACTCAACTTCCGCTGCACTACTCAAGTCTCATTCTACAACTGGGACTTAGTCTCTGGAAAGATCCTAAGGGCTTTTCTCAGCCCAACATGGTATGAGAGCTGGTCAGAGACCAAACTCCCAGCAACTACGCTCTATCTACAATCTGCAATTCAACGACTTCATTGATTACAAGTCATGGACAGCAAGGGCAAGAAAATCTCTACGGGCTCACCCAGCGCCCAAGACATTCAACCCGGCAACTCTGGATTGCATACTTCAGGACTGCAAACCGAGACCGGCGCTGCTCAAGAAACAACAGGAAGAACACCGGAAATGGTGACCCCATCACCCTCTTCAAGCGTGGATCCGAACCTTATGGAAAGGTTCTTCAGCTTCATGTCGCACTTCGACCAGCAGCAGCAGACAAGGACGCCTGCATATTCAACACAGAGCAACGGAGGGAACATGGGATTAGCGCCGATGAGCCTCGACAACTCATCGTTCGGGCGACACAATCAAGCGCCTACCTTTGCGCCTTATCACTCTTCACCGGGGACATTCGAGTTCATGCCGCCCCGTGCCCAACCAACAGCAGCTGCATCACAACAAACACCAAACGAGATGTTAAGTCTCCAGGCGCAGTTTTCACACGTAATCAAGTTACAGACATCCTCACCGTTCAACGGACACGACTTCTTTACCTGGAGCTTTGAGTTTGAGCTGCTGATGGAGGCTGCGCATCTCTTGGGATACTTCAACGGGTCCCTGCCATTCCCAAGCAACGGCACTGGAAAGGAGCAAGAAATTTTCACGTATCAGTCGGTGCTAGCGTATACAGTTCTCCTGCGGAACCTGTCACCACAAGAACAACAGAGCATCAGAACGTATCGGAGCTATGGAAACTCCGCGGAACTCGCATGGCATCATCTCAACTGTCTCTATCAAGCAAACGACAGCGTGACACAAAGCAGACTCATGCAACAGCTGACAACAATACAGATGAAGACCGGGGAAAAGGCGATGCAGTATATGAGTCGATGCCAAACACTCCGCGACCGCCTGCTTCGGTGCGGAGGAACAATCACTGAAGAAAGCTTCATAACGCTTGTCCTCGCCGGGCTCGGGCCAGAATGGAGAACCACACGCTCGCTTCTTCGCGCCCACGGAAGGATCTCGGAGATGCACCTCTGCGCCGAGCTTCATGCTGAACAACAGGAGATGGACCTGTTTGAAGAAAGACAACCAAGAAACAAGCAGCAACCGTTAGTCTTCTATGCTCAACGAAGAAACGACAACAACTACAATCGACGCGGCAAACAAGATCAACGCGACAACAGAGGACTCACCTTCGTGCCACCGTTCTGCCACAACTGTCAGACTTCCGGACATTCAAAAGTCAACTGCACACGTCCTCGTGTTTATCGTCCAGTAGACCCATACGTCGCCTCCACTCAAGAAAGCCCTCCAAGGCGCTCTTCCACATCTGCACAAGGGACACCGAACATCATTAACTGCATGGTACACATCGACAACTGCGCACCCGGATCACCACCCACTTACGCACCAGACGAAGAAGAACTTCCGCCGCCGCGCTCACAAGGACTTGAGGTCAACCCGACATACGCTGCGGTCGCCAACGCCGAACCCACCGGGCGAAACACCTGGTTCTTGGACAGCTGCTATGGTCAACACATGTGTTCTTCCTGACGCTTCGTGCAACGAGAGCGACGCCTCACCCGCGACGTCATCATCACCGTCGCCAACAACGAAAACCTGAAAACAAACAGACAAGGAGTGGTTCAGTTCCAATCCATGGAGACAAACGTTATACTTCAACTCAACAAGGTCCTCATCGTCGACAACTTGGGATACAACTTACTAAGCGTCAGCCAGCTTATGGCAAAAGGGATTCACCTGGAGTGCGACTCCTACTCCAACGAGTTTCGCCTTTACCACGGAAAGGGCGGTCTCTTCATCGGTCGTGCTCTCCTGAAGTCCGGCGTCTTCGTGTTGGACTTCGTCCCCGACCGCGGTACTGCCGACAGCGACGGAATCGTGTCGTTCGCCGCCTGGACACACCCGTCGGATCTTGACCCCGACTTCGACCCTGATGGATTCTGGCACTCCAACACCATACCTGCAGCAGAAAGAACACGAGCATTAGCAGTCATCAGACAAGAAAGACAAGTACCAGCAAGCGTCCCTTCCCAACCATCACCTGCAGTAGCAGCAGCAGGATCCAGGCGAGTACCACCACCAGCGATCCGAGGACCGCCAACCGAAGCAGATCAACTTATGCCCATCACACGAGAAGTCTGTCGAAGTCCCGCCACGGTCGTCGCGTTCTTCTCCAACACCGACATATACCACCGCTCGCCCGGCCATCGCGCTCCCGACGACATCTTGCACCAACGACTCGGGCACCCTGCAAACAGTACCATACTGCAAACCATCCAAGCAGAAGTGTTAGAACACAACGCCCTCCTAACAACGAGCGGCCAAGAACTTCGACGACCACGCGCACGGTGCTTTACGTGCCCCGAAGCCGATCTTCCCCACCAGTCTTTCCCATCTCATCACAACCCAAGCGCACCTGCATACGCACCGATGGAAAAAGTCTACAGCGACATTTTAAACATGCCTCGAGAAGACAATGAAGCCGACCTCAACTATGTCATCACGTTTATCGACGCAGCAAGAAGATACGTCTGGCACTACAACCTCAAGACGCGTGATCAAGCCTTCGACGCCTTCACAACATGGCTACCCATCGCTGAACGAGAATCAGAAACAAAGCTCAAGAGCTTCCAGTCAGACGGTGCACTGGAATACCAGTCACAACGCTTCAGGACCTATCTGGCAGAAAGAGGAATCAGACGCCTGGTGTCTCTGCCCTACGCTCACCAGCAGCAAGGGGTCGCAGAACGAATGAACCGGACCTTGCAGACGACGATGCGGAAGCTGCTCCTGGGGATGAGACTGCCCACCACACTGTGGCCAGACGCGATGACACATGCAGTCCACCTGCACAACCTATTGTCCTCGTCATCACTTCCCAACAACGCATCACCGCACCTGCCGTGGACACGAAAAAGGGGCAGCACAAAATTACTTCGAGTTTTCGGTTGCATGGTACAGTACAGACCCCACACAGCCAGAGCAGGACGTTTCACCCAACGAGCACGATGGGGGCTACACCTCGGCATCGCACAACATTTTCACGCATGGAAAATCCTCGACATACAAGACAAAACTACAGTGGCATCACGTGATGTTATCTTCTACGAGCGACTGACGCTGCAGCATTACCTGGACAACATTGCCAACACACATGACCCCACCGACGGCTTCGCGGGCCTTCGTTCCTTCGCCGACCGTGCTGCCGAGGCTGACGCAGCAGAAGAAGACGTACCTGGAGCCTCGGAAGCTGCCGCACCACTCCCTTTCTGTTCCGTACCTGTTCCACTCGACGAAGACAATCCTCTCGATAGCAACAACCTCGACACCTTTTACCACTTCGCTGACCAAGGTTACGTTACACCCCACCCGGTCGACACGAATGTTTCAGAACGCATCGGCCCAAATTTCTTACCTGATCCAGAAGACGGTGACGAAGCAGCCTATTCCGGGAATGAAAATTCCCCTCGACACACACCAACAGGACTGCAGATACTCGGCCTATGGGTCTCCGTCCAGCATCCGCCGCCGCCATCTCCGCGCGAGCCCTCGACTCTGTCGCAGGCTCTGGGGGGGGAACATAAGGCGAAATGGAAGGAGGCGATGGAAAAGGAGTTAAAGGCTCTGCAAGACCGAAATACATGGAAGCTGGTACCTACAACAAGCATCAACGGGAAGAACGTCCTCTCGGGAAAATGGGTGTACCGCATCAAGACCAATGCGGACGGTTCCACTGAACGATTCAAAGCTCGATGGGTCGTACGAGGGTTCGATCAACGATACGGAACCGACTACACAGAAACATTTGCGCCAGTCTCCCGTCACACCTCATTGCGCATCCTATTCACCGTCGCGGCCACGAAGAAACTACCACTGCGCCAAATCGACGTCGCAAATGCTTTCCTGTACGCACCTGTGGACGCTGAGATCTTCGTCGAGCAACCCCACGGATTCATCGACGACCCCACGAAAGTATGCCACCTGGTAAAATCCCTATACGGGATCAAGCAAGCCCCGCGGCTCTGGCAGCAGCATCTTCACGGCCACCTCGTAAAAATCAGATTCCTACAACTGCCGCATGACCAAGGCATGTACCGACTGCAAAAGGGAAGAGAGTATATCCTACTCATCGTTTACGTCGACGACCTGCTCTACATCGGTTCCACTACCGACATCGCCACCTGGTTCGAAGGGGAGCTGAAAGAGGACTTGACACTCACGGTGTCCGACGCAGTGACCCAGTACCTGGGACTGAATGTCGTCGAAGACAACTCGGCGCTCTACCTACACGTTGGAAAGTACGCAGGCACTGTCACGAAGAAATTCGGTCTAACGCCGACCACGGTCCTGACTCCCTACCGCTACGGGAACAACAACAGCACCTCCGCAAAACTCCCCGCGAAGCAAATCCAGGAGTATCAGCAGAAGCTCGGCTGCCTACTATTCGCAGCAGTAACCTGCCGACCCGATCTCTCTTATAGCGCGAGCCAACTGGCGACGCATCTGAAGCAGCCGGAACAAGAAGATCTCGAGGAACTTAATCGGGCACTACTCTACTTCGTCTCCACGCCGACGACCGGGCTCACCTACAGCAAAGTAACGACACCGTCCGTACGACTACTCGGATACGTCGACGCCGACCACGCGGGAGACAAGGAAAATCGACGATCGAGAACGGGCTACATCTACCGACTAGAACCTATCGGGACTATCTCCTGGCAGTCGAGCAAGCAGGAACTAATCGCACTATCTTCGGCTGAAGCACAGTATATCGCCCTCTGCACTGCGACCAAGGAAGGACTCTACCTACGAGAGTTACTCGAGAAAGCGAAGATTGCAACCCTGCCCGTCTTCTCACTCCTCTGCGACAACCAATCTGCGATCAAAATCGCGAACAAGGACGGCTTCGCCAACCGAACCAAGCACATCGCCCTGCGATACTTCTTCGTCAAGGATGAAATCGTGAAGGGGAGACTTCAACTCAGTTACTGCCCGACGACAGAAATGGCCGCAGACTATCTGACGAAGAAATTGGCACGCTGCTGACCGGGCAGACAAACGTCACCGGATCTGAACACGTCAGCACTCCAGAAACGAAGGGGAGTGTTGGAAATATCTCAAAGGACTTAAGCGTTTCTGAAGTGTAACACTACACTCGAGGAAGATCGCAACGGGTACGCGAGTCAACGAAGGTTACACGAGGGGGCGGACAAAGAACGCGAAGGGACTCGAAGGGGTCGCAACTGGAGGTTGCGACTGACCGTTACAACAGCGCGGATGGTAACCGAAGCGACAATCGAGCCGCTGTGCGACTCGATAACCGCTCCTGCAACTGTATTCTACAACTGCTTTCTTATTTTCTATATATTGTTGTATTCTTGTTTCTTTAATCAATCACTTGTCCTCATATACTAGTACAAGGGTTCAACTACTCAACTTCCGTTGCACTACTCAAGTCTCATTCTACAACTGGGACTTAGTCTCTGGAAAGATCCTAAGGGCTTTTCTCAGCCCAACAGCTAATATGTATAAGTTGACACCAGTGCCTATTTTTCACGAGTAAATTACTCTGATTCTCTGATTTTCAGAGTTGATTTCGTGTACCACCCTTACGCCTCTGGGTAAAATTTTGAGATTATACATTTTCTCTGATGAGCCAGGGTTTTCTTTTGTACCACCCTGAGGGGTTTACTGTAAGGGGGATACCCCCGGATTTTCATGTACCCCCCTGTCCATACATGCCCCCTTGTTCACGCGGACCGCCGAGCTGGCCCCACGTCATATACCCCCGGATTTTCGTGTACCCCCCTGTCTACATACGTGGCCCCATATCCCCGCCGTATTCACGCAGACCGCCCAGCTGGCCCACGTCACATGATGCCTGTCTCGCCCTTGCTGGCAGTCATGATCCCTATTGGACACATGTTTTCCTCACGCCTCCCTTTTTCCAAGCCCTCTCTAGCCCCACTCCCCCACTTTAGCCTCTCTCACAGCATTCACGTATCTTCGTCCCTCACCTTAGTCATTTTTTCAGCAAACGCCCTCTCTCATTACCAGGGTCCGCAATGCCTAGCGCGGTTGATCTCGATGATGGCGTCAGTGGTGGGAAGAATCCAGGCTCCTGGTGCTCGCTAAGTGCCATGCCCTAACAACCCTGCTAGCATACTAGCAGAACATACCACACCACATCACATGCTACGAGTGGCCGCCATTTCCGCCACTGCTGCCGCTACTACGAGTGACGCCAATTCTGTTGGCTGCTGCCGCCCATGGGACGATCGCCGCTGCTACTGCTGTGCATAGTGGGATCGTAGCTGCTGCTGCTAAGTGACTGAATTTCCGCGTAGACTGCTGTTGTTAGTTGCGAGTGCCGCGATTTTCACTCATGTTGCTAGATATGACGAGATGAGTTTGCCGTCACTGCTAACGCAACCGGTGATACGATTGTTGCTCACGTTGCTTATTTGTGTGTGTGACAGGATCGCCACCACCGCTGTTGCTGCTGTGGGTAACGAGTTCCTGTTGCTTGCTGCGGCGGCAGCGTAGGGTGAGATTGCATCAGTTGCTACTACAGGTGACAAGTTTCTGCAGCTGCCGCAGTTACGAATGTCAACAATTTTAACTGGTACGGAGCAGATTAGAGCCCAACGGACGACATGGAATGGCGGGGATTCGTATTACTGGAGCCTGGCTCCCTGGCTCCTGCGCCTTCAGGTCCACAGTGAACAGAGGTCACCTACAGTATTTGTGAGTGGAGCAACGGATGGGAAGCGGGAAAATCAAGGGAGCCCAGCCGAGCATCGAAGACCACGACAACGGGCGCACAACAAATCTGCTTGACTCGGAGAATACCCGTATCGGATAGAGAAACATCCCTTCCGATTCGGCTACACAACCTCTAAAATTCAAACTAAGTTCAACATGTTACTAGCCTTTTAGAGTCCTGTGCTACTAGTGTGTATGGCATGATGCTGATGATGCTGATGAGTGAATGAAGGAATATAACACTATATTTATTGCAAGAGCACATACCCCCCTAGATCCACGGTGTCTAATAACACACACTGTTAAGAGGGTGAAATAAAGGCACCCTGACTTGTCAGAGTAAAAAACTCCAAAACGTAGGGTTACCCTAATGCCTCAGGGTAAGTGTGGAGGATCACTCTGGTTTTCAGAGTAGTGGGGAAAGTAACTTCCAGATTTCAGAGTAGTGAAAATCCTAAGATCAGCACTGGTTGACACCCTCTCCTTCCGTTTCGCTTCCCCCCTCCCCTCCATTTCGATTCCCCCTTCCCCTCCGTTTTGCTTCTCCCATTCCTCACTACTGTATTTCGACCCCCCCCCACCCCCACCCCCCCCCCTTTCCCTCCCCGTTTCGCTTCCACTCTTCCCCTATGTTTCCATACTCCCCCTGTCAAACATGTGTATTTGTCATGTTTGTATAGACTGTATAGAGTCACCTCTTAGAGGATACAAAACTTAGATATATTTGTGTGTACTCTCACTTTACCATTATTCAATTATTCTGATATGGTATCACGCGTAGGTAGGATCCCCCCCCCCCACCTACCGCTTCCGCTCATGCCCCCTAGCGCCCCTCCTGGGCCCCGTCGCGCTCCTCCCAGGCCCCGTCGCGCTCCTCCCAGGCCCCCTAGCGCCCCTCCTGGGCCCCATCGCGCTCCTCCCAGGCCCCGTAGCGCCCCTCCTGGGCTTCGTAGCGCCCCTGCCAGGCCCCGTCGCGCCCCTCCTGGGCTTCGTAGCGCCCCTGCCAGGCCCCGTCGCGCCCCTCCCAGGCCCCGTCGCGCTCCTCCCACGCCCACTAGCGCCCCTCCTGGGCCCCGTCGCGCTCCTCCCAGGTCCCGTAGCGCCCCGTCGCGCCCCTCCTGGGCCCCGTAGCGCCCCTCCTGGGCCTCGTCGCGCCCCTCCTGGGCTTCGTAGCGCCCCTCCTGGGCCCTGTACCGCCCTCCCAGGACCCGTCGCGCCCCTCCCAGGCCCCGTCGCGCCCCTCCCAGTCCCTCTAGCGCCCCTCCTGGGCCCCGTCGCGCTCCTCCCAGGCCCCGTAGCGCCCCGTCGCGCCCCTCCTGGGCCCCGTAGCGCCCCTCCTGGGCCTCGTCGCGCCTCTCCTGGGCTTCGTAGCGCCCCTCCTGGGCCCTGTAACGCCCTCCCAGGCCCCGTCGCGCCCCTCCCAGGCCCCGTCGCGCTCCTCCCAGGCCCCCTAGCGCCCCTCCTGGGCCCCGTCGCGCTCCTCCCAGGCCTCGTAGCGCCCCTCCTGAGCTCTTTCGCGCCCCTCCTGGGCTCCGTAGCGCCCCTCCTGGGCCCCGTCGCGCCCCTCCTGGGCCCCGTAGCGCCCCTCCTGGGCCCCGTCGCGCCCTCCTTGGGCCTTGTAGCGCCCCTCCTGGGCCCCGTCGCGCCCCTCCCAGGCCCCGTCGCGCCCCTCCCAGGCCCCGTAGCGCCCCTCCTGGGCCTCATCGCGCCCCTCCTGGGCTTCGTAGCGCCTCTCCTGGGCCCCCCGTCGTGCCCCTCCTGGGCCCCGTAGCGCCCCTCCTCGGCCGCGTCGTACCCATCGCCGCCGCCCGGCCCCGTCGTGCCCGCCCGGCGCCGTCGCGCCCGCCCGACCCCGTCGCCGCCGCCCGGCCCCGTCGCGCCCGCCCGGCGCCGTCGCCGCCGCCCGGCCCCGTCGCGCCCGCCCGGCGCCGTCGCACCCTGCCCGGCCCGTCGCGCTCGCCCGGCCCCATCGCAGCCGCCCGGCCCCGTCGCACCCGCCCGGCCCCGTCGCACCCTGCCCGGCCCCGTCACAGCCGCCCGGCCCCGTCGCACCAGCCCGGCCGCCGTCCCGCTCGCCCGGCCCCGTCGCACCGGCCCGGCCCTGCCGCACTCGCCCGGCCCCGTCGCCCCAGCCCGGCCCCGTCGCGCCCGCTCGGCCCCGTCGCCCCGTCCCGGCCCTGTCGCATCAGCCCGGCCCCGTCGCGCCCGCCCGGCCCCGTCGGGCCAGCCCCGGCCCCGTCCTCCTCACTGGTACGGTTCCCCCCCCCCCCCCCACCCCGCCCTGCTCCGTGCCGCCCTGCACCGCACTGCACCGCCCTGCACCGCACTGTACCGCACTGCACCGCACTGCACCGCACTGCACCGCACTGTACCGCACAGTACCGCACTGCACCGCACTGCACCGCACTGTATCGCGCTGCACCGCACCCCACCTAGCTGCACCGCCCTGCACAGCACTGGACTGTTCCTGATGGCGGCGGAGCTTCGCTTCGACGCTGAAGGTCAGCCCCTAGAGTTCGAGGCGTGGCTTGCCGACCTCCGCCGCCAACTCACTGGCCAGCGGCAGGATGGTGAACCGCTTTCCGCACACCTTGACGGTACGCTCCCCTGCCCAGACCCTCCTGCTATTCTGCCCGCTGACCCCACACCCACTGAGCGTGAGTCTACTGCTGCCACTGCCCGTGCGCGCTCTGTCTGGCTTTCTCGCGATGCTGTCGCCCAGCTTGCCATTAGCAACGCCCTCCCCCCGTCCGAGCGTCCTCGCTTTAGGTCCCTCACTACTGCTCAGGCATACTTAGATGCTGTCATCAAGCGCTATTCCACCCCTCCGGCTGCCTCGGTGGGTCGCCTGATCCTCCCGCTGCTCTTTCCTGACCTTGCTTCGTTCCCCACTGTCTCTGACCTCGCTGCCCACCTGCGCTCGATAGAGGAGACCTGGCGCGCCGCATGCACTGACGCACAGCTTAGAGCCCACCAGCCGCCCATTACCTCTACCCTCTACCTGCTTGCCACCCGCCTCCCTGACCGCCTTGCTGTCGCCCGCGACCGCTTCCTTAGTGTTCATCCCGCAGACCTCACCCTCACTGACTTTGTCGACACCCTGACTGTGATAGAGACCCGTCACCGCTCCATCGCCCAGGCGAGCGGTGTCGTGCCGGTCCCTATCTTTCAGGGTTGTGCCCCCGCTCAGTGTACCTTCTCCGACGGCTCTGTCGGCTTCGCCGTGCCCCTCACTCCTCCTCGTTCCCCCCTACCGCCGCGCCGCTGCAGACCCTGCACCTGGACGTCTGGGGCCCCGCCCCCGTCCCTGGGCCGCGTCGCGAGCGCTACTTCCTTGTGCTTGTCGACGACTTCACTCGTTACACCACAGTCTTTCCCCTGGAGCGCAAGGCCGACGTGCCTGGCGCCCTCATCCCCTGGCTTGTCTCTGCGCGTGTCCACCGCGGTCTCCCTGTCTTGCGTCTTCACTCAGACCGTGGTGGCGAGTTTGCCTCAGGTGTCCTTGGTCGCTTTTGTCGTGCGGAGGGCATCACCCAGACGTTCACCCTACCGGACTCCCCACAGCAGAATGGGGTCGCTGAGCGACGCATCGGCTTGGTCATGGAGGTCGCTCGCACCTCCATGGTCCATGCCGGTGCACCCCATTTTCTGTGGCCGTTCGCTGTGCGCTACGCTTCTCACCAGCTTAACCTGTGGCCGCACGCTCAGCAGCCGCAGGTTTCGCCGACCCGTCTGTGGACTGGGTCTCCTGGTGACGCGTCTGCGTTCCACGTCTGGGGCTGCCTTGCTCACGTCCGTGCCTCCGGCACGGACAAGCTCCGTTTCGCTCTCCCCCTCTCCTCGGTTTGATTCCCTCCCGTTTTTCCCCCCATTTTTAATTCATCCCTCGTGTTGAAGGCAACCCTGAACGCGTTCGGTGATCTCTGGGATGATCAGGGTTCCAGATTTCTGAACATTTACAAATCAGGGTAGGCATTTTTTGAAAACTGAGCCCTCGGTAAATTTGTGTTTTTAGTCGACAGCTCAGGGTGGGTTTTTTTGAAACGTCAGGCCTGGTCTATATACCCCCGTATCCTTCTATTCTACTCAACTACTACTCATCTTGATATACTTAACAAGCAAATGCTAGAACAAGCCACAACCATCTGCTGAGCCACAGGCTTTAATTTGTGCCAAGAAATACAATGAATAGCTTTCCAGCGTGCAATGCAATCCACAAGTTGTCCAAGAGCGTGGCATTCCACGCGGGCGTTCTTCTTGCCATTTGCCTCTCACCACCGCGTTCTTTACCCATCTCCATCTCTCTGCTCCTCGTTCTTCTGCAGCAGCATGAGCGCCCTGTCCACCATGCCCCCTGGCTCCAGCAGTGGCATCAGCGCCCCCACGGGAACCAAGCATAGCTGCCTCCGCTGCATCTCCTCTCCTACTCGCCGCCACCCCGACACCCTACCTCCTGCACACCTACTATCCCTCCCACCACCTCTCCGCTCCAACTCTGCCCCACTCTCTCTCAGTGGTGCCCATGCCTGACGTTGCTGTGCCTTGCCCACCCACCCAGCAGTGGTGGTGGAGGCAAGCGGCAGCGCTGCAGTGGGGAAGGCGGTGTGGATGCGAGGCATGTGGGTGGGAAGAGTGGAGGGGCGGGAGAAGAGCATGCCTGTGCTGGCAGCAGTTGAGCAGGAGCTTTGGTTGACGTGCAGAGAGGCTGTGAGGTCCTGCAAGGCAGCGCAAGGGAAGTGTAGCAGGCGGCACCTGAGACCCTGCAGCAGGCAGTACCATGCATGGAGTGGAATTGCAGTGCAGGCAAGAAAGAGCATGGCACCGCGTGGGTGGCTCACCGCGACCTGGCGCTGCAGGAAGTGCACGTACTGCACCGCCTCCTCCAGAAAGCTCTCTGTTGTCATGCACCCCGCCCCCGGCACCAGCGCCTGCAGCTGCCTCATGCGTGAATTCATGCGCTCCCTGCGGGCCTGCCATGGCAAGGGGGGGCACGCCGTGAGGTCACATGGCACGACTAGCTGCACTACAAGCACGCCCATGCCGTGCACTGCCAATCCATGCCCTGCATGCCTCCCAGGTGTGCACGTGTCAAGACCTACTCTGGCTTGCATGGCTTGTCCCTCCGTGCCTGCTCCCGTTGTCCGCCTTCCATCCGCTCCCCCCACGTGCCATACTGAAGTGCTCACTGCACCGTTTTCACCCCTCGGACCCACTCCCCCCCCTTGCCTGGAGCACTCTCCCTCCCTACCGCAGCCACTTCCTGCACCGCTGCTGCTCTCTCTGCTGCCACCTCTGCCCGCCTCTGCTCCTGCTGCTCGCCCCCCAGCCGTGCTGGCCTCTGACCGCCCTGCTGCCATCCCTCCAGATGCCA
>BQMB01000065.1:0-15057 GCA_027943415.1 Closterium sp. NIES-67
AAACATAAAGAAAGATTTGCAAAGATTGACCATTACAAAAAAGATTTAGAAAAAACTAAGGTAATAATATTTTATAATAAAATACATAGACATGCATTCTTTAATTTACTTGACTTTCAAAGAAGAATATGGAGATGGAAAACTATTGAATGGATAAATCTTTATAAGAAAAATAATAACATCAATTCTGAAGAGAAAAATTCAAAAATTTGGAATAATAGTTTCTTAAAAAAAAAAAATTAAAGAATCTTCTTAATTCTTTATTGGATTTGGAATCAGAAGATAATCTTTAATCCATTAATTAATATTATTCCTTTTAAAAATCAAATATTGGCAGAAACTACTTCTATTAATAACATTGGAAATGAAATTTCATGTTGGCATTCTATCGATTATAAAATCGTTAAGAATCATAAACAACTATTAATACAAAAAACTAATAATCAACAATATGGATATTTACCAGATGAACTTAAAGATGATTATTCTTTTCAAGATCATCACCTTAATAAAAAGGAGAGTGTATTTAATCAAATTAATTTACTAAATAATTGTAAACAATTACATTTTGCTCCAACCCAAAATGTTATAGAACCCTTGTGTGAAAACAGAATATGCAAAAAATTTAAATAATAAAAATATAATATATCAGAATATTATAAATCTTAGGAATAAAGATATTATCAATGATATAAAAGAGAACCAAACAAACGATAGAAACATTGATTTAGTTAGTGAAAAATCAAAGCAACTGTGCAAAAAGAAAGCATATTACAATGGAACAGAGAATATCAGAATTGGTTTAATATCCAAAACTATTTATTGAAATTTCTTTTAAAAAATAGTGATAGTTTATTAACTTTTTATCAGAATTTTGCGTACTGGTTCCCCGAATTGGCAAATTAATAGACAATATAATTAAAAAAATATATACAGATAATAAATTAAACAATTCCAATACGATAGATATCCAATATAAAAATATTTGGCCAGCCAGAATAGAAGATAAGAAAAATATTAATCTTAATAAAAATCTTTCATTATTTTCTTTCCATCTAGACAAGAATCTTTTTATAGATTTTTCAAAAATACATAAAACAACACATGACCCCTTCTTGTGGCTTCCATTCTCATTACTTGAAAACAAAAATACAGATATTAAAGGATCAATCAATACTACAAACAATTCTTTGTTACTATCAAGAATTGATTCTTTTTTGAATCAATCTAACACATTGGCTGGATTAAATCATTTTCAAGAAAATTCTAAGGAAATTGGAGAAAAAACAGAAAGAATATTTCATAACAATGTAAATCATCAATTAAATATCATAAAGAAATATAATTCATGGATTTTCACACAACAATGGTGGGCATTTCGCAAAAAAATTCTTTTGAACGATATTCCAATACTGACACAGCATGGAATTGATACAAGACGTACATTTTTAGAACCTAAAATAAATACAATTATTCTACATTCTCAGAATCAAGCAAAAAAATATATGCTAAAATTCATTTAGATGCTAACAAGAATCTCTTAGAAAGATTACAAAATTGGAATGAATACATATTAGAAGAAATATATAAATTACAAAAAAAATTCGTTCCTATGTGGGAAACTTTAAATGGCTATCAAGCTTTACATGCAAACGAATGGGCTATGATAGGATGGTTTACTACATTATGTATAATATATTATCATTGGTTACCTATGTATACAGGTATCACATATTTAGATGGATGGCGTAAATTTGAAAAAATGCGTTCTTTTTCACATCCATCTTGGAATACTTTTTTGTATATTTTAGTTCATAATAGTATTGAATCTTCTTCTCAACAAGTCCGATTAACAATGTATGCATCAAGAGGATGGATAATATGGCTACAAAGTCAAATTTTTTCATATTTACTTGGTAAAACATTTCTATCAAATTGGTTATTAAATACTAGTAGTAGAGATTTGCCAAGAAGCAAAAAGAATTTAGTTGTCAATTCCCTAATTACTCAAAAAACTTTATTAACCAAATATAGCTTATCAGATACTAATAGGTTGATAAATCAAAACCATCTATCTTTTCGTCAAGATAAAACATATGACGGATTTAGCTATTTGGAAAAATGGTCCCATACTTATTATAGGGATCCTAATTTAATGCAATATAATAAATCTTTATCAAACCAATTCCAGTGGTTAACTGATTTGTTTTTTAATATAAAATCTTCACCTATTAAATCACAACTGGAATTAGATCATTTTTCATTAGTAGACAAAAGGAAAATACCTAAAAATTTACCAGAACCCATTTTATCAACCAAAAGATGGCTTTTAATAGGAGCACCAGAAACCGGAAAATCATATTTAGTAAAAAATCTTGCTGCAGAAGCACATTTGCCATTAGTTCATATATCTTTAAAAGATATACGACATGCGACACCTGATTTCAAATATAATAAGCTGAAGCAAGATACTCAATTGATTGAACAATTAGCAGATAGAGGATTTTTAGTAGAGAATATTTTAGAATTAGCAAAAATGTTAGCTCCTTGTATATTATGGATTTCAGATCTACATGAATTTCATGCAAAACACAATTCACACAATCAACCAGGCAAAATATATGATGCTTCATTGCTTTTAACTATTTTGCTGAAAATTATGGGGAATGATCTTTTGCCAGAACGTCAAAGTAATATTACTTTAGTCGGATCTAGTCATAATCCTGGTTTATTAGATCCTAAATTTGTATCCAGACATCGACTAGACTTAATTATTAACCTTCGAAAATTGTCTTTTGGTCAACGACAAAAGATATTTGCTAATTTATTAAACCAAAAGAAATTATATATACAAGGCAAACGTTCTTTCTATGAATTAGGAAGTAACAGTATAGGATATAATTTGAGAGACATTGCAGGTTTGGTTAATGAAATGTTATTAATTAAGACAACAAATTGTACAAATGTTATAGATACAGATATAATAAGATTGTCTGTATACAGACAAATTTCTAAACAAAGTGCTAATAATAGAATTTTAGAACACCAATCCTTACAATATAAAATTGGAAAAGCTATAGTACAAAGTACACTGGTTGCTCCAAACCAATATTCCCTCTAACTATTAGACCACGATTTATGGAAAACTAGGTTTTACTATTTATCTAATGCTTTCTTGGAATTTGCATTTGAAAAGTCAACTGTTACAGAATTCGCAATATTAACTCACATCGTAAACTGTTTAGCTGGTTCAGCCGCTCGAGATGCCTGGATTTCATATAAAAGAAATTCTCCTACAAAAAGTATATATCTTAATAAACAATTAAAACATGATTTGTCAATAGCTTCTAGTATTTTACAATCTCTACTCCTTGAATTTCCGATGCAAGATATTAAGTCTTTACCTTGTGTTAATAAATATGATATTTTATCGAATTTCCGAGGAAAATATAAGATTAATCTATTTGAAAAAGCTACATCTTCTTTAAAATTTTTCAATCGATTTACTAGTTATATTTATTGGAGTTATAGAATACAACGTTTAAGTTTAAGTTGGAATCTATTGTTTGATAATATTAAAAAGAAGAGAAAAAATATCATTTTAGAATCATCCTCTGATGATATACAAAATAATATTGATACGAAAATATTAGATGATGATCTTGAACAACATTTACCTTATGAAAGAAGAGTAATAAAAAGACAAGAAAAACGTACAAAGAAAATTCATTATTCTTTTAATGAAATGGTGTTTGATTCCAATTTAAAAAGTATGGGATTACCGTGGGCTTCTGAATATGTAATAGATTATGATGCATTACAATTATCAATTTTATTGTTAGAAGCACGACCCATATGGAATCCACCTGCATTAACACCCGCTTATTCCATTTTATTCTTTGATAGAGATCTTCTCATTAGCAAAAATATTCTTACAAAACTTTATGTTACATATGGAGAAAAATTTCAAAGTGAAAAACTAAACCCAAAACGGATTAAAAAACAAATTCTTTGGCCAGATGCTAAAATTCATAATTCTAATATTAATGAAAAATCAGCAAAACAAGAAGAGAAATTTGATGGTGATCTACAGGATTTTCATTATTTTAGAAAAATGGCAAAAGCTAACGCTCAACTAGAACAATCACAATTACAGGCACCTATTTATTTATATCAAGGATGGACCAGTACTGATTATGAAGATAATTGGCGTTCTTCCGATTTATTACATCATAGAGAAACTTTAGTTAATGAAAAGCTACAATCGAGAGAATTACTAATTTATGGTATTCTTTTAGAAATTTATCATTCTTTATTAAAGTTTTTTATTAGTAATTATTCTTTACTTAGTAATATCGAATTCGCTTTAATGAAGAAAGGAACTTTAAATCGTGAAGATATAGAAAGAACTATTCATATAGCAAAATTTTGGTCATAAAGAGTTAGATCATAAATTCAACATTAGTATACAATTCGGGATTGACGGGATTCGAACCCGCGACTTCCGCCGTGACAGGGCGGCGCTCTAACCAATTGAACTACAACCCCCTAGTGCATTATATATTCTTGCTTTTCTTTGTACCACATTCTTTTATAAAAAGCAACTAGTAATCATAAAAAAATAGAATTTTTCTTAAATCTATGCCCTCACGTATAGAGCGCTTAGTTAAGCGCTCTATACATTAGCCATTAAGATGCAGATTTAGAAGTATATCCGAAAACTTGACTGAATTTTTCTTTGACTAATAGACCCGAATCAATAGATTCTAATGGATCTTTACGTAATCTATGTCGTAAGCATAATGGAATAATAGTTAATATGTCTTTAGGTGTAACTTGGTCACGTCCTCCCAATGCGGCTAATGCTTTCGCAGCACGATTAGTGACAATATCTCCTCTTAAACCATCGACATTTAGTTCTGCACAAATTTTAGATATATTTACACGCAAATCATAATCTATTTGCACTTTTGGTAGACGTTCTCTAGCTTGTTGTATTTGTTGACGCAAATTTTCTTGAGATATTTTGTATGCATCTCTAAATGTTCTAGGATCTTGGTCAAAAGTTGCTCTTTGTTCTACAATTTTGACTCTTAATTCAGCATCTTTAACAGTACCTACTTGAGCATGCATTCCAAATCTATCCAAAAGTTGAGGACGAAGTTCACCTTCTTCCGGATTGCCAGATCCAATTAAGATAAAACGAGCAGGATGTGAAATAGAAATACCTTCTCTTTCAACTGTATTCCATCCAGAAGCAGCTGCATCTAATAATACATCCACTAAATGATCATCCAATAAGTTTACTTCATCGACATATAGAATACCTCTATTTGCCTTAGCTAATAGACCGGGTTCAAAAGCTTTAACTCCTTCTGTTAAAGCTTTTTCTATATCAATAGTACCACACACTCTATCTTCAGTTGCTCCAAGGGGAAGATCAACCATAGAAATTTTAGTGTTTACAACACGAA
This sequence comes from Closterium sp. NIES-67, assembly GCA_027943415.1. NCBI lineage: Eukaryota > Viridiplantae > Streptophyta > Zygnematophyceae > Desmidiales > Closteriaceae > Closterium > Closterium sp. NIES-67. The sequence goes on from BQMB01000065.1 coordinate 5,475, forward strand.
TCTCTTGGTCGCGTCGAATTTTTTCTCTTACTTCTTCACTCATTAATTCAGGATCACGAGGATCTGAATTAAATGGATCATCAACCACCACTTCAATTTCTGGTAAAAGATCTACAAGTGCCCTTACAGTAGTTGATTTCCCAGTCCCTCGATCTCCCATAATCATAACACCACCAATTTTAGGGTCAATAACATTCAACAGAAGTGCTAACTTCATTTCTTCTTGACCTACAATTGCAGTAAATGGGAATACTGGACGTTGTGTGTCTTCTACTAATTGTGTATCCATAAATAAATAGAAAATATCAATTGAATTCTGATAAATGTTTTTAGAATATCTCTGTGTATAAAGAAATATAAGAATTATGAGGAAATATTATGATTCTCATCAAAATAGTATACAAAGATGTTTGAAAAAAAATATTCCTCTTTATGAATATGATACATGAAGTAAATTCTCTTGACAAGACAAAAAAAATATTCTTCTTGTGTAACAACTATTATTCTAAACAAATGAGACTATAAAAAGACAAAGAATCATAAGAATTTTTGAAGAAATAGGAGATCCTGTTTCTTAGGCAAATTTGATTAATAATAAATTCTATTAATATGAGAAATCCCTTGCATATAAACCCAATCTTATGATATTATGTTACGTAAGCGGGTATAGTTTAGTGGTAGAAGTGCGATTCGTTTAGCTTCCCATATATTGCTAATTATGGGGTCAATTAGCTAGTCAGATTTTTTTCTGACAACTTTTTCTCTGGCAAAGAAATTCCCCTTTACTATTAATGCAATAGTTCTAGATTATCTCTAGGTGATTCATAGAAATTATTGAAAAATCAATGATATTACCTAAAGCGAGATTTCAGTTGAATCGCTTACTATAGAAAGCTAATTCTAACGCCTCGAAGTCTATGGTTAAATAATTAAGGTTCTAATTCATCGTTACTAAACTAGCAAAGAGAATTCTATCTTTGAAGAATGAGACTTCAAACATGTTTACTTGATTCACCAAGGAAATATGCATATTTCTAGAAGTCTGGTGAGTGAACCATCCTAAAGACTCAACATATCAGAGAAAAGGAACGAATTAATTGAAATGAAACCACAATGAAAAAAGTTTTTTGTTTCAATAGGATCATCTAAGATGTATACCTTGATTTATATTCAAGAGTGAACTGACGTAGATGCTAGAAGTTCCCTTTATTTGCCGTTGTCATGATTCTTTTAAGAAAAAGAAAAAGAAAAAATGATGATTTCAAAAAAGATTGACCTTCTAGAGGAGCTGGATGAAACGAAAATTTCATGTCCGGTTCTGAATTAGAGATTTAGAGTTATATACTAACTCATATCGACTATAACTTATAGCCTTCCAAGCTAATGGTGCGGGTTCGATTCCCGCTACCCGCTATATTCTCATTTTGTCAACACCCTTTTCTCTATTCCTTTTCTATTAGAAAAAATGTCCAGAACTCTTCTTATTTCTTATTATAGATTGAAATTTCCCTTTAGAAAATTAGATACTATATTCAATGGATTTGAAACGCAACGATAGACTATATATTTTTTTTCTGATATATTATGTAATATTATCGCAATACTCATTTTCTCCTTACTAAACCTATATGTAAGCGAAGCGTCCATCGTCTAACGGATAGGACAGAGGTCTTCTAAACCTCCAATATAGGTTCGATTCCTATTGGACGCAATATTAAGAGTTTATTAAAACTGTTAGTTATGAGAAAAGGTATTCTTGCATACCAAAATAGACAAAAATATATCATATGACTAAATATATGCACTTTATTTATATTTGAAAGGTCATATATTTAGTCATATAACTACTTTATCTTAAATTAACGAGCAGCAGCTCCAGATTCTTCCTGTAATAAGAAAGCTTCTGTATGTTCTTGAATAGCTTGCTTCAAAATAGCTTGTGCTTCATCTGTAAAAGTTTTCTTTTCACGAATAATTTTACCAAATTCAGGTTTATTAGTCACGATATAATGACGTAATTCAGCCAAGAATCTTCTAACTTGTGCAACTTCAATTACATCTAAATAGCCATTAACTCCAGTAAAGATAGTTGCTACTTGTTCTTCTACAGCTAAAGGTGCAGCTTGAGGCTGTTTAAGCAACTCACGTAAACGTTGTCCTCTAGCTAATTGGTTTTGAGTAGCTTTATCAAGATCAGAAGCAAATTGTGAAAAAGCTTCTAATTCTGCAAATTGAGCTAACTCTAGTTTCAATTTACCTGCAACTTGTTTCATTGCTTTAATCTGCGCTGCAGATCCTACACGAGATACTGAAATACCAACATTAATAGCAGGACGAATACCAGCATTAAATAAATCAGCTGATAAGAAAATTTGTCCGTCTGTAATAGAAATTACATTTGTTGGGATATAAGCAGAGACGTCACCAGCTTGAGTTTCAACAATAGGCAAAGCAGTCATACTACCTTCACCTAATTGATTACTTAATTTGGCAGCTCTTTCTAATAGACGAGAATGTAAGTAGAAAACGTCTCCAGGATAAGCTTCGCGTCCAGGTGGGCGTCTTAGAAGTAGAGACATTTGACGATAAGCTTGAGCTTGTTTAGACAAATCATCATATACTACTAATGTATGACGTCCTTTATACATAAAGTATTCAGCAATTGTCGCACCAGTATAAGGAGCAAGGTATTGCAAAGTAGCAGGTGAGTTAGCTGTTTCTGCTACAATTACAGTATATTCCATTGCACCACGTTCTTCGAAGGTGTTTACAACTTGAGCTACAGAAGAAGCCTTTTTGTCCAATAGCTACATAGACACAGACAACATTTTGTCCTTTTTGATTTAGAATTGTATCTGTAGCTACTGCTGTTTTCCCAGTTTGACGGTCTCCAATGATCAATTCTCGTTGACCACGACCAATTGGAATCATGGCATCAATAGCAATAAGTCCTGTTTGCATTGGTTCATAAACAGAACGTCTAGAGATAATACCAGGAGCAGGAGATTCAATTAAACGATATTCAGAAGCTGGGATATCTCCTTTGCCATCAATTGGACGACCAAGTGCATTAACTACACGTCCTAGATAGCCGTCACTAACAGGAATTTGAGCGATTTTTCCAGTTTGCTTTAACTGAACTACCTTCTTGGATACTCAATCCTTCTCCCATAAGTACAGCACCAACATTATCTGCCTCTAGGTTTAGAGCAATTCCAACTGTACCATCTTCAAATTCTAGTAGCTCCCCTGCCATGACTTTGTCTAGGCCATAAATACGAGCAATACCATCTCCTACTTGAAGAACAGTACCTATGTTAACAACTTTAACTTCTTGATTATATTGCTCAATCTGTTTGCGGATAATACTACTGATTTCATCAGGTCGAATATTTACCATGGACGTGGTGTGTAATCTTGAAAGTATAGCACCTATATATGTTCTTTTTTCTACTCAGCAGAATTTTCCATAGCTTTAATAAGCCAATATGATAATCAATCATTCTAGCATGTAAATCCATATTCAAACGACTATTAATTACTTCTAAAGCTCTTTCAACTGCTAATCGAGAAACTTGTTGTCGTACTTGTACAATGGCTTTTTGTTCTTCAAAACGAATAGTCATATTTTTTAGAATCTTCTAAACGTTTAGAATCCTCATCAGCAGCCTTGATTAATTCTTCTTTTTCTCTCTCAATTTGCAATATGCTATTAACACGGATTTCTTCTGCTTTTTCTTTTGCTTGTTCTAAACGAGCTCGAGCTTGATTTAGCTTTTCAGTCGCTTCTTGGTAACGTTCTTCTGCATCGCGAATGGTGCTTAATATAGTTTCTTTGCGATTATTTAAGATATTAGTTAATGAAGTAGATTGCTAATCTATGCTAATGCATTAGCTTAACTATCTCTTCCCAAACCGGACATGAATCTTCTCGATTCACCCGGCTCTCTCGTTCACCCATGTGTAATTAAAGCCCGATAAGAAACATGTATATATTCTTTTTCTTGCAACTTATAGAAAAGGCAAAAAAGACATGTTTTTTGTATCCTAAATGACTTATACACAAATGTTTGAACGTACCTTTCATTGCAAATGCGATTTCAAGGTTCTCCTGACCATTTGTTTTTGATCAGCACGGTTGTTTTCTTCGAATCACTATAAAAAATCTTAAGGTTGTCTATTTAGTATATTGTTATCAAGTGTATTTCTTGAATATATTCTGGAAGATTCTGACTGATGAATTCATTGAATGAATTCCCTTATAATCTCGATACGAGTGTTCTGTACCGAAAAAATCTCCAACAAGGTTAAGATTTGTAATTATCTTATTGAGCAAAGAAAGCTCCAGCAATACTTAGACTTCAAGCAATAGAGCCTTAACCTAGTAGATTTTTCCTCATTATAGAAAGTTATAGTGTCTTTAACTTAATATTCAACGAAATGCTTTTGGTCCATACAAAGATTCTTCTTTGTGAGTCATTCGTGAGGATCATACACTTTATAGTCAGAGTGTAGTTGGATTTTTTCCAACCATGTCATTCAAATATTCATCCCGCACACACTCCCTTACCAAAGTAAACTAATACATCCGATCACTACTGCTAAATTGATCAAATTAGTATCTAGCAAATTGGTATTGAGGCTTAGCCCCTCATTTGCCAGAGCCCAAGAATCCAACGAAGCAATCAAGTCAATTGCGCTGTTCATACCCTGTTTCTCCAATAAGGTCCATTTTCTACATAATGCTACTTATATGAGGTTTAACTAAAATGTCAGGAAATTTATATTACCTCATGATTTAAGTTCTTGGGTCTAGTACATCTTCTTATACGTATTATGTAATAGCAAATATTAGAATGAGTTTTTCAACTAGATTAATCTCCTGAATATCAGAAAAATATGTATAAAACAATATACCAAATGATGCCGATATGCATTATTTCTCATTTGTAATTTAGAGCATTCTTGTTTGAACATAGATTCTCTTATGATCAAAATGAAAAGCATACAATCGGCATCTTTCCCCCAAATAACTTGTTTTTCCCTATGCCTGTCTACTTAAAGTCAAAAATCAACTTCAGTCTTTCTATGAAACATAGTCATAGCAAAACCTATGTGCTAGACAAGCTAAAAGCTTTGTGTATAGAACTATACAAAAGGATTTGCAAATAGAAGAGCTAAAGCTACTACTAGTCCATAGATAGTCAAAGCTTCCATGAAAGCCAAACTAAGTAACAAAAGTGCCTCGGATCTTACCTTCGGCTTCTGGTTGTCTTGCAATACCTTCTACAGCTTGTCCAGCAGCAGTTCCTTGTCCAATACCAGGACCAATGGAAGCTAGACCTACAGCCAACCCAGCAGCGATCACGGAAGCAGCAGAGATCAAAGGGTTCATTACTTTTCTCCTTCAAATAAGACCAAGGAGGCTGTGGTATTCTACAAGTCTCCCCGTGTATGCCTAAATGTACAAACATTTTAGCAATTAGTAACTCATGATGTCTCTTGGGTGTGATAGTAGCACCAAAAAGCAATGTCAATAAACGTTTATCTTATCATACCATGTAGAACACAGTTCTACCAATTAAAGAAAAACATTTATAACTTAAACTGTCTCTAAAAAATACATAATACATATCATATAATGTATTTCTTTGCAGCTTTTGATAACAGCAACTTGAGTATTTTCTAAGATAATTAGACAATTCTCATACAGAGACAGCTAAGCTTAGAATAGGAGAATCCTATTCTAATTCTTACAAAAAAATCAACTAATTATCTATATCTTTTTGGTTGAAAAGATATACACAGAAGATCGTTTCTCTTGATAAAACATGATGATAATAATCATCATGAACTAAAGAAAATAGAAATAATACATTTATTTATGTGCTTGCTGTAACAGGGAAATACAAATTGTTTTTTTGATTTAGTTTCAAAAAAAATAAAGATGAACTAATTTTAGTTTCATGTTCCCTATTTTACAAATTTCTTCTAAAAGGTATTATAATCTATGTTTGCAAGTTGTCAACAATAAGAAGTTATATGTATATATTCCTTCTTCTAAGGAGATTGCAATGTTGTCAAATCCAACTTTCACTCTTTATATCAATAATTTTTTTGTATATCAGATAGAATAAATTCTATTCGAACCACAACAAATATGGGAGTAGACTACTCCCATATTTGTTTTACCAACTTGATTTAGTTACACCAGGTAATAAACAAGCATGTGCCATTTCACGCAATACATGTCTTGACAAGCCAAAGTCACGATAAACTGCTTTTGGTCTTCCTGTTACAAAACAACGACGAGTAATTCTATTAGGCGCACTATTTCGTGGCAAAGATTGCAATTCTCTATGCAATTGACATTTTTCATCAATTGATGAAACTGTCTTAATTTGTTCTTTTAATTCCTGACGACGCTCATAGTATTTAGATGCTAATCTTTCACGTTTCTTATCCCTTTCAATCATACTTTTTTTAGCCATATTGTTTATAAAAAATAAAAATAACGGAAGAAGCTTATATAGTGAATTTCAGGCTATCCCACCTCTTGAGAGGTGGGATAGCCTAAAAAACTTACTATTTTCTTAATATCTCAAAAATAGATTTTTACAAAATAGTAAGCAGTTATGATGTTGACATATCCTTAACCGAATTTACCTGAGGTAGATGCAATTAGGAAAGCAGCATAGGTAAATACATAACCTACAGAGAAATGAGCTAATCCTACTAATCTAGCTTGCACAATAGAAAGAGCTACTGGTTTATCTTTCCAACGCACAAGATTAGCTAATGGAGTACGTTCATGAGCCCAAGCTAATGTCTCGATCAATTCTTGCCAATAACCACGCCAAGAGATCAAGAACATGAAACCTGTAGCCCAAACAAGGTGTCCAAATAAGAACATCCAAGCCCATACAGACAAACTGTTCATACCGAATGGGTTGTATCCATTAATTAACTGAGATGAGTTTAACCATAGATAATCTCTAAGCCAGCCCATTAAGTAAGTAGAAGATTCATTAAATTGCGCTGCATTACCTTGCCATAAAGCTAAGTGTTTCCAATGCCAGTAGAAGGTTACCCATCCAATAGTATTTAACATCCAGAAAACAGCTAGATAAACAGCATCATAAGCAGAAATATCGCAAGTTCCACCTCTACCTGGACCGTCACAAGGGAAGCTGAATCCAAATTCCTTTTTGTCAGGCATTAATTTAGATCCACGAGCATCTAAAGCACCTTTCACAAGAATCAAGGTTGTTGTATGCAAACCTAGAGCAATTGCATGGTGTACTAAGAAATCCCCTGGGCCAATAGTCAAGAATAAAGAATTACTATTGTTATTAATAGCATCTAACCACCCTGGTAACCATAGACTTTTTCCTGCAGTAATAGTAATGCTAGAACTGGAAGAAAGTAATACATCAAATCCATATAAAGCCTTACCATGAGTAGATTGAATCCACTGAGCAAAAACAGGTTCAATTAGGATTTGTTTTTCTGGAGTACCAAAAGCCAGTACAACATCATTATGTACGTATAGACCAAGTGTATGGAAGCCCAAGAATAAGCTAGCCCAACTTAGGTGAGAAATAATAGCTTCTTTGTGTTCCAACATTCTAGCCAATACATTTCCTTTGTTTTGCTCTGGATTGTAATCTCTGATAAAGAAAATTGCACCATGAGCAAAAGCTCCTGTCATGATGAAGCCAGCAATATACTGATGGTGAGTATAAAGTGCTGCTTGAGTAGTAAAATCTTGAGCTATGAATGCATAAGAAGGTAAGGAATAGCTGTGCTGAGCTACCAAAGAAGTGATAACACCTAAACACGCTAATGCTAATCCTAATTGGAAATGAAGAGAATTATTCACTGTGTCAAATAGGCCTTGGTGACCGCCGCCCATACGACCGCTTGGAGCAATATGTGCTTCCATAATCTCTTTCATACTATGTCCAATTCCAAAGTTGGTACGATACATATGTCCAGCAACGATGAATATTACAGCAATTGCTAGATGGTGATGAGCTATATCGCTTAACCAAAGACTTTGTGTCTGTGGATGAAAACCGCCTAAGAAAGTTAAGATAGCAGTACCAGCTCCTTCTGAAGTACCAAAGATATGGCTGCTAGAATCTGGATTTTGTGCATAAACACCCCATTGGCCAGCAAAGAAAGGTGCTAAACCTTGTGGATGTGGAGCAGTAGTTAAGAAATTATCCCATCCTACATGCTGTCCTCTAGATTCAGGAATAGCTACGTGTACGATATGTCCAGCCCAAGCCAAAGAACTGGTTCCAAATAAACCAGCTAAATGGTGGTTTAAACGAGACTCAGCATTTTTGAACCAAGAAACACTAGGTTTCCACTTAGGTTGTAGATGTAACCATCCACCTACTAAAGAAACAGCAGCTAATCCTAATAGGAAAAGTGCTCCTGTGTAAAGATCTTGGTTAGAACGTAGACCTTGAGTATACCACCATTGATATACACCGGAATAGGAAATATTTACAGGACCAGAAGCGCCTCCTCGAGTATAAGCTTCTACTGCTGGTTGTCCAAAATGAGGATCCCAAATTGCATGTGCGATAGGACGAACATGCAAAGGATCTTGAGACCACGCTTCAAAATTGCCCTGCCATGCTACGTGAAACAAATTCCCAGAGGTCCACAAGAAGATAATTGCTAACTGACCAAAATGAGAAGCAAAAATCTTCTGATAAAGCCGTTCTTCGGTGATATCATCATGACTTTCGAAGTCGTGTGCAGTAGCAATTCCAAACCAAATACGGCGAGTGGTTGGGTCTTGGGATAGGCCCTGGCTAAATTTTGGAAATCTTGATGCCATAATGCTTTAAAACCCTCCTAGCCATTATCCTACTGAAATAATTCTTGCTAGGAAGAATGCCCATGTTGTGGCAATCCCACCCAGAAGGTAATGAGCTACTCCTACAGCACGCCCTTGAGTAATACTAAGAGCTCGAGGCTGGATAGCAGGAGCAACTTTAAGCTTATTATGAGCCCATAGAATGGATTCAATTAGTTCTTGCCAATAACCACGGCCACTAAACAAGAACATCAAGCTAAATGCCCATACGAAGTGAGCACCTAAGAAAACTAAACCATATGCAGATAAAGCAGATCCATAAGATTGAATTACTTGAGATGCTTGTGCCCATAAGAAATCACGCAACCATCCATTAATGGTAGTTGCACTTTGAGCAAAGTTCCCTCCAGTAATATGAGATACTCCTTGAGCATTTACAGTTCCCCATACATCTGATTGCATCTTCCAACTAAAATGGAAAATTACTACAGAAATAGAGTTATACATCCAGAATAGACCCAAGAATACATGGTCCCAAGCAGAAACTTGGCAAGTACCACCACGTCCTGGACCATCACAAGGGAAGCGGAAGCCTAAATTAGCTTTATCTGGGATTAGTCGAGAACTACGAGCAAATAATACACCCTTCAAAAGAATCAAAACAGTAACGTGAATAGTAAATGCATGAATATGGTGCACTAGGAAATCAGCTGTTCCTAATGGAATAGGAGACATTGCTACTTTCCC
>BQMB01000066.1:0-46268 GCA_027943415.1 Closterium sp. NIES-67
GGGCAGCGCTAGGAGGAGGCCGGGCGGCTCTAGGAGAGGGGCCGGGCGGCACGAGGAGGAGGACCGGGCGCTCTAGGAAGAGCCGGGCGGCAGTAGCGCTGGGAGAGGCCTCGCCGGTGCGACGGGGGCCCTAGCGGGCGCGAAAGGGGGCCCAGGAGGTGCGACGGGGCCCAACAGGCGCGACGGGGCCGAGCGGGCGCGAAGGGCCCAGGCGGGCGCGACGGAGGCCTAGCGGGCGCTAAGGGGGCCAGGGGGCGCGATGGGGCCTAGGAGGCGCGACGGGCCCAGTGGGCGCACGGGGGCCTAGCGGGCGCTAGGGGGCCCAGGGGGGGCGCGACGGGGCCTAGCGAGCGCGAAGGGCCCAGGGGGGGCGTGACGGGGCCTAGGAGGTGCAACGGGGCCCAACGGGCGCGACGGGGCCTAGCGGGCGCGAAGGGGCCCAGGGGGGGGGCGCGACGGGGGCCTAAGCTAGGGCACGGGCGGAAGCGGTGGGCGGGGGGATCCTAACCTAAGCATGATACCATGTTAACGTAAGAACGAATGAGTGACTAGAAAGAGAAACACAGAAAAAATACAAGTTGGTTGTACTCACTAGAAGCACACACCTAGTCTAGCCTATAACTTCTACATAGATAATATGTATAAGTTGACAGTAACTCCTATTTGTTTGTCTTTTTTTTTCTCTTGGTTGTGCCATCTTGGCTTTCCCTCGTTCTGATTGGTTGTATTGTTGCTGCCTTTTGTGCAATTTGTTCGCGTAGGGAGTTGCGATGTTCGCACAGCCCTGACCTTCTCTCGCCACCTTGAGCCGTGCTCCACAACCCTTGCTGTGTGACTTGCCCAAATTTTTTGCCCTGTCAAGTTTATTAGTCTTGTACGTTTTGGGTCAGCGGCTTCAAGGTCTGTGGTTTGGTTTTTTCACACTGAGCCATATTTGGTCCAGGGTAATGTGAAACTCCTTTTTACAATGTGACAAGAAGCCGGCAATGACTATCCACTTAATGATGCTTACGAGATTTAGGGTGTACTGTAATCGCTGCCTCACTGCAGGCAAACCGTGTGAGGAAGAGTCAAGAAGAACGACCTCAGTGACCACTGCCGGCCGTAACATTCCAGTTGCCTCAGTCGATCGCTGCAGGTCGCTCCCCAGTCCACCTAGGGCTGTCACTCGGCGCTTGCTGGGCGTTTCAAAGCGCACCACTCTTGCTTCGGGGGAGCGGAGGTACCCAGCCAGCAGGACCAGCATCACCTAGCATCCCCCACCAGGCATTAGGCTGGCTGCGGGGGACGTTTGAATCGATGGCCCCGCGAGCGCGACCTCCCTCCTCTGGTCATGATCTCCAGCCTCTTGTATCGTATATCTGCTGCGCCGTGCTAGTCTTGTGCCCAAGCCATTTGCTCAAAGGCCCGTCACGTTCATCGGCTTGTCTCTTCACACAAGATACCGGTTACCCTTTTTAATTCTGATGGCGAATACCGTGGGTACCGTGACGGACAACAACTTCTCGAGCCTCGTTCTGAATAACGACCTTCCAGTGCTCGTCTTCTTCTACGCCACATGGGCCAGGCCTTGCCAGATGATGGCTCCCTTCATTGACGAGCTCGCGGAGGAGTACGCGGGGAGGATCGCCTTCTACAAAATGGACTTTGACGAGTACCCCCAGGCGTGCTCCAATCACAACGTCCGGTCCGTGCCCGTTGTGACGGTCTTCAGGGACGGGGCGTCGCATGAGACTATCACTCGTGCTGTTTCCAAAGGACAGCTCGCACAGATGTTGAACAAGTTCGTGTGAGAGCTCGAGCTTGCGCGCTCGCGTGGTCTCGCGTGCTGTGCGGGCCCGCCGCTGAATCAAGGGCATTCGTCTGTCTTTCCCGGATGACTCGTAGTGAAATGTATTCTTCAGATTCATTCAAACCGCGTTTTCAAGCGTTGTACCAATTCTAAGAAACAGGGCACTTGAATTACCTCCCACTTGACACCTTGAAGGGGGACAAGTCAATCCCCTGCTTGGCACTCAAATCTGTCTGTCTATGGTAAAACGGGTGTCTATCTACCTGTCTCGGGGTCCTTTCCTATTTATCTACCAGTGCACGCCGATCGGTCAGTCTACAGGTGACTACCAAGTACCTATCTGTCTATGCACACGGAATCTACCAAAGCCGTACTAACCCCAGCCATGTCTTAAAGCCCGCGGCCCAAATTGCGAGGCGCGGCCTTCAAACGCACTGCGTTTGAAAGTAGCGCTTTCGTGGGTGTAGAGTGGGGTAACGTGAGTCTCGCCACTCTGTGGGTGCCTTTCAAGTTCACTGCCTGCTGCAATTTGGAACTCCATGTGTATATCAGAAAGAAAATGATTGAAACTAGAATGTGTGTGTACAAGTTATATTGTCCAAACATAAGTATAACTCATGTTTGTATAGACTGTATAGGGTCGCTCTTAGAGGGTACAACACTCTTAGGTATATACCCTTGTACTCTCTCTCTATTCAACAATTCTTCAATTCTAAGATGGTATCAGCAGTAGGTAGGTCCCACCGCCCCCCCCACGCTTCCGCCCTAGGATCTACCCCCGTGCGTCGCGCCCCCTAGGCCCCGTCGCGTCACCTACAGGCCTCAGGATATCAGGGTAAAATACCCTTACGGCCCTTACTATAAGGCTGGGGGTTGGTGTTGGACCCTTATTTTTAAAAGTGCTTTAGTTTTGGACCCTTATGAAAAAAAACTACGTTTGTACGGGACCCTGATTTTCAAAAGTGGTGTATCGTTCGCACCCTTATGCGAAAAAGTGCCTTTACAAAATACCCTGATGTGATTCTACATGTAGCCTGTCAACTTATACATATTATCTATGTAGAAGTTATAGGCTAGACTGAGGTATGCTTCTAGTGAGTACAACCAACTAGTATTTGTTCTAGGTTTCCACCTCTAGTAATCATTCGTTTCTACGTTAACATGGTATCACGCTTAGGTTAGGATCCCCCGCCTACCGCTTCCGCCCGTCGCGCCTCCTAGGCCCGTCGCGCCCCCTAGGCCCCGTCGCGCCCCCCTGGGCCCCGTCGCGCTCGTTAGGCCCCGTCGCGCCCCCCCTGGGCCCCGTCGTGCCCGCTGGGCCCCGTCGCGCCTCCTAGGCCCCGTCGCGCTCCCCCTGGGGCCCCGTCGCGCCCGCTGGGTCCCGTCGCGACCCCTAGGCCCTAACGCGCCGCCGCTGGGCCCCGTTGCGCCTCCTAGGCCCCGTCGCGCCCCCCATGGGCCCCGTCGAGCCCGCTGAGCCCCGTCGTGCCTCCTAGGCATCGTCGCGCCTCCTAAGCCCCGTCGCGTCCCCCCCCTCTGGGCCCCATCGCGGCCCGTTCGGCCCCGTCGCGCCCCTCCTAGGCCCCGTCGCGCCCGCTGGGCCCCTTCGCGCTTCCTAGGCCCCGTCGCGCCTGCTAGGCCCCGTCGCGCCTCCCCTGGGCCCCGTCGCGCCCGTTAGGCCCCGTCGCGGCCCCCCTGGGCCCCGTCGTGCCCGCTGGTCCCCGTCGCGCCTCCTCGGCCCCGTCGCGCCCCCCCTGGGCCCCGTCGTGCCCGCTGGGCCCCGTCGCGCCCCTTAGGCCCCGTCGCGCCCGCTGGCCCCTGTCGCGCCTGCTGTTAGCGCTCGCCCGCCTGGCCTCCTCCTAGTGCCGCTCGGCCTCCTCCTAGTGCCGCCCGGCCTCCTCCTAGTGCCGCCCGGCCTCCTCCTAGTGCCGCCCGGCCCCTTCCTAGCGCCGCCCGGCCTCTCCTCAGCGCTGCCCGGCCCCTCCTCGTGCCCGACCGGCCCCAGCAGCACCAGCCTGGCCCCTCCCAGCACCAGCCCGGCCCTAGAGCACCTGCCCGCCTCCCCTGCTCGGCCTGCCGTGTCCTCTCGGGCCCTGTGTCTTCTGCTTGCCTGCGCTGGGACGCCTAGCTGCTGCCCTACTGGAGAGTGCTGCCGCCGTGTCCCCGCGCCGCTGTGCTCCTGTGCCGCTGAGGAGCTGTGCTGCTGTGCCGCTGTGTCGCTGAGGAGCTGTGCCGCTGACCCTGCACGATGGCTGACTTTGTGCTCCGCCTGGACGCTGAGGGCCACGCGGTTGACTTCGCCGCCTGGCTCTCCGATCTTCGCCGCCAGCTTACAGGTCAGCGCCAGGATGGCCACTCTCTGGTTGTCCATGCTGATGGCTTGCTCCCCCGTCCCCCTGCACCTACTCCCCTCCCTGCTGACCCCTCCTCTGATGACCGTGAGGCTTTCTCTACTGCTGCGCTAGCCTGTGCGGTCTGGGACTCACGCGATGCAGTAGCTCAGGTTGCTATTAGTCACGCCCTCCCTGTGTCTGAGCGCTCGCGTTTTGCTACTGTTGAAACGGCCAAAGCTTATTTAGACGCCGTTATTGCTCGCTATTCCACCCCTGCCTCCGCTTCTGCTGGCCGCTTGCTCTTTCCGATGCTGTTCCCAGACCTGGCTGCCTTCCCTACTGTCGCAGATTTTGCCACTCATTTGCGTGCCCTAGAGACTCGCTATCGCACTGCCAGCACTGCTGCCCAGCTCACTGCGCTCCCCCCTCCTTTCTGCATGACGCTCTATTTTATCGCTATGCGCCTGCCAGACCGCCTCGCTAGTGCTCGCGACCACTTTCTTAGCCAGCACCCGGGTGACCTCACCCTGACCGCCTTTGTCGACACCCTCACTGAGATCGAGACTCGCCAGCGCACTATCGCTCAGTCGAGCGGTGCGCCGGCAGTCTCTATCTTTCACGGTTGTGCCTCATCCCCGTGCACGTTCACTGACGTTTCGGCTGCGGTCGCCACGGCGACCCCTCTTACCGAGACGGCTGCTGCTGTCCACCCGCAGCAGCGCTCGCGTCGCGGTGGCCGTGGCCGCCAGGGAGGTAGGGGTGGTGACGCAGGTGGTAGTGGTCGTGGTGGTGGTGACGGTAGTCCGCCTAAGGGGACTACCACCGGTGGGCAGGAGCAGCAGTCCCAGCAGCAGCAGGACCAGCCCCAGCCGCAGCCGCCGTCCCAGCAGCACCCGCCGCAGCCGTGGGCTCGTCTCCCGCCTGGTTGGCCCGGCACCTCCGGAGGCGGTGGCCGTGGTGGCGGCCCGCGCAGCTTGGCGTCTACCAGTGGCTCCAGTGCTGTGACCTGCCAGTACCAGCTTCAGACCGGGCCTCTCCGCGGCACTCTGTGCCGCCGCCCGCACCCGACCGCCCACTGTTTCCGCCGCCTCGACGATCTTTTTCGTCGTCGCTTTGGCCCGGCCCCGGACCTCCCTGACTGGCACAGCCTGCTCCGCCAGGGCGTGCCGATCTTTGAGTTAGACATGGATCAGATAGGTGCTGCTTTGCATGCTTTGTATGCTGACGCTTCTAGTGTTGATGGATCTTACTACCATGTGTACTCTAGTTTAGGTGTTTCACCCTTGTGTAGCTTAGCTTCCCCTGCTGCGACAGGCGTAGGACTGCCTAGGTTGCCTAGTCTAGTCGCTGCACCGGCTCCGTCCGCGGCCTCCGCCACTGCGTCGCTGTCCTTCACTCTCGACTCTGGTGCTTCTGCCTGCTTCTTCCGCGACCGTTCCACGCTCACGCCGCTTGCTGCACCTGCTGTTGTCTCTCTCGCTGACCCCTCTGCGGGTCCGGTCGTCGCGCGCAGTTCTACGTCCCTTCCCTGTCCGGCAGTTCCCTCGGGCTCCCTTACAGGCCTCCACGTTCCCTCGTTCTCCAGGAACCTGGTTGGTGTCGGCTGTCTCCAGGACCTCGGCGTCACCACCACGTTCCCCGGGCACGAGCGGTTCGCTGTCTGTTCTGAGGCTGTCTCAGGTTCCCCCCTTGCGACGTTCCCCCGGGACCCGGTGTCCGGTCTGTTTACCCTACACACCGCTTCCCCCCCGGTTGGTGCGTCCTCCCAGGTCGCTGCAGCTTGCTCGTGTCGGTCCCTCACTCACCCCTCCCTTCTCTGGCACCACCGCTTAGGTCACCCTGCTCTCCCGCGTCTGCGTCACATGTCCCAGCACGGTCTTGTCTTAGGTCTCCCCGCGTCGCTCCCTGCCCTTCCTCCCTCGACTGCGCCACCGTGCACGCCTTGCGTCGAGGGTCGGCTCCGCCGTGCTCCTCACTCCTCCTCGCTGCGTCCTGCTACTGCCCCCTTCAGACCCTGCACTTGGACGTTTGGGGCCCTGCCCCCGTCCCCGGACCGCGCGGTGAGCGCTACTTCCTTGTGCTCGTTGACGACTACACGCGCTACACCACGGTGTTTCCCCTGGAGCGGAAGGCCGACGTGCCCGACGTTCTTCTCCCGTGGGTTGTAGCTGCGCGTCTCCACCGCGGTCTCCCCGTGTTGTGTCTCCACTCCGACCGTGGCGGCGAGTTCGCCTCTGGTCGGCTTGGACAGTTCTGTCGTGCGGAGGGCATCACCCAGTCGTACACGTTGCCGGACTCGCCACAGCAGAATGGGGTTGCTGAGCGCCGCATCGGCTTGGTCATGGAGGTCGCCCGTACCTCCATGATCCATGCCGATGCCCCCCATTTTCTGTGGCCGTTCGCTGTTCGCTACGCGGCTCACCAGCTTAACCTGTGGCCACGCTCCCAGCGGCCGCAGGTTTCGCCGACCCTCCTTTGGACCGGGTCCCCCGGTGACGCGTCTGCGTTCCACGTCTGGGGCTGCCTTGCTCACGTTCGTGCCTCTGGCACGGACAAGCTCACTGCCCGCACTGTCCCCTGTGTCTTCCTCGGTTTCCCCCTGGACTCGTCTGACTGGCTTTTCTACCACCCGCCGTCTCACCGCTTCCTCCACTCTCGTGACGTCACCTTTGACGAGTCCGTCTCCTTCTACCGCCGCTTCCCTCACCGAGGTCTCCCAGTTGCCCCCCCCCTTTTCCTTGCTCCCTCTCCCACGGTAGCCCCTGCCCCTCTCCCGCCTCGTCCTGCCCCGTCTGGTGTCTCCCACGTCACTCCCCTCCCGTCGGTTGTCCCCGTTGAGGAGTCTGCTGACTCTGGTGGTACCCCCGGTCCGTCCTTGCCGCGTCCCCCTTCCCCAGTGCCTCCGCCCCCACTGTCGCAGTCGCCGACCCCGCTGCCGCCGCCGTCGCCGTCGCCGCCGCAGCCGTCGCCGCTGTCGCCGCCACTGCCGCCGCTGCTCTCGGCCCCTGGGGGTGCTGGTGTGGAGGAGGGTGTTCGTCCTGCGGCTTCTGGGGGTGCCGCTGGTGTTGGAGGGGGTTCTCGCTCTTGGGGTGTTGGTTCTGGGGGTGCTGCTGTTGAGTGTTCTGCCGACGGTCGTTCTGCCTCTGCTGGTCCGAGAGTTCCGGCCCAGCCGTCGTCGCCGCCACAGCAGCCGTCGCCGCCGGTTTCCGCTCTCCGCCTGCTCGGCCTTCCCTCCCCGGACCGCGCGCCGGTGTCTCCCCCACCGCCTCCTGACCTCCCTGTCTACGGTCCTGTGTTCCCGCCGCCAGACTCGTCTCCGGCCCGTCTTCCTCCTCGTTCCCCTCCTGTGTCTCCTCCGCTGTCCCCTGACCCTACCCCTCCGTCTCACGTTTGGGCTCGCCGTCCCTCCCGTGCTCGTCCCGTCTCTCCTGTCCTGCCCACCCACCCTATGTTGCTCCGTTCCCACTCGTCTCGTCCTCCCCTCCTCCCGTCCCCTCCTCCCTCGTCCCTTGCTGTTGCACCTCCTCCGTTCTCTGACTACCTCCGTGCTGCTCGTCCCCTTGTCCCTCGGGTCCTTGCCTCTCTTGTTACCGACCCTGCTGTTCCTGTCTCGCGCCTTGACGCGCTTGTCGCTGCTGTCGCTGACTTCGCTTCTACCCGCCGCCTTGACTACGCTACCGCTCTGGTCTCTGACCCTGCCCGTCCTCTGTCCGTCGGGGGTGCTCCTGCCCTTGGCAGTGACGTCCTAGAGGACAGGCAGTACGAGCTGGCTTTCCTTTCCGAGGCTGCTCCCCATCTCTGCTCCATGCTGTTAGTCCCTGAGGGTGACCCAGACGCCTTCGACATCCCGACCCCTCGCACCTACGCTGAGGCCACCTCGGGACCTTGGGCCTCTCAGTGGATAGCTGCCATGGAGCAGGAGATGGCATCTTGGAGATCCACCGGCACTTACGTCGACGCAGTTCCCCCGCCTGGGGTGAACGTAGTCGATGGTCGGTGGCTCTTCAAGGTGAAGCGCCCCCCTGGAGAGCCGCCTGTCTTCAAGGCGCGCTACGTGGCCAGAGGTTTCAGTCAGCGCGAGGGGGTTGACTTCTTCCAGACCTTCGCCCCGACCCCGAAGATGACCACTCTTCGGGCGCTGCTACACGTAGCAGCACAGCGTGACTACGAGCTTCACTCCCTCGACTTCTCTACTGCCTTTCTTCAGGGCAGCCTACACGAGCAGGTCTACCTGCGCCGACCACAGGGCTTCACTGGTACCTTCCCTCCTGGGACCCAGTGGCTTCTCAGGCGCCCGGTCTACGGCCTGCGTCAGGCTCCCCGCGAGTGGCACGACACGCTACGTGCCACGTTAGCAGACCTGCAGTTCTTTCCGTCCTCTGCTGACCCTTCACTGTTTGTGCGTTCCGGCCAGACTCCGTTCTACATCCTTGTCTACGTAGACGACCTGGTCTTCGCTACTCCTGACAGGGACGCACTGGCCTCTGTGAAGGCTGAGCTGCTGAAGAGACACACCTGCACTGACCTTGGAGAGCTGCGTCGCTATCTTGGCCTGCAGATCTCTAGGGACAGAGCAGCACGCACCATCACTCTGACCCAGTCACACTTGGTGCGTCAGGTCCTTCAGAGGTTCGGTCTTCAGTTCTCCTCCGCACAGCCCACACCTCTACCCGTAGACCATGGGCTCTCTGCTCCCGTTCCTGAGGAGCCAGTAGAGCCCAGTGGCCCCTACGCAGAGCTGGTGGGTTGCCTCATGTACCTGATGACTTGCACTCGCCCAGATCTCGCATACCCTCTCAGCATCCTGGCTCGCTTTGTGGCTACAGGCAGACACCGACCTCAGCACTGGTCTGCCGCTAAGAGGGTTTTGCGTTATCTTGCTAGTACATCAGGCATGGGGTTAGTGCTAGGAGGACGCAGGCCAGTGGTCCTTACTGGGCACACAGACGCTTCTTGGGCAGACGAATCTACAGTGCCGTACTAACCCCAGCCATGTCTTAAAGCCCGCGGCCCAAATTGCGAGGCGCGGCCTTCAAACGCACTGCGTTTGAAAGTAGCGCTTTCGTGGGTGTAGAGTGGGGTAACGTGAGTCTCGCCACTCTGTGGGTGCCTTTCAAGTTCACTGCCTGCTGCAATTTGGAACTCCATGTGTATATCAGAAAGAAAATGATTGAAACTAGAATGTGTGTGTACAAGTATATATTGTCAAACATAAGTATAACTCATGTTTGTATAGACTGTATAGGGTCGCCTCTTAGAGGGTACAACACTCTTAGGTATATACCCTTGTACTCTCTCTCTATTCAACAATTCTTCAATTCTAAGATGGTATCAGCAGTAGGTAGGTCCCACCGCCCCCCCCACGCTTCCGCCCTAGGATCTACCCCCGTGCGTCGCGCCCCCTAGGCCCCGTCGCGTCACCTACAGGCCTCAGGATATCAGGGTAAAATACCCTTACGGCCCTTACTATAAGGCTGGGGTTGGTGTTGGACCCTTATTTTTAAAAGTGCTTTAGTTTTGGACCCTTATGAAAAAAACTACGTTTGTACGGGACCCTGATTTTCAAAAGTGGTGTATCGTTCGCACCCTTATGCGAAAAAGTGCCTTTACAAAATACCCTGATGTGATTCTACACATAGCCCCCCCGTTTGGGGGCAAGAATATTCCCCCGAGTCATGCCGCAATCAGCGCCATTATTGCTCTATGCTGGCGCGCGTCGACGAGACTGCTCCAGCGAGTCAAAGTGTGTGGCCTTCTAGGAAAAGACAAACCAATCAGCGTCAGGGGTCGGAGCGCGCATGGACAGCGCGGCAGCAATGGTCCTGCGGTGACCTGTTCTGCAGGCAAATGACATGATTGGTGGAAAGAAGGGGGCACAACTGTCGATCCCCTTCTCCTCTGTTCGGGGCACCAGTTCTTCTTCATTTGTCTCTTCCAAGCTATTCTTGAGAGCACCGAGATACAATCTGCTCTGTGTTTGTATCTCTCACCCGCTTCCTTACCATATTCCTCTCACCTCGACGATAGCCATGGACCCCGACGACGGCGATGAGGAGGAGGATGGTGGGCGGAAACGCCCGCTATCCCCTCCGCGATCAGCCCTTAGTTTCCTCCGTCGCGCACCAATCACAGTCGCTCAGCCGTTCCCACCTCCAACCTCCCCTTGCGTTGGGTCGCCTCCTGTGACCGAACCCATAGCGGATGTCCCTGAGCGTACACCCCCATCTCCCGCTGCTCTACCGGTTTCTGCCTCTGGGGGTTCTCCTGCCCCATCCCCAACTGCTGTGGGCTTGACGTCGTCTTCCGCGAAGCGGAAAGCGAGCAGCCTGCCGCAGAAGTGGCGGCAGCAACATCTACCCTTCGCTCGGTCAACGGACAAAACGCCTGTTGAGGAACCCGACGACGTCGCCGGTGACGATGATGACGAGGATCACGAACCCACCGACGAAGAGGCTTCCAAAGATCCACATGCTGCTTTTGCAAAAGCGCACCGACGTTTTAAGTCTTCTTGGGAGAGTTTGTTCCCTTGGCTTGTCCTCGACCGTGCTGACGATGGTTTCCCTGTATTGCGCTGCAGCACTTGCCTCGAGCACGGAGTTTCAGGTGCGGACACCAAGTACGGCAAGGACGGTTGCGGCGGGCGTGACATGCAGAAGAACAGCATCCAGACTCACCAGCGGTCCAACGCCCACCGCGACGCCTACCGTCTAATGAAGGCTAAGCAGTCGAGGATGTTGCGGCAAACACTCCTAAACGAGTACGAGGGCCTCGACAAAAGCACGCTACATCTCATCACCGCCATGAAGACGGCGGTGTACACGTGCCAATCGGAGGCGCCGATAACATCCTACGTCGGCTTCTTCAAGTTCATGGCTTCAGTGCAGACGCCCAACCTCCCTCTGGATCAGAAGGGCGCCTACTTTTCAGAGTGAGAAACTACGAATTCGAATCTTAGTGCATTGTTTTCAAGTACCGAGTGACCATATTATTGGTCCATGAGTTGCAACATCTATGACTACTCTCTTGTTTCATCGTGTGTATGCTTGGCAGATACGGATTCAACGAGTTGGTCGAGGCCGCATCAAAGTACCTACGAGAAGAGCAGCTAAAGAACATCGCAAGCAGCCCCTATCTCGGCATCGCTATTGACGAGAGCACGGACCGTGTCAGAGGGAAGCATCTAATAGTATATGTGACTTATATCAAGGATGGCTATGTGCGTACCGAGTTCCTGACGCTCCTCACCGTGCAAAAATGTGATGCAGCAAGCCTCACTGAAGTTCTGGAGACTTACATGCGATTGGTCGGAATCGACATGGAGAAGATCGTCGGGATAAGTACGGACGGCGCGTCTGTCATGGTAGGCGAGCACAAGGGCGTCGTCGCACGGTTGCGTGTTAAGATTCGGCACCTAGTGTCATGCCACTGCATCGCCCATCGGTGAGTTGACTCCGGTGTTTGGTGTTTGACAGGTTGTCTTTCGGTTGTTGGTTCCCAAATCGCATGCGATGTCACGTTCTACTGTCACACACCTGGTGTGTGTCTATGTGTTCCCTCCCCCCTCCCTACCAGTGAGTCTCTGGCAGCCAAAGACGCGGCAGCAAAGGTTAGAGACTTCTCCGTCATCGACCAGGTCATCAGAACCGTCTCTGAACTGCTGTCAAGGAGCGGGATCTGGCACAGGCGCTTCAAGAAGCTGCAGGAAGAGCTGTGTGACACGAATCTGGAGCTCCAGGGAATATATGACGTCCGCTGGCTTTCACGGGGGAGCGCGGTGAAGCGGTTCGCGCAGCTGTTGCCGGCTGTAGTCGTGCTTCTGCACGAGTATCAGCACGAGCTATACGGACTTGTGAAGAGTTTCAAGTTTCACTTCCTTGTGTACTTCCTGGCAGATTTGCTCGAGGTCCTCAACGACCTCAACGCGAAGTTTCAGAAGAAGCAGGTGAGGTTTTTGACGGCAGTGACGTTGTGTTTGTTTAACTGCAGGCCCTAATTTTTGTTATTTCTCTGCTTTATGCACGACCTCAGGTGGACATTACACTGGTCGCTGGCGAGGTCAACCTGGTGTGCAGAAAGATTGACGTTCGCTACATCGACTGCGAAAACGCTTTCGGCAGGGACTCACCGCTTCTGAAGAATTTCTTGAAGGAGCATGCCAACCCCCAGTTTCGAGAGGTGACAGTCGAAGGTGTCGACAAGGAAGACGCTCCGACTGTGCATACCTTCACGCTAAGCGAGGAGCCGTGGGAAGGTCAGAAAGGCAAGGGGGACTACCCGACCTGCGTGAAGCTGTGCAGGGAGTATGCGGCGGAGGCAAAGGCACGACTGGAGCACAGGCTGGACGACCTGCAGGATCTAAACGGCGCGAAGTTGTTTCGGCCGCTCGTTTACCCCGAGGATTGGGCATCGTTGATGAAAAAGGCCAGGGAGTGGTTGGCTCTGCTAGATAAGCTCTTCCATTTTAAGCTTTACGGTAAGTGTCTTACACTTCAAAACCTTAATGCCATTGTAAACCTCCTTCGCTGTCACATTGTTGCTGCCTTGCACGCCCTAAACTTTAAAACCTTATTGCCATTGCGTCCTCCCTCCCCTCCTCCCCCCCTTCCACCCATATACTGTATCCTACCCATTTCCCCCATATGAGTTCCCAGGGGTCAACTTCAAGACCTGCGTGTCAGAGCTGCATCTCTTCCTCCACACGATGAACACCAACCACGCGAATCTCGGCTTTCACAAGTCCATGAAGCTCATGCTGGACAGCACGGATTACGAGGGAGCATACCCCAACATCGTGCGGCTGTGGCAGGCGGTCGCCGTGCTGCCCTCAGCACGGTTGAGTGCGAGAGGGGCTTCAGCCGCCAGAATCGCATCAAGTCGTGGACGCGCAGCTGCTTGGGCGATGGGAAGCTCGAGGACCTTATGACAGTGGCCCTCGTGCAGTGCGACATGGAGTGGCTGAAGATGGTTGACATTTTCCGAACAATCAAGGACCGCCGCCCTGCTACCCAGTTTGACATGGCCGCCGACTAAAAGCACCGGCAGCAGAGGGTCTCCTCTCCAGCAGCAGCAACAGCAATTGCAGCAGTAGCAGCAGTAGTAGTGGCATCACCAGCATCAGCATCACCAGCAGTAGTAGCAGTAGCCGCAGTAGTAGTATTTGGTATGGTGCAGGATTAGTGCGCTATGCTTTGCAATGTCAACATCTATAATGCTAAGCAAATTTATCCAGTTACGAATGAGTATGGCGTTTGTACACCCTGATGTGGAAAAGCAGTTTTTTTTAGCACCCTTATAAAACAAAGTCGAAAAAAAAAAACACCCTTATAGAAAAAGTGGTCGAGGATTCATACCCTTACATGAAAAACTACTCCAAATCCTATCCAGAGGCCTGGTCACCTAGGACCAGTCGCGCCCCCCCCCCTGGGCCCGTCGCGCCCCCCCTGGGCCCCGTCGCGTCACCTAGGACCAGTCGCGCCCCCCCTGGGCCCCGTCACGCCACCCTCTGGGCCCCGTCACGCCCCCCTGGGCCCTGTCGCGCCCCCTGGGCCCCGTAACGCTTCCCTGGGCCCCGTCGCGCCCCCTGGGCCCCGTCACGCTCCCCTGGGCCCCGTCACGCTCCCCTGGGCCCCGTCACGCTCCCCTGGGCCCGTCGCGCCCCCCCTAGCACCCGTCACGCCCCTCCTGGCCCCCCCCCGTTGGTGCCTCCTGGCCCTGTCGCGCGACTCCTAGCCCGTCGCGCCTTACCTAGCCCGTCGCGCCTTTCCTAGCCCATCGCGCTTCCTAGTCCGTCGCTCCCAGCCGGCCCTGCGACCGTCCCAGCCGGCCCCGCGACCGTCCCAGCCGGCCCCGCGACCGTCCCAGCCGCCCCGCGACCGTCCCAGCCGGCCCCGCGACCTCCCAGCCGGCCCCCCGCGACCGTCCCAGCCGGCCCCGCGACCGTCCCAGCCGGCCCCGCGCCCGTCCCAGCCGGCCCCGCGACCGTCCCTGCCGGCCCCGCGACCGTCCCAGCCGGCCCCGCGCCCGTCCCAGCCGGCCCCGCGACCGTCCCAGCCGGCCCCGCGCCCGTCCCAGACGGCCCCTCGTGCCCGTCCAGGCCGCCCCTGCACCCGTCCCAGCCGGCCCCGCGCCTGTCCTAGCAGGCCCCGCGCCCGTCCCAGCCGGCCCCGCGCCTGTCCCAGCCGGCCCCGCGCCCGTTCCAGCCGGCCCCGTGCCCGTCCCTGCCGGTCCCGCGCCCGTCCGAGCCGGCTCCCGCGCTTGTCCCAGCCGGCCCCGCGTCGACTTCCGACCCTTCCTCGCCGGCCCTACGACCGTCCGATCTGCACTCTCCCTGGTACGGTTCTCCACCACCTTTCACCGCACTGTACCGTACTGCACCGCACAGCACCGCCCTGCACTGCTCTGCATCGCACTGCCTCGCCTTGCACTGCCCTGCTCTGCCGTGCACCGCACTGTACAGTCCTGCACTGCCCCTGATGGCGGCGGAGCTTCGCTTCGACGCTGATGGCCAGCCTCTGGAGTTCGAGGCGTGGCTTGCCGACCTCCGGCGTCAACTCACTGGCCAGCGGCAGGATGGTGAACCGCTTTCCGCACACCTTGACGGTACGCTCCCCTGCCCAGACCCCCCTGCTGTTCTGCCCGCTGACTCCGCACCCACTGAGCGCGAGTCTACTGCTGCCACTGCTCGTGCGCGCTCTATCTGGCTTTCTCGAGATGCTGTCGCTCAGCTTGCCATTAGCAATGCCCTTCCCCCGTCCGAGCGCCCCCGCTTTAGGTCCCTCACTACTGCCCAGGCTTACTTAGATGCTGTCATCAAGCGCTATTCCACCCCTCCAGCTGCCTCGGTGGGTCGCCTGATCCTCCCGATGCTCTTTCCTGACCTTGCGTCTTTTCCCACTGTCTCTGACCTCGCTGCCCACCTGCGCTCGATAGATGAGACATGGCGCGCTGCCTGCACTGACGCACAGCTTAGAGCCCACCAGCCGCCCATTACCTCTACCCTTTACCTGCTTTCCACCCGCCTCCCTGACCGCCTTGCTGTCGCCCGCGACCGCTTCCTTAGCATTCACCCCGCAGACCTCACCCTCACTGACTTTGTAGACACCCTGACTGTGATTGAGACCCGCCACCGCTCCATCGCCCAGGCGAGCGGTACCGTGCCGGTCCCTATCTTTCAGGGTTGTGCCCCCGCTCAGTGTACTTTCTCCGACGGCTCTGCCGCTGTGGTTGAGACTGCTGCTGCAGCGCAGTTTCGTTCGGGGAAGGGCCGCCACCCCAAGGTTGGGCGCGGCGGACAAGGCGGGGGTGCGGGAGGGGGTGGTGGTGGAGTCGGGTCGTCTGGTACTGGAGCGGACGAGGGGACCCTGCCCAGTCCAGCTGAGCCGCCGCCCCTGCAGTTGCAGCAGCAGCAGCAGCCGCAGCAGCCGCCGCAGTCGCAGCAGCCGCAGCCTTCGCAGCAGCCGCGGCAGCCGCCTCAGACGAGGCAGACGAGTGTCCTCCCGCCCGGGTGGCCCGGCGCTGGCGGTGGTCGGGCGCGTGGTGGTGTGCCGAGTGGTGGTTTTGGAGGCGTGCGTTGTCAGTACCAGATCCAGACCGGTCCTCGCCGCGGCTTCGTTTGCGATAAGATCGGTCACTCCAATCCCCGCTGTTTTCGTCGCCTGGACGACCTCTTTCGTCAGCGCTTCGGCCTGTCGCCAGACCTCCCGGACTGGCACAGTTTGCTTAGTCGTAAGATTCAGTTTTTTTACAGGGACATGGATGCCATTGTTTCTGTTCTGCATGTGATGTATGCTGATGACTCTAGTGTGCTTCCCGCTTATTACTCACTGTCGGCTAGTGTAGGTGTGCCTAGCTTAGCCTCCCCTGCTGCGTCAGGCGTAGGATCCCCTGCTTTGTGTAGTCTTGGTGCTTCCGCCGTCGTTCCGTCGCCAGACGTCTCTGCTTCGCTTTCCTTCACCTTGGACTCTGGCGCTTCCCGGTGTTTCTTCCGCGACTTCACCACACTGACGCCGCTTCCTGTTCCTGCTGCCGTTTCTCTTGCTGACCCCTCCGGCGGTCCGGTAGTCGCCCGCAGTTCCACCACCCTTCCCTGTCCGGCGGTTCCTTCGGGCACTCTCACAGGTCTGCATATCCCCTCGTTCTCCAGGAACCTAGTTGGTGTCGGCTGCCTCCAGGACCTTGGCGTCACCACTACGTTCCCTAGTCACGAGCGGTATGCTGTCTGTACCGAGGCCGCCACGGGTGCCCCCCTGTCCACTTTCCCCCAGGACCCGGTGTCCGGCCTGTTCACTCTGGACACCGTGACCCCCCCAGCTGGGGCGCTCCCTCAGGTGGCTGCGTCTACCCAGGTTGCTGCTGCCTGCTCCTGTCGGTCCCTCACTCACCCGCCTCTCCTTTCGCACCACCGCCTAGGTCACCCTGCGCTCCCGCGTCTGCGTCACATGTCCCAGCACGGTCTTGTCCTTGGTCTCCCAGGTTCTCTCCCCGCGTTTCCCTCCTCCCCAGCCCCACCTTGCACGCCTTGTGTCGAGGGTCGGCTTCGCCGTGCCCCTCACTCCTCCTCGCTTCCCCCTACCGCCGCGCCGCTGCAGACCCTAAACCTGGACGTCTGGGGCCCCGCCCCCGTCCCTGGGCCGCGTCGCGAGCGCTACTTCCTTGTGCTTGTCGACGACTTTACTCGTTACACCACAGTCTTTCCCCTGGAGCACAAGGCCGACGTGCCTGGCGCTCTCATCCCCTGGCTTGTCTCTGCGCGTGTCCACCGCGGTCTCCCTGTCTTGCGTCTTCACTCCGACCGTGGTGGCGAGTTTGCCTCAGGTGTCCTTGGTCGTTTTTGTCGTGCGGAGGGCATCACCCAGACGTTCACCCTACCGGACTCCCCACAGCAGAATGTGGTCGCTGAACGACGCATCGGTTTGGTCATGGAGGTGGCTCGCACCTCCATGATCCATGCCGGTGCACCCCATTTTCTGTGGCCGTTCACTGTGCGCTACGCTTCTCACCAGCTTAACTTGTGGCCGCACCCTCAGCAGCCGCAGGTTTCGCCGACCCGTCTTTGGACTGGGTCTCCTGGTGACGCGTCTGCGTTCCACGTCTGGGGCTGCCTTGCTCACGTTCGTGCCTCCGGCACGGACAAGCTCACTGCCCGCACCCTTCCCTGCGTCTTCCTCGGCTTTCCCCTTGACGCGTCTGACTGGCACTTTTACCACCCGCCGTCTCACCGCTTCTTTCACTCTCGTGACGTCACCTTTGACGAGTCCGTCTCCTACTACCGTCGCTTCCCCCACCGCGGTCCCCCGGTTACCCCCCCCCTGTTCCTGGTCACTCCTTCCCCGGTAGTCCCTGCCCCTCCCCCTCCTCCTCCCCGTCCTGCCCCCTCTGGTGTGTCCCACGTCACCCCCCTTCCGTCGGTGGACCCGGTTGAGGAGTCTTCTGACTCTGGTGGCCCTGCTGCGCAGTCCTCGCCGGCCGCCCCTCCCGCGGCGTCCCCTCCCCAGTCCCCTCCTCCACCGCCTCTGCCGCCGCTGCAGCCGTCGTTCTCGCTGCCGCCGCCGCTGCCGCCGCCGTCGCAGCACCCGTTCGTTGACTCTGGGGGTGCTAGTCCCGGTAGCTCTGGGGGTGGATCCTCTGGGGGTGCTGGTGTGGAGTGTGCTGGTGGTAGCCGCAGAGCCGCTTGCAGTCCCGGTGTCGCCGTTGTGCCGCCGCAGCAGCAGTCCCCGCCGGTGTCAGCCCTTCGCCTGCTCGGCCTTCCGTCCCCTGACCCTGCGCCTGTTCCTCTCCGACCGTCTCCTCCTCTTCCCGTCTACGGCCCTGTGTTCCCTCCGCCGGACTCGTCCCCGGCCCGTCTTCCTCCTCGTTCCCCTCCTGTGTCCCCTCCCCTGTCTCCTGACCCGACTCCTCCGTCGCACGTCTGGTCTCACCGTCCCTCCCGTGCTCGTCCTCGCCTGTCTTGCGCTCCCACCCTATGTTGCTTCGTTTCCACGCGTCTCGTCCTCCCCTTCTCCCGTCGCCTCCTCTGTCCTCCCTTGTTGATGCACCCCCCCCGCTGTCTGACTACCTCCGTGCCGCTCGTCCTCTTGTTCCTCGGGTCCTTGCCTCTCTCGTTACCGACCCGTCTGTTCCGGTCTCGTGCCTTGACGCTCTTGTTGCTGCGGTCGCTGACTTCGCCTCTACCCGCTGCCTTGACTATGCCACCGTTCTGGTCTCTGACCCTGCCTGTCCTCCGTCTGTCGAGGGTGCTCCTGCCCTTGGCAGTGACGTCCTGGAGGACCGCCAGTTCGAGCTTGCTTTCCTATCCGAGGCTGCTCCCCATCTCTGCTCCATGCTGCTAGTCCCTGAGGGTGACCCAGACGCTTTCGACATCCCGACCCCTCGCACTTACGCTGAGGCGACCTCGGGACCTTGGGCCTCTCAGTGGATAGCTGCCATGGAGCAGGAGATGGCATCTTGGAGATCCACCGGCACCTTCGTCGACGCAGTTCCCCCGCCTGGGGTGAACGTAGTCGATGGCCGCTGGCTCTTCAAGGTGAAGCGCCCTCCTGGAGAGCCGCCTGTGTTCAAGGCGCGCTACGTGGCTAGAGGCTTCAGTCAGCGTGAGGGGGTGGACTTCTTCCAGACCTTCGCTCCGACCCCGAAGATGACTACTCTTCAGGTTCTGTTACACCTAGCTGCTCAGCGTGACTACGAGCTTCACTCCCTCGACTTCTCCACTGCCTTCCTTCAGGGCAGCCTACACGAGCAGGTCTACTTGCGTCGCCCTCAGGGCTTTACTGGCACCTTCCCTCCTGGGACCCAGTGGCTCCTGCGGCGCCCTGTCTACGGCCTGCGCCAGGCTCCCCGTGAGTGGCACGACACTCTCCGTGCTACGCTTGCTGACCTGCAGTTCTTTCCGGCTTCCGCAGACCCCTCACTCTTCGTTCGTGCTGGCCAGACTCCGTTCTACATCCTTGTTTACGTCGACGACCTGGTCTTTGCCACAGCAGACAAGGACGCACTAGCCTCCGTGAAGGCAGAGCTGCTGAAGAGACACACGTGCACTGACCTTGGAGAACTGCGCCGTTACCTTGGCTTGCAAATCTCCAGGGACAGAGCAGCGCGCACCATCACCCTGACTCAGTCACACTTGGTGCGCCAGGTCCTTCAGAGGTTCAGCCTTCAGTTCTCCTCTGCACAGCCCACCCCTCTGCCTGTAGACCACAGACTCTCCGCTCCAGTGTCGGAGGAGTCGGTAGAGCCCAGCGGCCCCTACGCAGAGCTGGTGGGTTGCCTCATGTACCTGATGACTTGCACTCGCCCAGATCTCGCGTACCCTCTCAGCATCCTGGCTCGCTTTGTGGCCACAGGCAGACACCGACCACAGCACTGGTCTGCCGCTAAGAGGGTTTTGCGTTATCTTGCTAGTACATCGGGCATGGGGTTAGTGCTAGGAGGACGCAGGCCAGTGGTCCTTACTGGACACACAGACGCTTCGTGGGCAGACGATGCCGAGACACTCAGGTCTACCCAGGGCTACTGCTTCAGCCTTGGCTCAGGTGCCGTCTCGTGGAGAGCTACCCGCTCCTCCTCTGTTGCCCAGTCCAGCTGTGAGGCTGAGATCTACGCTGGTGCCATGGCGGCACAGGAGCTCCGCTGGCTGACCTTCTTGCTCACTGACTTAGGTGAGCGGCCTAGCTCTGCCCCGGTCCTGTTCGCTGACAACAGGGCCATGATCCTCCTGTGTCAGGAGCCTCGACTCGAGGGCAGAGCGAAGCATATTCAGCTGCGATACTTCCTCCTGCGCGAGCTACAGCAGCGACGCCAGGCTCGCGTAGTACACTTGGCCTCAGGTGCCAACACAGCTGATATCTTTACGAAGGCGCTTGCGCCTAAAGATCATCAGCGGCACTGCGTACAGCTTGGTCTAGTTCCTATAGCCTCTCACTTGCTAGGGCCTTGACTTTGTACTGTCCTTTATATGCATACTCAGACTGGACTTGTGTCCTCTCCCAGTGGCTGGACTAGTAGTGCCGCCCTGGTCTTGTTCTTGCCTTGTCTCAACTCCGTCTGACTGGTCTTTTAGACCCTTGTCTCAGAGGTTGGACTAGTAGTGCCGCCCTGAGCTGCTTGTTCAGGTCATTCCCCTATGCAGTCTAGGGGGTGTGTCAAACATAAGTATAACTCATGTTTGTATAGACTGTATAGGGTCGCCTCTTAGAGGGTACAACACTCTTAGGTATATACCCTTGTACTCTCTCTCTATTCAACAATTCTTCAGTTCTAAGATATATAGACTAGGGTGTTGTACCCTCTAAGGCACAATCCAGTATAGTCTACAGTAACAACCTAAGTTACATTTGACACACCCCCTAGACTATATAGGGGCAGTGCCTAACAAGGGAAGAAGCAGCTCAGGGCGGCACTACTAGTCCAGCCTCTGAGACAAGGGTCGAAAGACCAGTCAAAAGGAGTACAAACAAGGCAAGAACAAGCCCAGGGCGGCACTACTAGTCCAACCACTCGGAGAAGCCACAAGGCCAGTCTGGGTAAAATATATATATAAAGGACAGTACAAAGTCAAGGCCCTAGCAAGTGAGAGGCTACAGGAACGAGACCCAGCTGTACACAGTGCCGCTGATGATCTTTAGGAGAAAGCGCCTTCGTAAAGATATCAGCTGTGTTGGCACCGGAGGCCAAGTGTACTACGCGCGCCTGGCGACGCTGCTGCAGCTCACGCAGGAGGAAGTACCGCAGCTGAATGTGCTTCACTCTGCCCTTGAGTCGAGGCTCCTAACACAGGAGGATCATGGCCCTGTTGTCAGCGTACAGGACCGAAGCAGAGCTAGGCCGCTCACCTAAGTCAGTGAGCAAGAAGGTCAGCCAGCGGAGCTCCTGAGCCGCCATGGCACCGGCGTAGATCTCAGCCTCACAGCTGGACTGGGCAACAGACGAAGAGCGGGTAGCTCTCCACGAGACGGCACCTGAACCAAGGCTGAAGCAGTAGCCCTGTGAGGACCTACGGGTCTCGGCGTCGTCTGCCCAAGAAGCGTCTGTGTGTCCAGTAAGGACCACTGGCCTACGTCCTCCTAGCATTAACCCCATGCCCGATGTACTTGCAAGATAACGCAAAACCCTCTTAGCGGCAGACCAGTGCTGAGGTCGGTGTCTGCCTGTAGCCACAAAGCGAGCCAGGATGCTGAGAGGGTATGCGAGATCTGGGCGCGTGCAAGTCATCAGGTACATGAGGCTACCCATCAGCTCTGCGTAAGGACCACTGGGCTCTGCTGACTCCTTTGGAACTGGAGCGGAGAGCCTGTGGTCTAGAGGCAGAGGAGTAGGCTGTGCAGAGGAGAACTGAAGGCCGAAATTCTGAAGGACCTGGCGCACCAAGTGTGACTGAGTCAAAGTGATGGTGTGCGCTGCTCTGTCCCTGAGATCTGCAAGCCAAGGTAGTGGCGCAGTTCTCCAAGGTCAGTGCAGGTGTGTCTCTTCAGCAGCTCTGCCTTCATGGAGGCTAGTGCGTCCCTGTCTGCCGTGGCGAAGACCAGGTCGTCTACGTAAACAAGGATGTAGAACAGAGTCTGGCCAGCACGAACAAAGAGCGAGGGGTCTGCGGAGGACGGAAAGAACTGCAGGTCAGCAAGCGTAGCACGCAGCTTGTCGTGCCACTTACGGGGAGCATGCCGCAGGCCGTAGACGGGGCGCCGGAGGAGCCACTGGGTCCCATGAGGGAAGGTACCAGTGAAGCCCTGAGGGCGACGCAGGTAGACCTGCTCGTGTAGACTGCCCTAAAGAAACGCAGTGGAGAAGTTGAGGGAGTGAAGCTCGTAGTCACGCTGCGCTGCTACGTGTAGTAGCACCCGAAGAGTAGTCATCTTTGGGGTCGGAGCGAAGGTCTGGAACAAGTCCACCCTTCATGCTGATTGAAACCTCTAGCCATGTAGCGCGCCTTGAACACAGGCGGCTCTCCAGGAGCGCTTCACCTTGAAGAGCCAGCGGCCATCAACTACGTTCACCCCAGGTGGGGGAACTACGTCGACGTATGTGCCGGTGGATCTCCAAGATGCCATCTCCTGCTCCATGGCAGCTATCCACTGAGAGGCCCAGGGTCTCGAGACCGCCTCAGCGTAAGTGCGAGGGGTCAGTATTTCGAAAGCGTCGGGGTCACCCTCAGGGACTAGCAGCATGGAACAGAGATGGGGAGCAGCCTCGGACAGGAAAGCAAGCTGGTACTGGCGGTCCTCCAGGACGTCACTGCCAAGGGCAGGAGCACCCCCGACAAACGGAGGACAGGCAGGGTCAGAGACCAGAGCGGTGGCGTAGTCAAGGTGGTGGGTAGAGGCGAATTCAGCGACCGTAGCGACAAGGGCGTCAAGGCTCGAAACCGGAACAGACGGGTCGGTAACGAGAGAGGCAAGGACCCGAGGAACAAGAGGACGAGCGGCACGCAGGTAGTCAGACAAAAGGGGGGGAGCAACGACAAGGGAGGAGAGAGGGGGCGCAAGGAGAAGGGGAGGACGAGACGCGTGGGAACGAAGCAACATAGGGTGAGAGCGTAGGACAGGGGAGACAGGTCGAGCACGGGAGGGACGGCGAGACCAGACGTGAGACGGGGGAGTCGGGTCAGGAGACAGAGGAGGGGACACAGGAGGGGAACGAGGGGGGAAACGGGCCGGAGACGCGTCCGGAGGAGGGAACACAGGGCCGGAGACAGGAGGAGGAGGAGGCACGGGCACGGGATAAGGGGACGGAAGGCCGAGCAGGCGAAGAGCGGACACCGGCGGGGACTGCTGTGACGGCGGTGTGACGCCAACACCGGGACCGCAAGCTGCGAGGCGGCTACCTCCAGAACACTCCACACCAGCACCCCCTGAAGAAACACCCCCAGAGCTCAGAACCCCTCGAGCACCGGTACCACCCCCAGGCCCACCGGGACAAGCCACAACACGAGTCCCAGGACTAGTACCCACCCCAACTCCAGCACCCCCAAAGGAAACCAACTGCTGCAGCGACGGCTGCGGCGGCGGCGGTCGCAGCAACGGCTTCGGCGACGGCGGCGGCGGTGACGACGACTGCGACAGCGGTGGTGACTGCGGCTGCGGAGGAGGGGACACCTAAGAAGGGGCAGGCGGCAAGGACTGCGCCGCAGGACTACCAGAGTCAATAGACTCCTCAACCGGTACAACCGACATAAGTGGGGTGACGTGGGACACACAAGAGGGGGCAAGACGGGGAGGGGGAGGAGGAGGGTCGGCGACGACCGGGGAAGGGGTGACCAGGAACAGGGGGGGGTAACTGGGGACCTCGGTGGGGGAAGCGGCGGAAGAAGGAGACGGACTCATCAAAGGTGACGTCACGGGAGTGAAAGAACCTGTGAGACGGTGGGTGGTAGAAGTGCCAGTCAAACGCGTCAAGGGGGAAGCCGAGGAAGACACAGGGAAGGGTGCGGGCAGTGAGCTTGTCCGTGCCAGAGGCACGAACGTGAGCAAGACAGCCCCAGACGTGGAACGCAGATGCGGCACCAGGTGACCCAGACCAAAGGAGGGTCGGCAAAACCTGAGGCTGCTAGGGGTGCGGCCACAGGTTAAGCTGGTGAGCGGCGTAGCGAACGGCGAACGGCCACAGGAAATGGGGTGCACCGGCATGGATCATGGAGGTGCGAGCCACCTCCGTGACCAAACCGATGCGTCGCTCAGCGACCCCATTCTGCTGCGGGGAGTCCGGCAAGGTGAACGTGTGGGCGATGCCCTCCGCACGACAGAAACGACCAAGGACACCACAGGCAAACTCGCTACTACGGTCGGAGTGGAGGCGCAAGACAGGGAGACCGCGACGGACACGCGCAGCGACAAGCCACGAGATAAGAACGTCAGGCACGTCGGCCTTCCGCTCCAGGGGGAACACAGTGGTGTAGCGCGTGTAGTCGTCGACAAGCACTAGAAATTAGCGCTCTCGACGCGGCCCATGGACGGGGGCGGGGCCCCAGACGTCCATGTGCAGAGTCTGTAGCGGTGCGGCGGTAGGGGGAAACGAGGAGGAGTGAGGAGCACGGCGAAGCCGGCCCTCGACACAAGGCGTGCAAGGTGGGGCAGGGGAGGAGGGAAACTCAGAGAACGACCAAGGGAGGCCTAGGACGAGACCGTGCTGTGACATGTGACGCAGACGCGGGAGCGCAGTATGACCTAGACGGTGGTGTCACAGGAGAGTCGGGTGGGTGAGTGACCGACAGGAGCAGGTAGCAGCAACCTGGGTAGACGCAGCCACCTGAAGGGGGGTCCTAGCCGGGGGGGTCATAGTGTCCAGTGTGAACAGTCCGGACACCGGGTCCCGGGGGAACGTGGTAAGGGGGGCACCAGTGGCGGCCTCAGTGGTGACCAGGGAACGTAGTGGTGACGCCAAGGTCCTGGAGGCAGCCGACACCAACTAGGTTCCTGGAGAACGAGGGGATGTGCAGGCCTGTTAGAGAGCCCGAAGGAACCGCTGGGCAGGGGAGGGCGGTGGAACTGCGGGCAACTACAGGGCCAGAGGAGGGGACAGCCAGGGAGACGGTGGCAGGGACAGGAAGTGGTGTCAACGGAAGAAGCACCGGGAAGCGCCAGAGTCGATGGTGAAGGAGAGCGCGGCAGTAGCGACCAGAGGCGAAGTAGCAACGGAAGCACCAAGGGTAAACAAAGCAGGGAATCCTATGCCTTACGCAGCAGGGGAGTCTAAGGAAGGCACACCTACACTAGGCAACAAGGGGTAATAAGACGGAAGCACACTAGAGGCATCAGCATACATCACATGCAGAGGAGTAACAATCTCATCCATGTCCAGATCAAAAATCTGAACTCTATGACTAAGCAAGCTGTGCCAGTCTGGGAGCTCGGGCGACGGGCCGAAACGCTGACGAAACAGGTCGTCCAGGCGACGGAAACAGCGGACGGAGGTATGACCGATCTTACCGCAAACAAAGCCACGGCGAGGACCGGTACTGACAGCGTGCGGCATCCGAACCACCACTCGGCAGCCCACCACGCGCACCACCACCACGTCCAGCGCTAACACCAGTGCTGGGCCACCTAGGCGGAAGACGACTCGTTCGCCTCTGCTGCTGCTGCGACTGCTGCGGCTGCGGCGACGGCTGCAGCGGCTGTGGCTGCTGCGGCTGGCGCGGGGCCGGCGGCAACACCGGCGACAGCTGAGACGGCTGCTCGGCTGCACCTGTCAGGGTCCCCGCGTCAGCACCACCACTAGGTGACCCAACTCCAGCACCACCTACACCCGCACCCCCACCCCCGTCGCCACGTCCAGCCTTGGGGCGGCGACCCTTCCCCGGACGAACCTGTGCGGCAGCGGCAGTCTCAGCCACAGCAGCAGAACCGTCGGAGAAGGTGCACTGAGCGGGGGCACAACCCTGAAAGATAGGGACCGGCACAGTACCGCTGGTCTGAGCGATAGAGCGGTGGCGAGCCTCTATAGCGGACAGGGTGTCAACAAAGTCAGTGAGGGTAAGGTCTGCTGGGTGGACGCTAAGAAAGCGGTCACGGGCAGTGGCAAGATGGTCAGAGAGGCAGGTGGTTAGCAGGTAGAGAGTAGAGGTGAGGGGTGGCTGGTGGGCTAGAAGATGTGTGGGGGTGCAGGCAGCACGCCAGGTCTCGTCTATGGTGCGCAGGTGAGCGGCCAGGTCGGCGACAGTGGGGAACGACGCAAGGTCAGGAAAGAGCATGGGGAGGATCAGACGACCTACCGAGGCAGCAGGCGGGGTGGAATAGCGCTGGACAACAGCATCTAGGAAAGCCTGGGTAGTGGTGATAGACCTGAAGCGAGGTCGCTCGGACAAGGGGAGGGCATTGCTAATAGCAAGCTGTGCAACAGCGTCACGGGACAGCCAGACAGAACGAGCAAGGGCAGCGGCTGCAGCGGACTCACGCTCAACGGACGAGGGGTCAGGAGACAGGGCAGCGGGGGGGTCAGGGCAGGGGAGGGTACCATCAAGATGGACAGACAGCGAGTGGCCATCCTGCCGCTGACCAGTGAGATGGCGACGGTGGTCAGCAAGCCATGCATCAAACTCAATCAGCTGGCCCTCAGCGTCAAAGCAAAGCACCGCCGCCATGAGTGACAATAGAGGGCAGTGTAGAGTAGGACAGTGCTGTGCAGTGCGATGTAGTGCAGTGCAGTGTGGTGCAGTGTGGTGCAGTGCGGTATAGTGCGGTATAGTGCGGTGCAGTGCGGTGCAATGCGGTACAAAGCGGTACAGTGCGGTGCAAAGCGGTGCAAAGCGATGCAGTACGGTACCGGGGGGGGTTTGGAGGGCGGTGCTGATCGGGAAGAACGGGCCGAACCTGAGGCAGCGGCGGGCCGGCAACGGCGCAAATGCAGGGGTCGGCTGGCGGGCGGCAAGTAGACATGGCCGCGACGGCGGCTAGGGACAGCCGCGACGACAGCCAGGGGCAGCCACGACGGCGGCCAGGGACAGCCGCGAAGGCGGCCAGGGACAGCCGCGACGGCGGCCAGGGACAGCCGCGACGGCGGCGAGGGGCGGCTAGGAGCGATCGCGACCGTGAGGCTAGGTGCGAGCGCGACGGTCAGGGGGGCCGGCTAGGAGCGATCGCGACGGCCAGGGGGCCGGCTAAGGGCGAGCGCGACGGTCAGGGGCCGGCTAGGAGCGATCGCGACGGGCAGGGGGCCGGCTAGGAGTGGGTGCGACGACCAGGGGGCCAGCTGAGGGCGGGCGCAAACGGTCAGGGGTCGGCTAGGGACGGGCGCGATGGTCTGGGGGCCGGCTAGGAGCGATCGCGACGGTCAGGGGGCCGGCTAGGAGCGGGCGCGAAGGCCAGGGAGCCAGCTAGAGACGGGCGCGACGGCCAGGGGGCCGGCTAGAGACGAGCGCGACGGCCAGGGGCCGGCTAGGGACAGGCGCGAACGACCAGGGGGGTGGCTAGGGACGAGCGCGAACGGCCAGGGGGCCGGCTAGGGACGGGCGCGAACGGCCAGGGGGCCGGCTAGGGACAAGCGCGACGGCCAGGGGGGCGGCTAGGAACGTAGGGGCGGAAGCGTGAGCGGGCTAGGGGGGGATCTAACCTACCATATCAGAAAGAAAATGATTGAAACTAGAATGTGTGTGTACAAGGATATATAGACTAGAGTGTTGTACCCTCTAAGGCACAATCTAGTATAGTCTACAGTAACAACCTAAGTTACATTTGACAGTATAGCACGTTTATTTACCGTCCATTTTTCACATATCTACATCTGAAAACTTAGGGTTGAATCTGACAGTGCACGAACACTTTGCAGTTCACGAGGAAAAACACCCTCACGATTTTCCTGTGCGTTTCGTAAAACAGCACGCCCAGGGTTCTTACACAGTACGTTTGAACAATTTGGGCTGCGGGTTTTAACGTAGGATTGAATGTCGAGAGAAAAGAGTACAAGGGTATAAGCCTAAGCGTTGTACCTTCTAAGATACGAACCTATACATTCTATACAAACATAAAGTATATATATGTATATATACATGTTTGACACACCCCCTCGACTGCATGGGTGCAGTTTCTGATGAGAGAAGCAGCAACTCAGGGTGGCACTACTAGTCCAACCTCTGAGGCAAGGGTCTAAAGACCAGTCAAACAAGTACAGACCAGTGCAAGAGCAAGGCCAGGGCGGCACTACTAATCCAGCCACTGGGAGAGGCCACAAGGCCAGTCAAGAATAAAATATACATAAAGGTCAGTACATAGTCAAGGCCCTAACAGGTGAGAGGCAACAGGAACAAGGCCTAGCTGTACACAGTGCGCAAGCACCTTCGTAAAGATATCAGTTGTGTTGGCACCAGAGGCCAAGT
Organism: Closterium sp. NIES-67; assembly: GCA_027943415.1. Classification (NCBI taxonomy): domain Eukaryota; kingdom Viridiplantae; phylum Streptophyta; class Zygnematophyceae; order Desmidiales; family Closteriaceae; genus Closterium; species Closterium sp. NIES-67. Next base: position 27,926 of record BQMB01000066.1, read on the forward strand.
GAACTACGCGAGCCTGGCGACGCTGCTGCAGCTCGCGCAGGAGGAATTACCGCAGCTAGATGTGCTTCGCTCTGCCCTCAAGTCGAGGCTCCTGACACAGGAGGATCATGGCCCTGTTGTCGGCATACAGGACCAGTGCAGAGCTAGGCCGCTCACCTAAGTCAGTGAGCAAGAAGGTCAGCCAGCAGTGCTCCTGTGCCGCCATGGCACCGGCGTAGATCTCGGCCTCACTGCTGGACTGGGCAACAGACGAGGAGCGGGTAGCTCTCCACGAGACGGCACCTGAACCAGGGCTAAAGCTGTAGCCCTGCGAGGACCTGAGGGTCTCGGCGTCGTCTGCCCAAGAAGTGTCTGTGTGTCCAGTAAGGACTACTGGCCTACGTCCTCCTAGCACTAACCCCATGCCTGATGTACTTGCAAGATAACGCAAAAACCTCTTAGCGGCAGACCAGTGCTGAGGTCGGTGTCTGCCTGTGGCCACAAATCGAGCCAGGATGCTGAGAGGGTATGCGAGATCTGGGCGAGTGCAAGTCATCAGGTACATTAGGCAACCCACCAGCTCTGCGTAAGGACCACTGGGCTCTGCTGACTCCTCTGGAACTGGAGCAGAGAGCCTGTGATCTACTGGAAGTGGTGTGGGCTGTGCGGCAAACCCTGCCGGGGTACTGCGAGATGTGGATGAACTGGGGGGGCGCTGGCAATGTGCAGATGTTCCCCGGGGAGACGGTGAACATTCTGTATGCGTGGGCATTTGACTTCCGCCCCTGCCTTGAGGAGCTCCACTTCAGCAACAGCAACAGCTACATCCGGGGCAACAACACCTGCGTCCCTGCTGCCACCATCTAGCGCTCCCACTAAGGAGCCTCATTGACTTCGGATTTCGGAAGTGGGAAGGAGGTTGATAGGCGGATGAAAGGGAGATGGGTTGAGAATGGAGGTTGGAGAAGGGTTGCTTAGGCAATGGAAATGGGGAGGAGCGAATCGGAGGGGGGGAGTGGCAATAATGGAGTGCTATGAAATGTTTATGTATTTTCCACCATTATGGAATCATTCAAAAACCTTTGCTAAAAGCAGGGAATACTTTCCATGCAAGCAGTGAATACTTTCCATGCAAGCAGTGAATACTTTCCATGCAAGCACTGAATACTTTCCATGCAAGCACTGAATACTTTCCATGCAAGCACTGAATACTTTCCATGCAAGCACTGAATACTTTCCATGCATGCAGTGAATACTTTCCATGCAAGCTGTCTCTTTCCATTGAGATACCCATCTAGCAAACAGCTCCCACAGCAATCTGATAAACGTGATGGAAAGCCGGATGAACGGCAGGACGGGTGGCACGATGGGCAGAAGAGAGGGCATGTGGATAGAATGCAGGTTGGGTGGTAGGTGTCAAACATATTTGTATATGTTATAATAGGCTAAATAGGTGCATGCTCTTAGAGGGTACAACCCCTTTACAAAATCAACTTGTTTGCCTCATTCTAGTTACTTTTCTACTCTGAGATGGTATCACGCGCTAGGTTAGGTCCTTCCCGCCCACCCGCGCTTCCACTCTCGTCCTAGTCCTAGCTGCCCGTTCCTAGCCGCCCCTTAGCGCCCCGACGGCCCCCGTGCGCCCCACCGGCTCGTTAGCGCCCTTCCAGCCCCATTAGAGCCCCGCCCCTGTGCGCCCCCTCTAGCCCATTAGCGCCCTGCCGGCCCTGTTAGCACCCTCTGGCCCCTTAACGCCCCGCCGGCCTATTAGCGCCCTGCCGGCCCCGTTCGCGCCCGCTGGCCCCGTACACCCCCGTTGGCCCCGTTAGCGCCCCGTCGGCCCCGTGCGTCCCTCTGGCCCCACTTGCCCCGCCTGCCAGTTAGCGGCTCGCCGGCCCGTTAGTGCCCTCCTGGCCCGTTAGCGCCCTCCCGGCCCGTTAGCGCCCTGTCGGCCCCGTGCGCCCCTCTGGCCCTGCTCGCCCCGCCGGCCCGTTAGCGCCCCGCCGGCCCGTTAGCACCCTGACGGCCCCGTTCACGCCCCGTCGGCCCTGTGTGCCCCTCTGGCCCTGCTCGCCCCACCGGCCCGTTAGCGCCCTGCCGGCCCGTTCTCGCCCTCCCGGCCCCGTTAGCGCCCTGTCGGTCCCGTGCGCCCCTCTGGCCCTGCTCGCCCCGCCAGCCTGTTAGCGCCCCGCCGGCCCCGTTAGCGCCCTACCGGCCCCGTCAATGCCCCGTCAGCCCCGTACGACCCGTCGGGCCTCGCCAGCTGGCCGGCCAGCCAGCCGGCTCTAGCCTAGCCGGCCCCTTGCGCTCAGCCAGCCGGCTCCAGCGTAGCCGGCCCCCGCTTCAGCGGCCAGCTGCCGGGCCGTCGAGTCGCAGCGCCGACCCACCGGCTCTGGTTCCCTTCAGCGCCGGCTCCCCTGCCGGCTGTCTCCACCGCTCTCCACCACTCTCCATCGCACTCCACCGCACTCCACTGCACTACACCGCACTCCACAGCTCTCCACCGCACTCCACCGCACTCCACTATACTCCACTGCTCTTCACCGCACTCCACTGCTCTCCACCACCCTCCACCGCTCTCCACCGCTTCCTCCACCTGTCCTCCTCACTATGTCAGCGGCCGTCAGCAGCTGCCTCAGCGGCGATGGCGAAGTCACAGCTCTGTCTGGATGCAGAGGGTCGGGCGCTCAACTTTGATGCGTGGCTGGTCGACCTTCGGCGTCACCTTACAGGTCAGTGCCAGGACGGTTATTCCTTGGCTGTTCATGCTTCCCTGCCCCCCTGCACCTGCTGCCCTCCGTTATGCCCCCACCACTGCTGAGCGTGAGGCCTTTTCCGCTGCTGCGCTTGCTCGTGCCGTCTGGGACTCGTGCGACGCAGTAGCACAGCTTGCTATTAGCCATGCGCTCCCGCTGTTTGAGCGTCCTCGCTTTACCACTGTCGCGAACGCTCAGGCTTTCTTAGATGCTGCCATTGCGCGCTATTCCACCACTGCCACTGCCTCTGCTTGTCGCCTGATCCTTCCCATGCTGTTCCCTGATCTTCAATCCTTCCCCACTGTCGCGGACTTTGCCACGCACCACCGCGTGCTTGAGACGAGCTACCGCGCTACTAGCACTGAGGCACAGCTTACTACTTTCCCGCCACCATTCAGCGCTACCCTTCATCTCATCGCCACACGCCTCCCTGACCGCCTCGCCACAGCCCGCGACCACTTCCTTAGTCAGCACCCGGGTGACCTCACTCTTACCGCCTTTGTCACTGCCCTAACCGAGATAGAGATCCGTCAGCGCAGTATCGCTCAGTCTAGCGGCACTGCGGCGGTGCCTGTCTTTCAGGGCTGTGCTCCCTCCCAGTGCACTTACTCTGACATCTCTGCGGCTGTTTTTGAGACCGTTACTGCGACCTCATTGCAGAAGCGTCCGGGTAAGGGTCGCCGCCCCAAAGGGGGGCGTGGCGGTGGGGAGGGTGGTGGCGGTGAGGGTGCGGGCGGTGGTTCAGATGAGGGGACCGGGGCTGGTGCCCCGGAGCAGCCGTAGCAACTGACGCAGCCTCAGCAGCAGCAGCAGTAGACTCAGCAGCCACAGTCGCCGCAGCAGCCGTCGCAGCAGCAGCAGTCGCCGTGGGGACCGTCGCCGCCGTGGTGGACTGGCGGTGCTAGCGTCGGTGGTCGTGGGGGGGGCGGGCGCAGCTCGGTGTCGGGTGGCAGCTCCAGCGCGGTCAACTGCCAGTACCAGCTTCAGACCGGCCCTCGCCGTGGCACTGTCTACCTCCGGCCCGGCCACACCGCCTGGACGACCTGTTCCGCCACCGCTTCGGTTCTGCGTCGGACCCTCCAGACTGGTACGCCCTGGCTCACCATCGTGTGCTGGTCTTTGAGCTTGACATGGATCAGATTAGGAATGCTATGTATGTCATTTATGCTGATAACTCTAGTGTGATTGGACCATATTACCCGGTGTTGCCTAGCGTAGGTGTGTCCACTGTGTGTAGTCTAGGCTCCCCTGTTGCGTCAGGCGTAGGACCGTCTGCATTGTTTAGCCTAGGCTCCACACTAGCCCCTCCGCCGGCTGCCACTAGCGCTTCGCTCTCCTTTAGGCTTGACTTTGGTGCGTCTACCTGCTTCTTTCGCGACCACGCTTCCCTTACGCCGCTTGACGCCGCTGCCGTCGTCGCACTTGCAGACCCCTCCTCAGGTCTGGTAGTTGCACGTAGCTCCACCACCCTTCCATGTCCGGCGGTCCCGTCCGGCAATTTTACAGGCCTGCACATCCCCTCGTTCTCTAAGAACCTATAGTGACGGAAACAATTGTCCGGATGTTTTGCACTAACTAGGGTTTTTTTTGCATTCCGACCACTGTACTTAAAGTCTTTATGTTTAATGGTGGCACGCTTTTGGAGGGGCACATAGTGGATGTGTTCATAATGCTATAATCCATAATAGTACACTAGATCGAACTTAGTGTCAAAAGATATCCAGAGAGTACATCCTGACAATTGTTTACCAAGACAAAGAGCAAACTTCCGAACAGCGTTCCTAGTACCTAGTCCACCGACCCTTAGCCTTGATCACCATCCACACCCTCCTAGCCATGTTATCTAAGAGGTTAGTGCAAACCTTTGCAGGAAACTTCTGGCACTCTTCTTGGACCCACACTTTTGCATAAGGGGGTGAGCACTAGGAAAATCGCGAAGGATTTTTGCGTATGCAAAAGAAATGTGCATGATTTCTGATTGAATGTGATCTCTTAGTCTTGCCACGCTGAAGTGTGACCAAAGATGCCATTAGCCGATTGGTCGCGTCTTTTCATGGGTCGTCTCCGTCGTACCGCTGTAGGGTAAAACTACCATCAGAGCGGGGAAAACTAGCGTATACACCGTGAAACTGAGGGTAACATAGCATGGTCAATTGTACACCCTTGCACTATTAGAATCACGCTAGGATCCGCAGGTCTCGTCACGGTGCAGCTGTCGAAGAAGTCATGACTGTTTGAGATGAATGTTTGAGGTGAGGTATGGTGAGGAAAAGGGTCACTCCAGCGCAACATACTCATGCTCTTCAAGCCATTCCAAGCCATTTGACCCAACTAGGCTTGGAATGGCTTAGAGAGAATGAGTATGTAGCACTGGATTGACCCTTTTCCTCACCAGACCTCAACCCGGATATTTTTCCCCACCAGTCGGGGCTTCTTCGATTGCTGCACCGTGATGAGACCGGTGGGTTTTAGCGTGATTCCAATAGTGAAAGGGTGCACAGTTGACCGTGCTATGTTACCCTAAGTTTCGCAGCGGATGCGCTAGTTTTCGCCACTCTGTTCGTAATTATACCCTACAACGGTACGACGAAGACGACCCATGAAAAGATGGGACCAAATGGCTAATGGTCCTGTCTTTTCATGAGAAGACACACCTCAGCGTGGCTAGTCTTAGAGATCACATTCAATCAGAAATCGTACACAATACTCTTCCATACGCTCAAATCCTTCGCGATTTTCCTAGTGCTCACCCCCTTATGCAAAAGCATGGGTCCAAGAACAGTGTGAGAAGATCCCTGCAAAGGTTTGCACTTATCTCATAGATAACATGCCTAAGAGGGTGCGTGTGGTGATCAAGGCCAAGGGTCGGTGGAATAGGTACTAGAAACGCTGTTCGGAAGTTCGCGCTTTATCCTGGGAAACAATTGTCCGGATGGACCCTTTGGATATCTTTTGACACTAAGTTAGATCTAGTGTACTATTATGGATTATAGCACTATGAACACATCCACTATGTGCCCCTCCAAAAGCGTGCCACCATTAAACATTAAGACTTTAAGTACAGTGGTCGGAATGCCCAGAAACCCTCGTTAATGCAAAACATCCAGACAATTGTTTTCGTCACTGTAGTTGGTGTCGGCTGTCTTCAGGACATCGGTGTCACCAATACGTTCCCCGGACACGAGCGGTACGCGGTCTGCACCGAGACCGCCACTGGTGCTCCTCTGACCACGTTCCCCCGGGACCCAGTGTCTCGCCTGTTTACGCTTGACACTGCGTCCCCCCCGGTGAGGGCGTCCCCCCAGGTAGCCGCAGCTTTCGCGTGTAGGTCGCTCCCTCACCCGTCGCTGCTGTGGCACCACCGCCTAGGTCACCCTGCACTCCCGCGACTGCGTCACATGTCCCAGCATGGTCTTGTCCTAGGTCTCCCTGCGTCGCTCCCTTCCCTCCCTCCCTTGCCTGCGTCGCCGTGCACGCCCTGCGTCGAGGGCCGGCTGCGCCATGCACCTAACTCCTCCTCGCTTCGCCCTGCCACCACGCCACTCCAGACCCTTCACCTAGACGTCGGGGGCCCAGCCCCCTTCCCTGGGCCGCGTCAAGAGCGCTACTTTCTAGTGCTTGTCGGCGACTACACGAGCTACACCATGGTGTTTCCCCTGGAGAGGAAGGCCAACGTACCTGACGTTCTTATCCCGTCGGTCGTAGCTGCGTGAGTCCGCCGCGGTCTCCCTGTACTGTGTCTCCACTCCGACCGTGGCGGCGAGTTTGCCTCCGGTCGGCTTCGCAGGTTCTGTCGTGCGGAGGGCATCACACAGTCGTACACCTTGCCGGACTCCCCACAGCAGAATGGGGCCGCTGAGCGACACGGCGGCTTGGTCATGGAGGTGGCTCGTACCTCCATGATCCATGCCGGTGCACTCCATTTTCTGTGGCCGTTCGCTGTTTGCTACGCCGCTCACCAGCTGAGCCTGTGGCCCCACTCCCAGCGGCCGCAGGTTTCACCGACCCTCCTCTAGACCAGGTCCCCCGGTGACGCGTCTGCGTTCCACGTCTGGGGATGCCTTGCTCACGTTCGTGCTTCTGGCACGGACAAGCTCATTGCCTGCACTATCCCCTATGTCTTCCTTGGTTTCCCCTCGACTCGTCTGACTGGAACTTTTACCACCCGCCATCTCACCGCTTCCTTCACTCGCGTAATGTCACTTTCGACGAGTCTGTGTCCTTTTACCATAGCTTTCCCCACCGAGGTCTCCCAGTCTCCCCGCCCCTGTTTTTGGTTCCCACTCCCCCGGTAGCCCCTGCTCCTCTTCCCCCCCGTTTGGATCCGTCTGGTGTGTCTCACGTCACTCCCCTTCCGTCGGTTGTCCCGGTCTAGGAGCAGCAGCCGTCGCCACCGGTGTCCGCCCTTCGCCTGCTCGGCCTTCCCTCCCCTGACCGCTCGCCTGCGCCTCCCCCGCCGCCTCCTCCCCTTCCTGTCCACGGTCCTGTGTTTCCTCCGCCGAACTCGTCCCCGGCCCATTTCCCACCTCGTTCCCCTCCTGTTACTCCTACCCTGTCTCCTGACCCGATGCCTCCGTCTCACGTCTGGTCTCGTCGCCCCTCCCGTGCTCGTCCTGTTTCCCTTGTTCCGCGCTCTCACCCTATGTTGCTTCGTTCCCAAGCGTCTCGTCCTCCACTCCTCCCGTCGCCTCCTCTGTCGTCGCTTGTCGTCGCTCTGCCTCCTCTGTCTGACTACATTTGTAATGCTCGTTCTCTTGTTCCTCGGGTCCTTGCCTCTCTCCTTACCGACCCGTCTGTTCTTATCTCGAGTCTTTCCGCGCTTGTCGCTGCAGTTGCTGACATCGCCTCTACCTACCGCCTTGACTACGCCACTGCTCTGGTCTCTGAACCTGCCCGTCTTTTGTCCGTCGGGGGTGCTCCTGCCCTTGGCAGTGATATCTTAGAGGACCGGCAGTACAAGCTTGCTTTCCTGTCCGAGGCTGCGCCTCATCTCTGCTCCATGCTGCTAGTCCCTAAGGGTGACCCAGATGCCCTTGACATCCGGACTCCTCGCACCTACGCTCAAGCGACCTCAGGACCCTGAGCCTCTCAGTGGATAGCTGCAACGGACGCAAAGATGACATCTTGGAGATCCACCGGTACCTTCGTCGACGCAGTTCCCCCACCTGGGGTGAACGTAGTCGATGGCCGGTGGCTCTTCAAGGTGAAGCGCCCTCCTGGAGAGCCGCCTGTCTTTAAGGCGCGCTACGTTGCTCGATACTTCAGTCAGCGTGAGGGGGTGGATTTCTTTCAGACCTTCTCCCCGACCTTGAAGATGACCACTCTTCGGGCACTACTACACCTAGCAGAACAGCGTGACTACGAGCTGCACTCCCTCGACTTCTCCACAGCTTTCCTCCAGAGCAGTCTATACGAGCAGGTTGTGCCTTAGGGTGTACAACCCATTAGGTTATATTCCCTTGTATGTTACTGCTCTAATTATTCTTTCACTTCAAATTGGTATCAGAGCAGTGACATATAAAGGAATACAATCTAATGGGTTGTACTTCCTAAGGGACAACCCTATATAGTCTATAATAACATGCAATGTATGTTTGACAAGTGCCTCCCACCCTACCTTCAGTTTATGAAGTTGTTGGTTTCAGCACAGCTGGCTGGGAAGCTGAAGGGAAAGTGAAGGTAGAAGGGGTATGGGGGTAAGGGAGGAAATTGGGTGAAGGGAGGTTGGAGAGTGCACAGATTTTCAGGCAATGGGAATGGGGAGAAGGAATTTGTGGGGGAGTGGTAATAATGTCCTAAGATGGTAAAGCACGTTGCTATTATAGCAATCAAGAGGGTTGTTTAATTTCCTCTTGAACTTGGCACATGACTTCAATTTTAGAGTAAGAGCGTGTTCCTATGGCCCCTTCCCAGGCCAACCTCTTCCCAGACTTTCCCCCTCGCCTGAATCTCGGCAATGCCCAGCCCAATTTCGCGTCGATTTCGCGTCACATTGCGCGGAACAACTCTGCACCCTTTCACGTCAATTTCGCGCCAAATTATGTCGCACTGTACTGAGCGAGCTTGGGAATGGGTTGGCCTGGGAAAAGGCCATAGGAACACGCTCTAAACGAAGCAGAATATAAACATTTCGTTCTGCAAAGGGGAATCTGAACGTGGTGGTTTGGCGACACTTCTGCACGAAATCATTCGGTGAACAGTGCAATACGAGTCGTGCGACCGAATTCGTGGTTCCGTGAACAGAAAAAATGCGAGCACAACAGTGATTTTGGCGAACTGTAGCTGATTTCAGAATTGAAGACCTGGAAATCCCTTGAATCCCCGATCATAACGCACCAATATTTCCGTTGCGACACGATGATTTGGTTTCGTCGCAAGCTTCTCGCCCAAACCCCGTGCGATGCACACAGTGCTTTTCTGCAAATCGCAACCAAATGATCGTGTCGCAACAAACAGCAAAACGAAATCTTTCGCCTTTCCTCCAATCAGCAAGCTCGACGAAAAATTGTTTCGACGCGCTTTTCTTGTTCAGGCTTGAACTCAAAGCTGCCTTCCGTTCTACACTTCAACGGACTTCCAGGTCTGCTATAGGAGCCACAGGCTTTAAATGTATTATCGCCTTTATCAAGCCATTTCTGATTTATTATTTCTGGTTATTCGACAAGGCAAGGACAGAACAGTTTCAAGACAGCATTTTCCATTTCATTCACACACATAACTTCCATGGCAACGTTCAGGGCCAGGCAACCAACTCATGGAACAAACTGTACCAACAACTGTTGGAAATACCTCAAGGACTTAAGCGTTTCTGAAGTGTAACACTACACTCGAGTAAAGTCGTATCGGGTATGTGAAGTCAACGGAGGTTACACAAGGAGGTTGGACGAAAGAACTCGAAAGGACGAATTTCGGAGATGCACCTCTGCGCCGAGCTTCATGCTGAACAACAGGAAATGGACCTGTTTGAAGAAAGACAACCAAGACACAAGCAGCAACCGTTAGTCTTCTATACTCAACGAAGAAATGACAACTACAATCGACGTGGTAGGCAAAATCGACACGACACCAAAGGACTCACCATCGTGCCGCCGTTCTGTCACAACTGTCAGACATCCGGACACTCCAAAGTTAACTGCACACGCCCCCGAGTTTATCGTCCAGTAGACCCACAAGTCGCTTCCACTCAAGAAAGTCCGCCAAGGCGCTCCTCCACATCTGCACAGGGCACACCGAACATCATCAATTGTATGGTACGCATCGACAATTGCGCACCCGGATCACCACCCACTTACTCTCCAGACGAAGAAGAACTGCCACCGCCACGCTCACAAGGCCTTCAGGTCAACCCGACGTACGTTGCAGTCGCCAACGCCGAACCCACCGGACAAAACACCTGGTTCTTGGACAGCTGTTGCGGCCAACACATGATTTCTTCCGGACGCTTCGTGCAACGAGAGCAATGCCTCAACCGCGACGTCATCATCACCATCGCCTATAACGATAACATGGAAACAAACAGACAAGGAGTGGTTCAGCTGCAGTCCATGGAGACAAATGTCATACTGCAACTCAACAAGGTTCTAATCGTCGACAACTTGGGATACAACCTGCTAAGCGTCAGTCAGTTAATGGAGAAAGGGATTCACCTGGATTCACCTCGGATGCCAACGAATTTCGTCTTTACCACGGGAAGGGCGGCCTCTTCATCGGTCGCGCTCTCCTAAATTCGGGTGACTTCGTGTTGGATTTCGTCCCCGACTGTGAGAGTACGACCCCGTTACACCACTTGGCCTTTTCTTATTTCCTTCCTTTTTCATTTCTTGTTATTCCATCTCATTTGGTTTCCTATTCTTTCTTTCCATTAACCTTTGGTTTATCCTGCTATTATAATTATATCACCGACCAGGCTTGGGATGTACTGGTGCGCTCTATCTAGCGTAATCCTGCTGTAATCCCTTGAAGCCAATAGCCTCGCGTGGCTATACGCAGGGTGATTCTATCTTCTAGAAGGGTCTATTCCCCTAGGATAAGATAAACCAGGTTACCTCATGGACTCTGGAAGTATAAAAGCGCCTTGTACTGATCGATAGTGCAATCTTTCCTCGACACATTCGATCCTGTGACACTTGGTAATCAGAGCTTTTCTCACTCGGCCGGCGCTCAACAAAGCAGCAGCAGCGGGAAAGCCTGCCTCGAAAAACCGCCGGGGGCGACCAATTCGACGCCGATTCTGGTAAGCACCAGCTCCGCGATTTTCGAATTACCCCCTCTGTGCGTGTTTTTGAACAGGATGGCAACCTTCGACAACACCGAGGTTACCCAGCAGCTCTTCGCGCGCATCGCAGCCCTTCAGGAGGAAATGCGAGCGGATCGCGAAGCGTGGCGAAACGAGTTCGAGCGAGTAACTCGACTCGCCGGAGCGCAGCATGAGACGACAACGGCGACGACGCAGCAGTCGCAGCAGTTTCTCGAGGCTCCGAAACCGCGCCCACCTGAGCCGTTCGATCCGAGCGATCGAAACTCCGACGCCCGCAGATGGATCGCCGGGATGGAGATCTACTTCGCAGCCGTCGGATGGAGCTCGCCAGTCTGGGACGGCCAACGTGTACGACTCGCGGTGACACTGATGCGAGGGCCGGCACTCGAGTGGATTGGCGGCAACAGTACCTTCATCCACGGTGAAGCCACGTGGCAGCAGTTCCGCGCTGACCTGCTGAAACGCTTCGAGCCGATAAATTCCAGTTTCCTTGCCCGGGAAAAAATTCATCGACACCGACAGTTCGGGAGTGTAGCGCAGTACACGCAGCAGATGGAGGAATTTTATAACCGCATTCCCGACCTGACCGAAGGGGAAAAAGTACAATCGTACCTCGCCGGGCTGAAGACCGAAGTCAAACGACAAGTTGCAGCGTCAAACTACGCGAGCTACCAGTGACGTCGTTTCGGCAGCGGAGCGCTTCAACATGGTCAACGCCGGAACACGACGGACGCACGTCGGCAGTACCCGACAGGGCGACCGCTCGGCTCACCCCACGTTCGCCGACCCGATGGAAGTCGACACATTCGAGGGGCGGTCACGTCCGAAAAACACCAATTACACGTGTGATTTTTGCGGGGTGCCGGGTCATCAAATCTTCGACTGCAGCAAAATGAAAGCCGCACACGCAACAGTGGCGGAATTCCTTCAGCCAATCAGAAGCCAAAAAATGGGAGTCGCCAGTAATTGCGGATCTAGCTGGCGAAAATAAAAAGATCCGAAAGCGGCCGCGGGATTCCAGGAAAATCAAATTCGACGAAGCTGATTCGACGCGGGAAGGAGGAAATGATGGGGGAAAATCTCCACCACACGACCAGTCTTCGCCAGGGAAAATCGCCGAGAAAAAATACGACTCCGCGAAAAAGGACTCTGCCGAGACAGGGAAACTCCTTGAAGACCCAAGAAATTATAAGAATTCGTTAAAGTTATCTTATAAAGATGTTTTAATGAAAACTTATGATTTTCGAGGAGCTAGAGCCTTGGAGAAATTTCGGGAGGGACTCCAAAAGAAGCAGACAGCTGTGGAGATTATACTGGTACCGGACAACTTGGGGAAAAAATTAAGGCGTGTGGAAAGAAGCCGACCTTTCCACGGAGTCAACGTCCTCTCCCGACACCAGCCCACAACGACTACCCGTTCCCCAGGGAAGACGTCGGTGGAGCTGAAGCAGCTCAAGAGAAAGCTGGGGGTCTATAAGAAGCTGCACAAACCCCAAAAACCTCCTCCGGATGCATCCAGTTCTTCGGCATCAGTGACGCGCACAGTCGTCAAGGAAACTCCGGGCCCTAGAGAAGAGCCGTTCTCCAAGCAGCCTCAGCCAGCTGCCAGCTTAGGAGTAGACAGCAACACAAAGGTGTGTACGGAATATTGGGATGTACCCTATGACCCAATCAATGAAACTATCTTTGGGTACTCCGAGCAACGACTGCCCCTCGTGCTCGAGGTCATCTGCAAAGGACGACGCCTCCAAGCACTCGTGGACAGCGGAGCATCACACACCGGTCTGCGACAAGGCAGTAATCGACCGACTTCGGGAAGAGTACAAGCCTTCAGGATTCTCTGCAACGATGGTGGACGGCAGCAAGTTACCAGTACACGGCGAAGCAGTGCTACACCTACAAATTGGACCACTGCGCTGGAGACCTGCACTTCCCATCACCAACATCAAAGGGCTTGACCTGATCTTCGGGCGAGACTTCCTAAAAATATTCAACCCCGAGATCAACTGGGTGAACCGCACCGCAAGCATCTACAACAATGGACGGAGAGTACAGCTACCCAACTGGGACGAGAACAGGAGATATCCAGTGGAGACACTCGCACGATTCAAGAAGGACGTGAAGCGAACCGACACAGGGTTCCTGGCAATAGCAACAGAGGCGGAGAACGACAGGGAGAGAACCTCGGAACCTCCAGGAAAGATCAAGGAATTATTGAAGGAGTTCCAAGATATTCTTCCGGACGATCTTCCGAATGAGCTACGCCAAACCGAACGCATCAACACGGGATCGTGGAGGAACCGGGTTCGAAGCCGACCTTCCGAGCACCATATCGGCTCAGCCCTACGGAGCTGACTGACATGAAAAAACAAATCGAGTATCTCCTAGCCAAAGGACTCATCCGACCATCCACTTCGCCGTACGGTGCCCCAGTACTCTTCACACCGAAACCGGACGGAAGCCTGCGCATGTGCATCGACTACCAAGCTCTTAACAAGCAGACCATCAAGAATAAATATCCGATACCGCGAATCAATGACCTGCTTGACCAGCTTCGGGGAGCTACGGTATTTTCCAAACTGGATCTGCGGTTCGGATACTGGCAGATACGCATGGCGGACAACTCTATCCACAAAACTGCTTTCCGAACTCGGTATGGATCGTACGAGTATTTGGTAATGCCATTCGGACTCACCAACGCACCGGCAACGTTCCAAGCCGAAATGAACCACATTCTACGACCACTTTTGGACGAGTGCGTGGTGGTGTACCACTCACGAATCTGCTGAAGAAGAACATGCCCTACAAATGGGAGCCGAAGCACCACGAAGCCGTGGAGCAGCTGAAGCAAGCACTTACGTCCGCACCGGTACTCATTTTGCCAGATCCCGAACGCAACTACGTCATCGAAGCTGACGCCAGTGACCAAGCAGTGGGAGCAGTCTTGATGCAAGATCAAGGGAATGGACTGCAACCAATCGCTTACCTAAGTAAGAAACTGCACGGGGCAGAACTAAACTACCCGATACATGACAAGGAGGCCCTGGCTATCATCATCGCCTTCAAGGTGTGGAGATCCTATCTCGAAGGACGAAGAACAACCGTCTACACCGACCACTGCAGCCTAAAATACTTGAAGACACAACCCAACCTTTCCAGGCGGCAGGTCCGGTGGATCGACTTCCTCGAGACACACTTCCACTAACGACATCGTGTACAAGCCCGGTCACAAGAACAAAGCAGACGCTCTCAGCCGGCCTGCACACGTTGCCGCTATTCAAGGTCGAAGGGATGAATCCACTACACAAGGGACTCTTCACACACGGGTACGCACCGACCCCGAAATTCCCTTGGCAGAAAAGCGACATCTGCTACAGTGGGACAGTGACAATCGCGTACCGGAAAGGATCAACGAAAATCTGGGTACCCAATTACCCTCCTTTGCGCCAGTTACTACTCGAAGAATACCACGACGTCCTCTACGCCGGACACTTCGGTAGCAACAAGACGCTGACCGGTATCGCAAAGCACTACTACTGGCCCCACTTAGCAGAAGATGTCCATAAATTCGTCACCTCGTGTAATACATGTCAGCGGATGAAGAGCAACAAGCAGAAAAAGGCGGGACTACTGCAGCCTCTTCCTGTCCCAGAACAACCATGGCAAGTGGTTAGCCTGGACTTCATCACCGGGTTACCACCTACCTCGAGCGGTCATGACGCCATCCTTGTCGTCATTGACAAGTTCTCCAAAATGGGACACTTCATCCCGACACACACGACAGCACGCACCGAAGAAACAGCACAACTCTTCGTTCGATACATCATCTCACAGCATGGCATTCCAACCACACTCATCTCCGACCGAGACCCTAAGTTCACCAGCAAGTTCTGGAAGGAACTTATGTCTCTCCTCGGGACCAAACTCGCCATGTCATCTGCTTACCATCCGCAGACAGACGGACAGACCGAGCGCCTCAACCAAATTGTTGAGCAACTCCTCCGAGCAGCCTGCAAGGACGAGATCTCCAAATGGGACTTGCACCTGCCCGTACTAGAGTTTGCTTACAACAATGCTACACATGCCGCTACTGGACAGGCGTCGTTCTTCCTCTGCTACGGACGCCACCCACTCACACCACAAAAACCGACAGCATCAGCTACAGTCCAACCAGCACATGATTTCATCACAACCATGCATCAGCTTTGGGATCGGACCCACAAGCGCCTACTCGACATTCAACAGCAACAGAAGTGCCAAGCCGATCGCCATCGCAACGATCACACCATCACGGTGGGAGACCAGGTGCTTCTTGATACCCGCAACCTTGACATCAGCCATCTCCCATCTAAACTTCGACCTCGCTTCTACGGGCCTTTTCTCGTTGAAGCACAGGTCAATCCCGTTACCTTCCGCTTACGCCTGCCAGCTACCTGGAAGATTCACAACGCCTTCCACGTCCAACTTCTGAAGCCCTATCGGGACCCGAACACGATTTTCGTCGGACGCCAACCGCCGCCACCACCGCCCGTCCTCGTCCAGAATGAACCCGAGTACGAGGTCGAGTCCGTGCTCGCACACCGCCGTCGTTGGAATGGCACCGTGGAGCTTCTCATCCGTTGGAAGGGTTATGATCCTTCTGAGGACAGCTGGGTACCTGAGTCCGACATGGGTAACGCCCGTCGTCCTCTGCATGACTACCTTGTCAAGCAGGGTGTTACTTCTACCACCCAGCTTTGAGGGGGGGAAGTGTGAGAGTACGACCTCGTTACACCACTTGGCCTTTTCTTATTTCCTTCCTTTTTCATTTCTCTTTTATTCCATCTCATTTGGTTTCCTATTCTTCCTTTTCCATTAACCTTTGGTTTATCCTGCTATTATAATTATATCACCGACTAGGCTTGGGATGTACTGGTGCACTCTATCTAGCATAATCCTGCTGTAATCCCTTAAAGCCAATAGCCTCGCGTGGCTATACGTAGGGTGATTCTATCTTCTAGAAGGGTCTATTCCCCTAGGATAAGATAAACCTGGTTACCTGATGTACTCTGGAAGTATAAACGCGACTTGTACTGATCGATAGTGCAATCTTTCCTCGACACATTCGATCCTGTGACACCGACCGCGGTACTGCCGACAGCGATGGCATCGTGTCGTTCGCCGCCTGGACGCACCCGCCGGATCTTGACCCCGACTTTACCCCAGATGGATTACGGTACTCCAACACCATACATGCAGCAGAGAGAACACGAGCGTTAGCAGTCATCCGACAAGAAAGACAAGTACCTGCAAGCGTCCCTCCCCCGACATCACCTGCAATAGCAGCAGCATGACCCAGCCGTGTACCATCACCAGCAATCCGAGGACCGCCAACCAAAGTGAATCAAAAATGCCTATCACCCTAGAAGTCTGCCGAAGTCCCGCCACGGTCGTCGTATTCTTCTCCAACGCCGACATGTACCAACGCTCACCCGGCCATCGCGCTCCCGACGACATCTGGCATCAACGCCTCGGGCATCCTGCAAACAGCACAGTGCTACAAACCATACAAGCCGACGTGTTAGAAAGAAACGCCCTTCTCACAACGAGCGGCCAAGAACTTCGACAACCCCACGCACAATGATTCACGTGCCCCGAAGCCAATCTTCCCCACCAACCTTTTACGTCGCACCATAATCCAAGCGCACCTGCATACGAACCAATGGAAAAGGTCTACAGCGACATCTTAAATATGCCTCGAGATGACAGTGAAGCTGAATACAACTACATTATAACGTTCATCGACGCAGTAACATGATACGTCTGGCACTACAACCTCAAGATACGAGATCAAGCGTTTGAAGCCTTCACGGCATGGCTGCCCATAGCTGAACGAGAATCGGGCTCGAAACTCAAGAGCTTCCAGTCAGACGGAGCACTGGAGTACCAGTCACAACGATTCAGAAACTACTTGGTAGAAAGAGGCATCAGACGCCTGGTGTCCCTGCCATACGCTCACCAACAGCAGAGGGTCACAGAGAGGATGAACGGGACCTTGCAGACGACGATGCAAAAGCTGCTCCTGGGGATGAGACTGCCCAACACACTGTGGCCAGACGCGATGACGCATGCAGTCCACCTGCACAATTTGCTGTCCTCGTCATCACTTCCCAACAACGCATCACCGCACCTGCGGTGGACACGAAAAAGGGGCAGCACAAAATTACTTCGAGTCTTCGGCTGCATGGTACAGTACAGACCACACACAGCTCGAGCAGGACGCTTCACTCAACGAGCACGATGGGGACTACACCTCGGCATCGCAAAACATTTCCAAGCATGGAAACTCCTCGACATACAAGACAAAAATACCGTGGCCTCACGTGATATGATTTCTACGAGCGACTGGCGCTGCAACATTACCTGGACAATGTCACCAACACAGAAGACCCCACTGACGGCTTCGAGGGCCTTCGGTCCAACGCCGATTGTGCTGACGAACTGACGCAGCAGAAGAAGACGTACCTGAAGCCTCGGAAACTGCCGGACCACTCCCTTACTGCTCCGTGCCTGTTTCCCTCGACGACGACAATCCTCTCGATAGTAACAACCTCGACACCTATTACCACTTCGTTGACCAAGGTTACGTTACACCTCAACCAGTCGACACGAATGTCTCAGAAAGCATCGGGCCAAATTTCTTACCTGACCCAGAAGATGGTGACGAAGCAGCCTATCCCGGGAATGAAAATTCCCCTCGACACACACCCACGGGCCTGCAGATCCTTGGACTATGGGTCGCCGTCCAGAGCCCGCCGCCGCCGTCTCCGCGCGAGCCAACGACTCTGTCGCAGGCTCTGGGGGGGGAACACAAGGCGAAATGGAAGGAAGCAATGGAAAAAGAACTGAAGGCCCTGCAAGACCAAAACACGTGGAAGCTGGTACCTGCAACAAAAACCAACGGGAAAAACGTGCTCTCGGGAAAGTGGTTGTACCGCATCAAGACTAATGCGGACGGCTCCATCGAACGATTCAAGGCTCGCTGGGTCGTACGAGGATTCGATCAACGATACGGAACTGACTACACAGAGATATTCGCCCCAGTCTCCCGTCACACCTCCTTGCGCATTCTACTCAGCGTCGCGGCCACGAACAAGCTACCACTGCGACAGATCGACGTTGCAAACGCCTTCCTGTACGCACCTGTGGATGCCGAGATCTTCGTCGAGCAGCCCCACGGATTCATCGACGATCCCACAAAAGTATGCCAGCTGATAAAATCCCTTTACGGGATCAAACAAGCCCCGCGGCTTTGGCAGCAGCATCTTCACGGCCGCCTCGTCAAGATCGCCTTCCTACAGCTGCCGCACGA
>BQMB01000067.1:0-105490 GCA_027943415.1 Closterium sp. NIES-67
CGAAAATGCTCGCACAAAGCTTCGGATGTGGAGACTTGTTGGGCTCTATCCAAGAATACACGTGTCATTTCTGGCAATCTGCAACCAAATCGGAGGCTTAGCGAAGACGAGCGCATCGATTGCTACGTGGGTGGTCTCAAGCCGGAGATTCAGCAAGTGATCGTCCTGCGAGGCACGACGGCATTCAATGAAATAGTTTGCATAGCAGACGCGCTGGACGCATGACGTGGACTCGCGAGAGTGGATTTCCGGGGGAAATGGCTTTCGAGGCCAGCCCCAACACACATCAATCAACGGCATGGACGTGTTTGCAGCCCGAGTATTTTTGGGAACCTGCTTCCACTGCAACCAACCGAGTCACATGGTGAGGGACTGCCCGCAGCTGAAAAAGAACTTACCTAACGACAAGAAGCAGTCGGGAAATGGAGATTGTCAGTAGCAAATGGGCCACCTACTGACTTGACAGCGTCGCCCAAATGCCACCACCTCCACCATATTATAGTGCCGATTTGGGCTATAGACCATTCCTGGTTGAATAAGGGGGTGAACCGGTTGATCGCCTTGTGCTAGTTGAAGAGAAAGTTGGCGACACCCGCATCAAAATATTCGTTGATGCGGGGCGAGCCACAGTTGATTGACGTGACGAAGGCGAAAAAATTGCGATTGCAGCTGGAGCGCTGCATGCCTGAAATCGACACGAGATTGGTTGACGGCACACCCCTCGCAATTCAGGAGCGGGTACCTTATTGTACGTGCGAGTAACATGCGGCGAGAATTTCAGTTTTACGACGAAGATGCTGGCGACAACTTTGGATGGCTGCGACAAGCTGCTGGGACGCGATTGGCTGCGCGAATACAACCCGAGCATCGACTGGCGGACGGCGATTGTCGCATCAAATAGAGTGGCGAGTGGCGATGACTACCCAAGTGGAGCTGTCAAGATTCTACCACATTGACGGTCAGCGTAGTGACGATCAAGCGAGCCATGATTCGAGGGGCGCAACTGTACGCCGTCCGATGGATCGCCTCAATGGCTGTCGACACCCTGACCGACATCAACAAAATCTGCGCAGCTGTCCCGGATGACTAGGGGATGGTGATCCGGAAACACGCTGACTTTTTTCCAAACGACCTACCGGCGGGTTTGCCATCTGAGCGAGACCATGACCACAAAATCGAGCTGGAGCCCGGCGCAGAGCCTACTGTTCGGACTCAATGGCGCTGACTCAGCCCAAGCTGGATGAACTTTCGCAGCGAGCTATACTACCTGCTCGCAAAAGCTTTCGTTCGCCCCAGCATTTCCCCGTTTGCAGCTGCAATCCTGTTCACCCCAAAGAAAGATGGCGATCTACGAATGTGTATTGAATACCGCGCCTTGAGCCGGGTTACCATCAAGTCTCGCTATCCTATCCCGCGTGCCGACAAACTCATCGACCAATTTCGCGAACCCAAACCTTGACGCGTAGCATTCCGTGGATTCCGCCAACTGGACCGCCCCAACGTGTTCGCGTGTTCTCGGCTAGCTCTGTTCATGCTTGTAAATGCCTAGGCCCTCATTTGTATTGACACGCTTGAATCACGCTTATCAATCAGGGTGTTGTATTCTTTTCGCGCTGAATCAACAGTCACCTACGGTATGTGCTGGAGACAGCAGTGGCTGGCTACTTTCGAACAGCCTATGAGAACCTGCCGAGTACTGTGTGCTGGATGAAGAATGGCAGAATCCTCTCCAGGGGGGCGGGATTCTGGTCGGTCACTGTCAAGTGAGCGTTATTGACGGGGAGGGTGGGGGGGAAATCACGAAAATCACAGGTGGGGGTTGGGTTGGGGCTAGGAATACGCTATTACAAGAATCAGGATCGGGCCCCAAAAAACAGGCTTCACTACACTTGTCACGCTTATTGATCAGAGTTCACTCCTAAAATAACGCTGAAATTTCAGGTTGTTGTCTAAAAAAACCCTGTCTCATCACGGTCACCCCCAAAAAAAACCCTGATTTTATCCCAATCTGGGTAAAAAGCCTGCAATCTGAGGCCCTGGTCCCGAACCATTTTGCGAACCCAAACCTCGACACGCAGCGCTTTCGTGGCTTTCGCCAACCGGACCGCCCCTGTTAAATTATATATATGTTATATAATTGTAGGCTTGGTAGGCGTTACTGAAGCCTAATGTAGAGGGTACAACACCCCTCCTTTTATCTCTCTCTCTTCTATTCTCGACCTCTTTTTTCTCGTTAACTTTCCTAGCCCTAAAACCTCATGCCATTCATGGCTGCCTACCCTTCCTAGCTACCTAGCCTATCGGACATGGTAACAGAGCAGGTCGCCCTTCCCGGGCCTGCTCCCTACGCTTCTGCCGCGCACTCCTCCTCTTCCTCTCGCGCTGCCATGGCGGCCGTGTCGTGCTGCTGTGGCGGCGTCATCGTGCCGCTGACCGCATCATACCGTGTCCGTCTCGACGCGCTGCCATGGCGTCGCGCTGTCGTGGCGTCGACGTCCAGCCATGGCGGTGTGACGGCGTCGTCGTGCCACGGCCGTCTCTACGCGCTGCCGTGGCGTCGCGCTGTCGTGGCGGCGTCGTCGACGTCCAGCCGTGGCGGCGTGACGGCGCCGTCGTGCTGCCATCCAGCATCGAAGTCCCGCCGTGGCATCGACGCCGCACTGTAGCAACGGCGTAATGCTGCGGTGGCAGCGCAGTCGGGCGGCAGCCGGCCGCGCAACGCGTGTGGCGCCGCTAGACCTGCCGCCCGCTCGCCTACCACGGGCGTGATTCTGGACCACGCTCCCCCCCCCCCCCCCCCCCCCCCACCCCCTCCTTCCCCTGTGTCCCTTCTTCCTTGCCACAGCCGTCGACTGCCTTGTGAGGGCCTTCCCATAGCCGTTATGAGATTGGCCATGCCGCCGAGAGGGCGGGGGCCACCGTAGTCGCCTCTGACGTTGAAGCCGCCGCCGTCGCCGCTGTTGCCGCTGGCCAGTTGCCGCCGCACACCGCCGCCGTTGCTCTTGTCACTACCGTGCCTGCCGCCATTGCCATCTCCCGGGCTGTGGGTGTTGACGATTCCGGAGTCATCGCGGCTGCTGCTGGGAATGGGGGTGCTAGGTTAGGGGGTGTGGGTGTGTGTGGGTTCTTCAACTACCAAGCCTAGGGGGTGTGTTAAATTATACATATGTTATATAATTCTAGGCTTGGTAGGCATCATTGAAACCTACTGTAGAGGGTACAACACCCCTCCTTGTATCCCTCTCTCTTTCTATTCTCGACCTCTTTTCTCTCGTTAACTTTCCGAGCCCTAAAACCTCACGCCATTCATGGCCGCCTACTAGGGCCTCGGATTGCAAGCTTTTTACCCTGATTTAGGGTAAAATCAGGGTTTTTTTTCCGGGGTGACCCTGATGAGACATGGTTATTTTTTAACACTGGCCTGAAATTTCAGCGTTTTTCTAGACGTGAACTCTGATCGATCAGTGTGACTATAGTGAGGCCTGTTTTTCTAGCGTCGTATTAGGAACCGACCTTGATACTACGTGTAATAGCGGATTCCGAGCCCCAACCCCCCCCCACCCGTTATTTCCAAATTTCCCCCCCACCCTCCTTGTCAATCACGCCAACTTGACTGTGACCGACCAAGACTGTGATCAGGAACCAGTGACAAATACTGGGCATGTATTCAGGAACCCGACAGCAAAATAGCAGGGGGGTTATCAAGTTGGGACCCCTTTGATCAGCACCCCTTGTGTGTCGAGGTTCGTTTATTTTATTCGGAGCTGGCCAGCAGCCGGCACTGTTCGGTACTCAGAACAAACCCATGTGGCATATTTGACGCGACACTGTACCGAACGAATTTCGTTTCGCGTCGCGCGTTGTGGGCTGCACGACGTGGCACACGATTTTTCCACGTCAAAACGGGCCCCACTTGATTTTCGCCCGGGGAATGCACGAAAAACAGGAATAGCAGAGGGGGGTCCCTCTTGAACCCCCTGCAGAAAAAGTCGAGGGCCACGTTGTCAAGTTATACATATATTGTTATGTAGAAGTTATAGGCTAGATCGGGTATGTTCTTAGTGGGTACAACCCAAACGCTGTATCTATCCTATTCTCCCTTCTTCTATTCATTCTTTCTAGTCTCAACATGGTATCACGAGTAGGTAGGTCCACCCACCCGCTTCCGCCCCTTGCCGCCACCTACCGGACCCTCGCGCCCCTAGCTGGCCCTCGCACCCCTACGGCCTCGTCACGCCCTAGCAGGCCCCGTCGCGCCCCTACGACCCCGTCGCGCCCCTTTGGCCCCGTCGCGCACCTAGCAGGCCCTGTCGTGCCCCTACGGCCCCGTAGCGCCCCTCCCCCCGTCGCGCCCCTACGGCCCTCGCGCCCCTAGCCGGCCCGTCGCGCCCCTAGCTAGCCCAGTCGCGCCCCTAGCCGGTCCCGTCGCCCCTACCGGCCCCGTCGCGCTCCTACGGCCCTGTCGCGCTCCTAGCCGGCCCCGTCGTGCCCCTACCGGCCCTTGCGCCTCTAGGCACTGCGCGCCACTACGGCCCCTCGTGCCCTAGCCGGCCCCGTTGCACCCCTACCAGCCCCTTGCGCCCTAGCCAGCCCCTCGCGCCCCTACGGCCCCTCGTGCTCCTACCGCCCCCCCGCATCCCTAACCAGCCCCACGCGCCCTTGCCGGCCCTGCTCGCCCTAGCCGGCCCCTAGTGCCCTAGCCGGCCCCTTGCGCCCTAGCCGGCCTCGTCGCCTGAGCCGCCGAGCCTCCGTGTCTCCGAGCCGCCGAGCACCCTTTATTCCGAGCCGCCGAGCCGCCGTGCCGCCGAGCTGCCGCACCGTGCCGCCATGTCCCCGAGCCGCCGCGCCACCAAGCCACCGAGCCGCCGAGTCGCTGCGCCGCTGTGCCGCTGTCACACTGTGCGATGGCGGACACCGTTCTTCGCTTAGACGCTGAGGGGCACGCGATCGACTTCGCCGCCTGGGTTGTCGACCTCTGCCGACACCTGACAGGTCTGTGCCAGGATGGGCACTCCCTGGCTATGCATGTAAATGGTTTGCTTCCCCGCCCCTTGCGCCTGATCCCCTCCCGTCCTACTCTGTCTGGTGTGTCTCACGTTACTCCCCTCCCGTCGGTTGTCCGGTCGAGGAGTCGGCTGACTCCGGTGGCCCCGCGGCGCAGTCTGCGCTGCCTGTCCCTCCCCCGGTGTCTCCTCCTCCCTCGTCGTAGTCGCCGCCGCAGCCGCATCCATCGCCGCAGCCGCAACCGCCGCCGCAGCCGCCGCCGTCAAAGCCGCCGCAGCCGCAGCCGTCGTCGCAGCCGCAGCCGTTCGTGGACTCTGGGGGTGCTGGAGTTGGAGAGGGTGCTAGTCCTGGGGCTCCTGTCGTGGCTTGTCCAGGCGGGTTCGGGTAGCACCGGCGCTGGAGACGTTTCTCGTTCTGGGGGTGCTGGCGTAGAGTGTACCGGAGGTAGCAGTGGTGCAGCTGGTGGTCCAAGTAATGGCGTTCAGCAGCAGCAGCAGTAGCCCGCCGCGGTCCTTTGCCTGCTCGGCCTTCCCTCCCTGAACGCTCGCCTGCGCCTCCCTCGCCGTCTCCCCCTCTTCCTGTTCACGGTCCTCTGTTTCCTCCGCCAGACTTGTCCCCAGCTCGTTTCCCCTATCATTCCCCTCCTGTTACTCCTCCTCTGTCTCCTGACTCGACGCCTCCGTCTCACGTCTGGTCTCGCTGTCCCTCTCGTGCTCGTCTTGTCTCTCCTGTTCAGCGTTCTCACCCTATGTTGCTTCGTTCCCACGCGTCTCGTCCTCCCGTTTGTCTTCACCTCCTCCATCGTCGCTCACTGCCGCGCCTCCCCCTCTGTCTGACTACCTTCGTGTTGCTCGTCCTCTTGTTCCTTGGGTCCTTGCCTCCCTTGTTACCGACCCGTCTGTTCCTGTCTCCTGTCGTGACACTCTTATAGCTGCTGTCGCTGTCTTTGCCTCTACTCACCGCCTTGACTTTGCTACCGTTCTAGTCTCTGACCTTGTCTGTCCTTCGTTCGTCGGGGGTGCTCTTGCCCTTGGTAGTGACGTCTTGGAGGACCGGCAGTACGAGCTTGCTTTCATGTCAGAGGCTGCTCCCCATCTCTGTTCCATGCTGCTAGTCCCTGAGGGTGACCCCGACGCCTTTGACATCTTGACCCATCGCACCTAGGCTGAGGCGACCTCGGGACTTTGGGCCTCTTAGTGGATAGCTGCCATGGAGCAAGAGATGGCATCTTGGAGGGCTACCGGCACCTACGTCGACGCTGTTCCCCCACTTGGAGTGAGCATAGTCGATGGCCGGTGGCTCTTCAAGGTGAAGCGCCCCCCTGGAGAGCCGCCTGCATTCAAGGCGCGCTACGTGGCTAGAGGTTTCACTCAGCGAGAGGGGGTGGACTTCTTTCAGACCATCGCCCGACCCCGAAGATGACTACTCTTCGAGCGCTGCTACACGTAGCAGCACAGCGTGACTACGAGCTTCACTCCCTCGACTTCTGCACTGCTTTCCTTCAGGGCAGCCTACACGAGCTGGTCTACCTGCGCCGCCCTCAGAGCTTCACCGGTACTTTCCCTCCGCCGCCCCATCTACGGCTTGCGACAGGCGCCCCGTGAGTGGCATGACACACTACGTGCACGCTAGCTGACCTGTAGTTCTTTCCGTCCTCTGCTGACCTTCGCTCTTCGTTCGTGCTGGCCAGACTCCGTTCTACATCCTAATCTACGTAGATGACCTGGTCTTTGCTATAGCTGACAGAGAGCGCTAGCCTCTGTCAAGGCTGAGCTGCTGAGGCGACACACCTGCACTGACCTGGGAGTGCTGCGCCGCTACCTTGGCTTGAGATCTCCAGGGACAAAGCACGCGCACCATCACTCTTATACAGTCACACTTGGTGCGCCAGGTCCTTCAAAGGTTCGGTCTTCAGTTCTCCTCCGCACAGCCCACACCTCTGCCGTAGACCACATGCTCTCAGCTCCAATTCCCAAGGAGTCAGCAGAGCCCAATGGTCCTTACGCAGAGCTGGTGGGTTGCCTCATGTACCTGATGACTTGCACTCGCCAGATCTCGCATCCCTCTCAGCATCCTGGCGCTTTGTGGCCACAAGCAGACACCGACCACGCACTGGTCGCCGCTAAGAGGCTTTTGCGTTATCTTGCAAGTACATCGGGCATGGGGCTAGTGCTGGGAGGACGCAGGCCAGTGGTCCTTACTGGGCACACAGACGTTCTTGGGCAGACGATGCTGAGAGCTCGGTCCTCGCAGGCTACTGCTTCAGCCTTGGTTCTGGTGCCATTCGTGGAGATCCACTCGTCCTCTCTGTTGCTCAGTCTAGCTGTGAGGCTGAGATCTATGCGGTGCCATGGCGGCACAGGAGCTCCGCTGATGGCCTTCTTGCTTGCCGACTTAGTGAGCGGCCTAGTCTCTGCCCGTTCTATACGCTACAAGGCCATGATCTTCTGTGCAGGGCCTCGACTTGGCAGAGCGAAGCACTCCAGTTGCGGTACTTCTCCTGTGCGAGCTTCAGCAGCGTCGCCAGCCGCGTAGTACACTTGGACTCTGGTGCCAACACAGCTGATATCTTTACTAAGGCGCTTCCGCCTAGATCATCAGCGGCACTGCTTGCGGTTAGGTCTAGTGTTTGTGACTCACTTGCTAGCCTTGATTGTGTATCCTTTCTATTTATCTAGCCTAGGGGGTGTGTCAACTTATACGTATATTGTTATGTGAAATTATATGCTGTAGTATGGTATGTTCATAGTGGGTACAACCGAACGCTATATCTCTTTTCTCCTTCTTCTATTCATTCTTCTAGTCTCAACACACTGGCGTGTGACAAAAGTGCAGGGGGCTGACAACGCGCCAGGCTATCAATTTTTTTCGCCTCGAGCCACATTCGCTAATACTCTCGCGCAACCAATAGGATTGGTGCAATCCCCTTTGTTTTGGACAGTTACAAATTTGGGGCACTGGGACGTTTCGTTTTTTTGCCAGTTATGGGATTTTTTTTCACCACTCAACAATCAAGAGAGGGACCCCCTCTGCTATTTTTGCGGTCGGGTTTTAAACAGCGTCTTTTCTGTATTGACCATGTTTATTCAGTGCAAATTTATACAACACGATGATTGATTACGTTTTTTTTTTTTGCAAGGCTGAAAAAACAGGGAGCTACGAGGGGGACCTGAGCGATCAGTGTGCCCAAACGAATCTGAGGCCCTGCCGCCTACCTTCCTAGCTACCTAGCCTATATCGTGACAGCCCCAACCTGTTCGCGTGGTTCTCGGCTAGCTCTGTTCGTGCCTATAAATGCCTAGGCCCTCATCTGTATTGACACGCTTGAATCACGAATGCTTTATTGCATTACCTGTTGTTACTCTGATTAATTCATAAAAGAAGTGCATGAAATGCGGATATTTTCTTGATTACACGCACGTTCCAAAATGTAACAAGGATATCATGTCTTCCCGCACTACAATATCGCATCCGTCCATGGTCGGTGCCAAGCCAATGGAAAAATTGGGCCTCCCTGGCCTGTCTGACATCCAACCATTTGAATACTTGGGACTCCGCGATCCGTGGAAATTCTGTCAGACTAAAGTGGCCGGGACTTCCAATTGCCGTTGATTGCACTGCCAGCTGCTATTGCATCGACTTAGTTTCACCTTTTTACATTGATCTTCTTACAACCTGGCCGTTTAGAAGTTGTGTTAGATTCGTCAGATTCAAAATCCTTCGCCGCACGGCGTCATTTCGTGATCTCTGTATAAAGCGAAATTCTTATACTTCTTCAAAATAACATTTTAATTCGTCCTACCCGTTTAATGGCGCCTCGTTCTCGTGCCCGTGCTCCGCTCAAAACACTACGTCGATAGCGTCTCTCTAGACGACGAGGATTCTCCGTCGGCGATTCCGTTACGTCAAGATCGACGGCGGCGACTGCCAACGGAGCATCCGACGCCGCCGACGGCTCGGATTCAGGCGAGTCTTGCGAGCGACGAGGAGTGCGGAATTTGCGGGGAAGTCGGGGATGGGGAGAGGAGGAGGAGGAAGGAGAGGTGAGAATGCGGAGGACGGGAAGGGAGGGGAGGCAGGGAGGATGATGGTGGGGCGATGGCATCAAGCCCCGTACTTCTCGAAAATCGCTCTCAGCGAATGTGATGGTGGAGTGTGATGGCTGCCTTGGTGGTTTCCACCTCGGTTGCTCGACCCGCCGCTCGCGGAAATCCGGAAGGGGATTGGTTTTGCGCAGGTTGTGCTGGAGGGAGCGGGACGGGGGGAGCGGAAAAGGGGACGCAAACTTGGGATGGCGGAGGAGAGGGGAAAGCGGGAGAGGTGGGGAGGCGGGGAAGGCGGGGAGGCGGGGGACGCTGGGAAGGAGCAGAAGAGGCGGCGGGACGGCCGGGAGCGAGTGTTTGATGGGAAGCTTGCGATTGGTCGGATCGAGCGGATATGGCGCATGGCTGGAGGCTGGAAGAAACAGCGGAACGCGGAAGTGAGGAGGCCGACGGAGCAGGAAGGAGTTGGGGAAGGAAGGAGAGAAGGAGGAGGAAGAGGAGGGGAGGGGAAGGGGAGTAGTAGCTGCTGGTGGTGCCGAGTGAGATGGTTCGTTTTGCCAGAGGAGACGGTGGAGGGACGGCAGGCGCACCACAGGAGAAGGGAGTTTTCTTGGAGACGTAGTGCAGGAAATAGAGGTGGAGGGAGGGGGGCAGTGTGCGAGAAGTGTGAGGGGAAAGATTGGGGTGGTGCTGAGTGAGGAGGTGCTGAGTGAGGTGGTGCCGAGTGAAGTGGTGCCGAGTGAAGTGGTGCCGAGTGAAGTGGTGCCGAGTGAGGTTCTAATTTTGAGGTGGACTCGAAAGTTCCTCTTCTGAGGTGCAGCAGAGTGCGGTGCAGCAGAGTGCGGTGCAGCAGAGTGCGGTGCCAGTATGGCCTAGGAAACGATGCGTTCCTGGTGCCACATGGCCTATGACTCTCGCAACTTGTGCCGAGCCATCCCCCCTGCTTCCTCCCTTTCCCTGTCAACCCCAGACCAGATGGCCTCAATACTGCACTCCTGATAGAAGATCTGTTTTTGAGACATCTCAAACAGTACCGCGCACCTGCTAAGTACTCTCGGAGCCTCTCTTCTCAGCAGCAGCGCTCGAGGGGACGACATGTTCCTGTGCCGCAAAAGTCATTCCCTCCTCTCTCTCCCGTTCCAGATTCCAACCCCAGATGGCCTCCACTCCTGCGCTCCTGCAGAGTACTCCCAGAGCATCTCTTCTTCAGCAGCAGCGCTCGGAGCCTCTCTTCTTAAAATACTCCTGGAGCCTCTTCTTCTCAGCAGCAGCAGTGCTCGAGGGGGCGATGCGTTCCTGTGCCGCATGGCGTATGCTTCTTCACTACTACTCCCCCCACCCCCCCTCTGTGTGCCCCAGATGGCCTCGTACTGCGCACCTGTGGTGCTCGTCTCAGCTGCAGCGCTTCGAGAGGGCAATACGTTCCTGTGACGCATGGCGTATGACCTTCATTCAATCAACCCTATTGTCATCCTCCCCTCCCCTCCCATCCTCCCTCCCTTTCACCCCCATATGGCCTCAATACTGGGCACATGCAAGGTTTTACCAGACCAGACCTCTGTTTACGGCAGCAGCGCATGAGGGGAGCTGGTTCTGAGAATTCACAAAAACCAAGGGTTTACCAGGCAGCAGCGCTCAAAGGGGACGATGTGTTCCTGTGCCTCATGGCATATGACTTGGTCACTACTAGTTCCCCTGCTCTTTCTCCCCCCTCCCACTACCCAGATGGCCTCGATTCTGCGCACCTGCAAAGGTGTTGTTAGAGCGGTGTCTTCTCAGCAGCACGCACGAGGGGGACGATGTGTTCCTGTGCCGTTATGGCGTATGACTACTCACTACTAGTTCCCCTGCCCCACCCCCCCCTCCCCCCGCCCTTGTGTGCCTCAGATGGCCTCAATACTGCGCACGTGCATGGTTTTACCAGAGCCTCTCTTCTCAGCAGCAGCGCACAAGGGAGACGATGTGTTCCTGTGCCGTATGGCGTATGGCTCCCCGCAACCAGTGCTTCAAACGGCTGCCCAAGGGTTTGGAGGAGCGAGAGTGGAGCAGAGCCAGAGGGGGGAAAGGGGGAGGAAAGTGAAGGGGAAGGCGGAGGGAAGGACGGAAGGGGAAGAGGCGTTAGAGCGAGTGATGAGGAGGTGATGAGGGCACTCGTAGAGAAAGGGGGGAGGAGGATGGGGAGAGCAGGGGAGTGACGAGAGTGAGTCTAGTGGGAGTGACAGTAGCGAAGGGCTGGGTGATTTTAGTGATGATGATGATGGTGAGCTTAGTCTAGATGAAGAGGCGGAGGATGCGGAGGACGAGGAGAAGAGGAGGAAGAGGAGGAGTGGGGAGGGACTCGAGAAGAGATTGAGAAGGTCAACAGACATAAGGTGTGTTCCTCTGACTTGTGCGCCCCAACAGCATTGTTTGCACGATTGCTGAACCTCCATTGTACCAGCCTCCATGTGTACCAGCCCTCCATTGTACAGCCTCATTGTAACAGCCCCTCATGTACCAGCCCTCCTTGTACAGACAGCCTCCATTGTACCAGCCCTCCATTGTACCAGCCTCCATTGTACCAGCCCTCCATTGTACCAGCCCTCCATTGTATGAGCCCTCCATTGTATGAGCCCTCCATTGTAACAGCCCTCCATTGTACCAGCCCCTCCATTGTGCCAGCCCTCCATTGTGCCAGCCCTCCATTGTACCAGCCCTCCCATTGTACCAGCCCTCCATTGTATCAGCCCTCCATTGTATGAGCCCTCCATTGGTATGAGCCCTCTATGGCCCTCCATTGAATCAGCCCTCCTTGCGCCCTTTGTCATCCCCCCCTTCTTTCGTGCCTACGGAGCACTTGGGAAGAAGAAGCAACAGCAGCAACAGTTCCCCTTCTGCGTCGCCCAAAGAGTGTGTTCACGCCCACCTCTTCGCACGCTCCTTCCACTTCCTCTCACAATTGAATCCGCCAGCGGTCCACACACAGAGGTTGGTAAACAGAGGAGGAGGCGAAGGCTGGATTAGAGTGGCTGCTTGGCGCCTTCACAGGGTGGTGGGGCGACCTCGGGCTGCTTGCAGTGTTCCATAGTGCAGAGGCCCTCTGTCCTTCACAGGGTGGTGGGGGCGACCTTGGGCCTGTTTGCAATATTCCATAGTGCAGAGGCCCTCTGTTCTCACATGCTTTCTCTTTCACGCGTAGTTTTTGGACCGCATTGCTCTCCCCGCACAGGGCGACAGGCGGAGGAAGAGGCGAAGGCTGGGCAGGAGCAACGGTTCTGCGGCTTCACACAGTGACGGTGATCACGGGCTGTTCGCAGTGTTCCACGGCGAAGAGAGGAGGGGAGGAGGAGGAGGGAACATGGGAGAGCCTGCGGGGGAGAGAGGAGATCCGACGAGAGGATGCATGGGGTTGGAGGACGGGGAGGGGCATGTGGAGGAGGAGGAGAGAGAGGAGGACGGGAGGAGGGGCGGGGGAGAGGCACTACAGCAGGACAGGGGAGGAATGGCTGTGGTGCGGAGGGCCAAGAGAGCGCTGCAGCTGTCCCGAGTGCGCCGTGCCTGCCGTGCGCGAGAAGGAGCAGGGGGAGTGCAGGGGTTCGTGGAGAGAGTCGTTGGGGGAGGTAGATCTGGGGAAGGTGGTTCTGGGGAGGTGGTTCTGGGGGAGGTGGATTTGGGGAAACAGGAGGAGTGACAGGAGAAGGCAAAGGGGAAGCTGAGGGGGCGGAAGGGGGAAACGCTCTGGAAGGAAGGCGTGTGGGAGAGGGAAGGGAGTGGGAGTAGGAGCGGGAGAGGGAGAGGGAAGGGCGTGGACGAGGGCGAGGAAAGGGGAATCAAACAGTGGAGAAAGGGGAGCAGCAGCCAGAGGAAGAGAAGGGGCAACGGGAGGGGACTGCACAGCAGGAAGGGGGAGAGCAGCATGCGCATTCACGTTGTTTATATATATCTGGAGTGCCGGGCACGGGCAAGACAGCAGTGGTGATGGAGGTGATGCGACAGGCGAGGAGGAAGAGCAGAGTTGGTTACTCCCTGCGTTCCAGTTTGTTCACATCAACGCGCTCCGCCTGCCCCACCCACTGCTTTCTTCTCTGTAGTGCCTCTTTGTGTCTGCCTGGACACCGCCTGCCTCTTAGAGGCTCCCCATCTCTTGAGGCACCGCTAGGCTGAAGAGCCGGGAGCGGCTGCTTCCGCCTTTCAGTTTGTTCAAATAAACGCGCTCCGCCTGCCCACACCGCCTGCCCATACTGCCTGCCCACACCGCATGCCCACACTGGTTCTTCTTCTCAGTGAGACATCAACACCTCCGCCTGCCCACAACCCTGTCCTTCTCCTCCAGTAAGCCTGTATTTGTTCCTCCATGTCGATTCATTTAGCAGCAGCTCCTTACCTCCCTTTCCCTTCCCTGTGTGCAAGGGAAATAGACTAACCTCCCTTTCTGTTGTACAACTGCTTCCACATGTCCTCAGGAGTCTTGTTTTGAGGCGCCTAAAAAGACTTACCTCCCTGTCCTTTTCCCCTAGCGTGACAATCATCGAGCTTTCTTAGACGTCTCTAAACTCCAATAACCACATGTAACCGGCCAGAGAGTATCCCGGAAGAAAGCCCTGCAGTCCTTCCAGCCACCGCTCGCTTTGCCTTTGCCCTCCCGCTCCCCTTACTCTCCTCGTCCTCATTCTCCCCTCCCACACTGCAACAGGTCCCCTGGAAGAAAGCCCTGCAGTCCGCCGTCTCCCCTCCCGTTCACCAGGTCTTCTGGGAAGTCCTCGGCCAGAGGGTCGCTGGATGAAATCCCTCCGCTCCCTTCCCTCAACCTCCACGTCTCCTCCCATCCCATCCCCCGTCCTTGCATGCCCCTCGCTTACTCACACTCAAATTATTAGGTCCTCTGGGAGGCACTAACTGGCCAAAGGATCGCCTGGAAGAAAGCCCTCCACTCCCTCAACCTCCGATTCGCCTCCTCTCCCTCCTCCGGGGCAGTAATGGGCAGAGGCAGGGGGGGGGAGAGGAGGAGGGAGAGGGGGGGAGGAGGGCGGAGGGATGGGGAGGGGCAGAAAAGGGGAGAGGGAGCGGGCGTATGTGTGCTGCTGGTGGATGAGATGGATCAGTTGATTAGCAAGGACCAAAAGGTATGAGGGGATATGAAGGGGTGTAAATGGGTTGTGAGGGGTGCATTGTGGTGCGCCTTAACATGTGTGTTGTGTCACTGTCTCTGCATGTGCGTGCTGCTGGTGGATGCGATGGATCAGCTGATCAGCAAGGACCAGAAGGTGAGAGAAGGTGAAGGGCTGTGCAGGGGTTGTGATGGGCTACCAAGGGTACTAAGGGGTTGTGAGTTGTCACTACGCGTGACTGAGCGTTTTGCTGGACCATGAGATGGATCAGCTGATCAGCAAGGACCAGAAGGTGAGAGAGGATGGGGTAACAATTGTTTTCTGGGGGTGCGGAAGGGCAGGGCAGGGCAGGGCAGGGCAGGGCTGGTACTCTACAGCATCGTCGAATGTACGACATGGAACTCTTAGTAACGCCGAGCTAACAAGCACCTGAAAACACCTGGGGCTACCTGTAACACGTAACTGCTCCTTCCGCCCACCATCCACAGGTGCTCTACAACATCTTTGAATGCACAACCTGGAGCTCAAAGACCCGTAACACCTGTAACACCTGTAACACCTGTAACACCCGTAACACCTGTAACACCCATAACACCTGTTACACCTGTAACACCTGTAACACCTGTAACACTTTTAAAACACCTTTTCTCCATGCTCCCTCCAACTCGCAGGTGCTCTACAACATCTTTGAATGGACCACCTGGAGCTCCTCACGCCTTGCCGTGATTGGTAGGTTCTGCCTTCTGTTTGTCGTTGATTCAAATCACGGTAACTGTTGCTAAAAAAGGTAATTGTTTCTGCTTTTGGTATGTGCTGTTGTTGCTGGAAAGCGCTACTGTTATTGTTGTGACCTTTGTGGAAAGCGCCTTCTCCCCAGCAGGATGGGGCTGCACCGCGTGCCCTTTGCACCCTTCATTTGCCATGGTGCCCCTCGTTACTGATTGATTCCTCAACTCCTCCTTCCCAAGAGGAATCGCCAACACTGAAGAGTGATAGGTTTTTTTAGAATTCTCAACAACACTATGTACCTGCCTGTATGACTGCACCCCCACATCGCCAGCAGGTTTGGGTGGCGCCGTGTGCTCTTTGCTCCCTACATCTCCCATCAACCCTCGCTCCTCCTCCCCCAAGCCGTCCCTCCCACTCACTCCCTTTGCAGGCATTGCCAACTCAGCGGATCTTCCTTAGCGCCTCCTACCGTGCATAGCCAGCAGGATGGGGCTGCAATGCGTGCCCTTTGTTTGCTTTTGAGGCGCCTCAAAAGCACCCTGCACCGGGAACTTGCTGTTTGCATCTCCCATCCTGCCCCTCTCTCTCCCGCCCATTTCCCCTCGTCCCCCCCCCTTAACAGGCATAGCGAATACACAAGACCTGCCTGAACGTCCGGTCCCCCGCATGGCCAGCAGGATGGGGCTGCACCGCATGCCCTTCGCCGGCTCTTGTTGTTTGCATCTCCCTTCACTCCCCGCCGCGTCCCCGCCTCCCTCCCCCTAACAGGCATCGCCAACACAGTGGATCTGCCCGCATCGCCAGCAGGATTGGGCTGCACCGCGTGCCCTTCACTCCCTTCATCTACCATCCTTCCCCTCTTCCCTGCCCCCTTCCTCAACTCCTCCCCACCAACAGGCATAGCTAACACCGTTGACTTACCGGAGCGACTCTTACCACGCATCGCCAGCAGGATGGGCCTGCACCGCGTGCCTTTCTCTCCCTACACCCGCGACCAGATCGAGACAATTGTCGCCGCCCGCCTCCAAGCCTGTCAGCTGTTCGCGCCTAGAGCGATTGAGCTAGCTGCGAGGAAGGTGAGGCCAAGGAAAGAACAAAGCAGCTAGGTACTGGCCCGCTCAAACACAAGAGACTCTTGTCACTGTTCACTGTATTCGATATGATGAGCCCTATATTCTAACTTACTCTCTCAATTTGCTTCTCCCTCCCCACTGCCTGCAGGTGGCATTGGTGTCAGGGGACGCGTGAAGGGCACTTGAGATCTTTAGAAGGGCGGTGGAGATAGCTGAGGCGGACGCCAGGGCGGCACAGGCAGCAGGGACCACTCAAGCAGCCACGGCTGGTCGAGCTGTCTGTGTTGTCTCCTGCTCCCCTCCCTCCTCTTCCTGCCTGCAGGTGGCATCGGTGTCTGGGGACGTGAGGAGGGCACTTGAGATTTGCAGGAGGGCGGTTGAGATAGCAGAGGCAGACTCCAGGGCGGCACAGGCAGCTGATGCGGCTGAGGCGACTGAGGCGGCAGATGAAGCGGGGGCTTCTGCCACGCAAGCAGCTGTGGCTAGTCAGGGGCATCAAACCAAGAAGGGGGAGGGTGAAGCAGAAGGTTGTGAAGAGGCGGGGAGAAGGGGAGGAGGAGGAGAGGACAAGGGGGGTGGGGAAGAAGGGAAGGTCGCAGGGAGGAGGGACGAGATGGAGGTGGGAGAAGCAGAGGGGAGTGAGGCAGGGAGGAGTCAGGAGGCGGGTGGGGAGGGGAAGGGCGGCAAGGAGAGGGGAGGAAGAAGGAAAGGAGGTGGCGAGGGGCTAATGGAGAATGCCAGTGCTAGTGGTGGTGCTGGTGCTAGTGGTGCTAGTGGTGCTAGTCGTGGTAGTGGTGGCATGAACGGTGCTCATGCTACCACTCCCACACGGCAGTTGAGACCTAGGAGAGGGGTGAGAGGTGGTGAGCAGGGTGCAGGAGAGAACACTGGTGGTGGTGTGAACGGTGCTCATGCAGCCACTCCCACACTGCCAGCTCAACACAGTGATGATGGTTCTGGTATGAACGGTGCTCATGCTACCACTCCCACACAGCAGTTAAGATCGAGGCGAGGGGTGGGAGGCGGTGAGCATGGTGCAGGAGAAGAGGCGTGTTTCAAGCCGACTCAGAATGCTGGTGGTGGTGGTGTGAACGGCGCTCATGCAGCCACTCCCACACGAGAGTTAAGACCTAGAAGAGGGGTGAGAGGGGATGGTCAGGGTGCAGGAGAAGAGATGTGTAAAAAGGTGGAAGGTGGACAGGCATTGGGAGAGGCTGATGAAAAAGCGGCGTGGGATGGGAAGGTGGAGGGAGACGGCAGCACGGGCAGCAAGGGAAGGCAGCAGCCGCTGATGTTGCAGTCGCAGCATGGGAGGGAGGCGAGCAACGGGGCGATAGATGGAGATGGGGCAAAGGAGAGGTGTGCCCTGCTGGTGGTGCAGATAGAGCATGTGGAAGCAGCCATTAGGGAGATCTTCTCCTCGCCACATATTATGGTGCGTGTGTGTAGTGTGTCTCTCTGCATGCAATGCATTACACATGCTGCATCCACAACATAATGCATGGCTGTGGATGGAAACATGGCAGCACAGCATACCGCCCCGCTGGTGGTGCAGATAGAGCATGTGGAAGCATCTATTAGGGAGATCTTCTCCTCGCCACATATTATGGTGAGTAGCATGCGTGTCAGTGCGTGTAAGTGCGTGTCAGTGCGTGTCGGTGCGTGTCAGTGCGTGTCAGTGCGTGTCAGTGCGGTCGGTGCGTGTCAGTGCGTGTCGGTGTGTGTGCGTGTGCGTCCATGCAATAACCCCCCCCAACCACCACCGTTCCCTCCGTATTGTGTCGTGTGTATCAGTGCGTTATCACCTCCGTAGCGTGGACATTTGAGTCGACTCAAAAGTCAGTCGACTCAAAAGTCAGTCGACTCAAAAGTCAGTCGACTCAAAAGTCAGTCGACTCAAAAGTCAGTCGACTCAAAAGTCAGTCGACTCAAAAGGCAGTCGCCCAAAAGTCAGTCGACTCAAATGTCAGTCAACTCAAAAGTCAGTCGACTCAAATGTCAGTCAACTCAAAAGTCAGTCAACTCAAAAGGCAGTCGACTCAAAAGTCAGTCGACTCAAAAGTCAGTCGCCCAAAAGTCAGTCGACTCAAAAGTCAGTCGACTCATAAGTCAGTCGACTCAAAAGTCAGTCGAATCAAAAGTCAGTCGACTCAAAAGTCAGTCGACTCAAAAGTCTGTCGAATCAAAAGTCAGTCGACTCAAAAGTCTGTCGAATCAAAAGTCAGTCGTGAGTATCAGTGCGTTATCACCTGCGTAGCCTGGACATTTCGTGCTTTCATATCTGCAGATCGAAGCGACTGCTCGTTCCTCCTTATGCCCGATCTGCGGATCAGCCGTTGAGTTGGTTTTCAAGAACTCTCATAAACCAACTCTGCTCGTTCCTCCTTCAGACGTTTGAGTCGACTCAGAAGTCCTTTTCCTCATAAACCTACTCTACTGGTTCCTCCTTTTGCCCACCTTGCAGATCAGCCGTTGCCTGTCAGTCGTAAGAACGAACATGATTTTTGAGGCGCCTCAAAGATCAGTCGTGGAAATTAACTCCCTTCTTGCCCTCTCAGTTGTACAGAAGACTTTCCTCCCTGCCCTCCCCTCCCTCTCTGTTTACCTGGCTGACACCTCGTGCCCTCATGTCCTCGTGACACCTCTCCCCTTTGACACTTATCGTCCTCAACCCACCCCACCCTCTTCCCCACCCCCCCTTGCCCCCAGATCATTCGCCGCCTGTCTGCAGTTGAAAAGATCTTCCTCGCAGCGCTCTCCTTTGACCTCCACCGCTCCGGTGCTGCAGAAACCACCTTTGGAAAGGTAAGGTCTCACATCCCCTTTCAAGTCCATCTCGACTTCTTCACACTTCCCCGAGGTTGCCTCCCCCCCCCCAGCCGCAGCACCTGTGCCACGGCTGGCTGCAGCACCACTCAGCCTCCAAGTTACACAGAACCCAAGCCCATCTCGACTTCTTCACACTTCCCTGTGCTTGCCTCCCCCCCTCCAGCTGCAGCACCTGTGCCACGGCTGGCTGCAGCAGTACATTGGCCGCTAAGCGGTGGATTCCTCACCTACACTAGATCCTCAAACCCCTCTGTTACTTCGCTGCGACTTTTGAGTCGACTCAAGAGTCAAACCCCTCTGTTCCCTTCGCTTCCCTGTGCTTGCATTGCATCTCCCCCTCTAGGTGCAGTGTCTCTGCCACGGCTGGCTGCAGCAGCACCACACGTCCCTGTGCTCATGCCTGTTAAGTTAACCCTCTCTCACACTGTCTCCCTCGCTCTGCATGCTCTACTCTCCCACCCGCTCACCAGGTGCAGCACCTGTGCCTCGGCTGGCTGCAGCAGCACCACACGTCCCTGTGCTCATGCCTGTTAAGTTAATCCTCTCTCACACAGTCTCCCTCGCTCTGCATGCTCTACTCTCCCACCCGCTCACCAGGTGCAGCACCTGTGCCTCGGCTGGCTGCAGCACCACAACTCTACCATCCCTGCCACACTCCCATCCTCGGCACTCTCCTCATTGGTTGTTGCCACGTCAGCAGCTCCTCCCGACCAATCAGAGGATGCCCGTGGCAGGGGGCAGAAGTGCCCGGTGCAGCAGTCTGCTGGAAAGGAGGAGGAAGCTTCCCGGGAGCTCCTAGTGCGGCTGAATGTGTCTCACGATGCCCTGCTGGCAGCGTGGTGAGTTGGAGGCACGTGTTTGGTGCATTGAGGTGGTACGCTGATGTGGCATGATGAGGTGTTATGCTGATGTGGCACGATAAGGTGTTGATGTGGCACGATAAGGTTCTATGCGGATGCCAGAGGATGACCTGTCATGTGTAACAGATTCGAATTAGCATCATGATAGGAAAGGCGAGCAAATCTGGTGGTGTGGTAGTGCTACTTAAAGCCCGCTTGTAAGGACGTCCAACATTGTATACACTATAAAGCGTACAGGCCTGGGACAGCAAAACTGGCTCAATTTCTGTTGACTGGGAGCATTGATGAAAAAGCACGCGACTCTGGTTGACGGATTCAGAGCATGGGGTGTGCCTCTCCCCTTCCATCCCCCTCCCTTCTTCCTCTCCAGTGCACTGCGGTGCATTGCGGTGCACTGCCGCCATCCCTTCACCCTCTCCTCATCCCTGCCCCTCCATTCCCTCCCTTCCTCCTCCCCAACGCGTGCCCGTGCCTCCTCCTTGCAGGGGGAACAGCCCTGCACGGCCACCTTCCCTTGAATCTCTTTCCCTTGCTCTTCCTCCCCCCCTCTCTTCCCTTCCATCCCACTCCCTCGTCTCCAGTGCACGCCTGGCCCAGTCTCGCCTCCTCCTCGCAGGGGGCACAGACCTGCACTGCCGCCTTCCCTTGACCCTCTCCTCCTTTGCTCTCCGTTGCCCTCCCTCCCCCTCATCTCTCCCCTTCCATCCCACTCCCTCCCTCCCTCCTCTCCAGTGCATACCTGGCTGAGTCTCGTCTGCTTCTGGCAGAGGACACAGGCCTGCACTGCTGCCTTACCACGCCTTCACCCTCTCCTCCTTGGCTCTCCTCACTCGCCCTTACCCCCCTCCCCCCCCCCTTCCACTTCCATCCCTCTTTCCCCCTCCCTCGTCTCCAGTGCACGCCTGGCCGAGTCTCATCTGCTGCTAGCAGAGGCCACTGTGCTACACTGCCACCAGCGCATTCAGCTCAACCTGCCCAGGTATTCCCCCGAGTGCACTACACTTCTGCCAATCCCTGTTTCTCCCTTTAAGTGCACGCCTGGCTGAGTCTCGTCGGCTTCTTGCAGAGGGCGCTGGGCTGGACTGCCATTTCCCTGTTTTACCCCTAGAATTGCACAGTCGACTGGTTTCCAACGTTTGCTTCCCTTCATTCGTGCATGCACGTACATTTTGAATGCGTGGTGGTGCTTGGAGGATGCACACAGGGAGGACGTGGTTCATGCGTTGAGCACTGACCAAGAATTGCCGTGGTTGTCAAGGCATCTTGGATGACTGTTGGAAGCCCGGTGTAACAGCCCAGGCGTATTCCGGGAAGTACACAATACAGTGCGGTGCAGGGCCTATCTTTGCTTTTCCGCCCATCTGATTTTCACGAGTGATCCTTCGCGTAACTCTGATTTTCAGAGTGCCTTGGAGCTGTAACTCTGATTTTCCTGGGTTTTTCCTAAATTTCACTGATTTACTCTGATTCATGTAATCTCTTCTGCCATCTCATTTTCTAACCACTAGATGCATACAACAAGCAAAATTCGCGCCCACTGTCACTATTATTGCACTGTTACACAATACCTCCACCACCACGGCAACATCACTCATCCTCATCATCCTCAGAGCCCTCTATAGAGGCACTCTCACCATCATTTGAATCATCATCTACACTCTTAGCAGGGTTATGGGGGACCTCGTACACAACAGACTTGGCTTGCTTCCGCGCCTTCTGCTTCCTCCAGATGTCCACGACTTCAGGGTAGTCGACGTCATAGTCGAGCATGTTGATTGTCATGAGATCGCCCAGCCTTGTGTCACACAAGGTAGTGCTTAGCCAAGATTTGATGGCATTCTGTCTACTGAAACCCCTCTCGCACTCAACAGTGCTCAGTGGCAGCACTGCCATGGCCTGCCATAGCCTCATGAGGTTCGAGTAGCTCTTGGGCCGGGTCTTGAGCATGGTGGTCAGCCCCTGGTTGAAATCGTCATCCGCGCAGTGGTTCTTTATGATGTGACAGAACGTCTTGAGTTCCAGCTCTGCCGCCCGCTGGTTCACTCCTGCGATGATGGGGGGAGGGCGGGGGGAGTTAAGGGGAAGCTTAGTATGACTTACCAAGCACGGCTGAAAATCGAACAAGGGACCAGCTAGCATGATGGTGAATGCAATCATACTTGGAAGCTTGTTGTCGAAAAGGGCCACGTTCGATTCCAGCCACGCCAGATGCCGCCGCTCATGCGCCTCCGCCTTCTTCGGCCAGTACTCCACCCTGAAGAGTCCCGCGCCGACAAGGCGCTTTAGGTCCCACAGCCGCTGCTCCACGTTGGTGACCAACTCCTTCGCCATCGCACTGCTCAACTCCTCGCAGTTCGCCTGGCTTCCCCCGAACTTGTGGCTAGGGAGACGCTCTTCGCTGAGTTCGAATGAATGACTGCACAGCCGGCCATCGCTGTCCACGCCGGCAACGACGATGCTTTTTTCGCCTTTGCCGAGGCGCTCAAGGACTTCGACAGCTTCTTGCCCATGCCGCCACCGAAGGTGGTGCCGTACCTGATGTAGCAGTGCCTGATGTATGTGAGGGTGCGGTCCACCTCCTGAGACACGAGAATGATCTCCACCTATAGGATGGTGAGCATAAAGAGCAGAGGAATGCATGTCAATAAACAGCAGTAGCTAACAAGTGTGAATGATGCAGAGAACATTATCCAGGGTATAATGACAAGCAGAATGGACAAAGCAAGTACAATAAATTAAACTCAGAGAGCTTACCGATCGCTTTTGAAAGAACCTGACTTACCGATCGCTTCTGAAAGAACCTGTTCAAGGTGTTCATCTCGGCGAGGACATCAGCGAGGAAGTAGAGGCAGTAGTGGAACTTCAGGGTCTTCACCACAGCTGCCAGCTTGTGCTTGTACTTGATGAGGATGACGATCGCCGCGCCAAGGATGCTACAGAGCTGCTTGATGGCATCCCCCCGCGAGAGCCACCGGATGAGGTACAACCCTGGTGCTCAAGGTTGGTGCTGCAGGTGCTTGAACCTCTCATACCAGGGGGTGGACCGGCCGACGATATCCCCAATGCACGGATTACCGTGTCGATGATCTTGAAATCTGGGAAGGTGGTGGCGGCGTCCTTGACTGCAAGAGATTCCCTGCAAAAAATGGGAAGGAAATGTGAGAACAAGTTCATGCGCAAGCGTGCCACGTGTTCATGTGCAATAGGGTATGTAACCACGTATGATTTTACCTGTGCACGATGTAGTGGATGCCGACAAGGTGAGGACTCTTCACCCGCAGGCGCGCGGCCAGTCCTTGTATTCGCCAGTCATAACGGATGCCCCATCGGTGATGATTCCATAAATCTTCTGCAGGTCGATGCCGAGCGAATCCAAGTGTGACAGGATGATGGACTGCAGCGAGGCCGCATCGCATTTGTCGATGGTGAGCAGTTCGAGGAACTCCGTGACCACCTTGCGCTTCTTCAGGAACGTCGCGAACAGTATAAGGTGTTTCCCTCGCGTTCTGTCGGTGCTTTCATCGCAGCTGATGCTGATGAAGGGCGAGGTGTGGATGTGTGTCATCTGCTGCGCCTTCAAGAAGGCCACCATGGCATTGAACATCTCCTTGAAGCCGTACCTGAGAAGCGTACAGAACACGAGTAGGTTAGTTTATTAGATTGAGGTCAAGGGACAACAGACGTTAAAAAGAAAGACGGCACACAGTGTGGAAATTAAGAGGTGTGGGAGATCTAGGGTAAACAAGGACTGCAGTGGTGAGTTGAATACGAACTCACAGTGTTATGTAGACGCCGTAGGTTTCCTTCGGAATGTCCTTCACTCCCTCCTGCGCTAGGAAGCCGACAAGCCGTGTAAACATGCTGAAGGTTGCGTCCTCCTTGCAGATGAACATCATCGCTTGGAGTAGACAAACGATCCGCGCACCCTCGGGGTCATTCGCAGCGAAGTCCTCCATTTTCTTATGATGTTCCACCTCCTTCAGCAGCATCTCTTGTTTCTTCACTGCGTCCTCATGCTTTTGGCTCTCCAGATGCCAACGCATCGACCCCACTTGATGATCTCGACCACCACTACCCTCGCGCCCATATCTTACGTGTAGGGGACCGTGATCCATGCAAATACTGCAACGCAAGTACGGGATTCCATCGTCCGTTTCATCAAGGACCAGCCAGGGAAATTTTGGCAACCAATTGTTGGTGTATTTGAGTTGCGCCTTTTCATATGCCCTCACACGTTTCTCTGCGATCGTAGGTTTAACAGACGACACGGAGACCGGCTCTGGCGGTGGCGGCGTTGGTGGTTTAGGCGGAGGCGGTGCGAATGGCAAATGCGATTGCTGCTATCGACGCCTTTTCTTTCACGTCGATGGAGTAGAGGCGGGGGTTGTCGCGGCGGGAGGGGCAGGGGCCTTCGACGAGGGATTAGCAGCAGATGGGGCTCTCGTGGCAGGAGGAGGGGTAGGGATTTTCGACGCGGGAGTAGAAGCAGATGGAGTTTCTGTGGCGAGAGGAGTGGTGGGCGGGGGCTTGGCGGGCGAGGCAACCGTCTCGGTTACCTCGTCGAGATCTCGCTCCCACTCTTCGCTGCTAAGAGATGGGAGGGGTTTCGAATACACAGAAGTGGCATGGGTTCGACGAAGGAAATCAAGGCCACTGAGGGGTGCGCCTCTAAACAATGCTTAGCACTAGGATCCCCCCCACCCCCCCTCCCATCATCCTCATCGTCCGAGTCTCCCATGACGGACTCTGGCGGGGAACAACTGAGACTAGGCAATTCGTTCTGACTCAAGACTCGGAAAATCGTTATGCTCTAGCGGTTATGAACTCCTTGGGGCAAGGGAGAGTCGGAGGGGACGATGGTTTCTTGCAATGATGGATCAAACCCGAAGGGAAACAACTGGCTTTACTGTCTCCTCAGGTGTGGCCCAAGAGGTGAGGTGCATGCCACAAGATCAGCAATGCTAGCCGCATTTGGGTGCGCTGCCGAGGTGATGTGCTGCCTGCTACTACCATGCAATTTTTCCTTAGTGCCCAATGGGCAGACGGCAGTCTTCTTGCAGTGGCAATTTCAGCTGCTGCTCGCTTGATTCCTGCTGATGCCACGAAAGAAGATGCC
The DNA here is from genome assembly GCA_027943415.1 of Closterium sp. NIES-67. Taxonomy (NCBI): domain Eukaryota; kingdom Viridiplantae; phylum Streptophyta; class Zygnematophyceae; order Desmidiales; family Closteriaceae; genus Closterium; species Closterium sp. NIES-67. Next base: position 24,742 of record BQMB01000067.1, read on the forward strand.
CAAGTGTCCAATGGGTAGAGAGGCATCTTCCAGCATGAGGAATCTTGGCTGCAAATGACATGTGGTTGGTGAGCGGTGCGCGTGAAAGCGCCCAGGAATCACGGCCACGCGTACAAGTGTCTAAAGGGAGTACATGGATAATCTGGGGGTATGCCCCCTGTAGGAAATCCCACATGGTGGTACATGGACCAACTCTGATAAATTAGAGGAAAATCTACTTTCAAAAATTTTATCCAGGACCATCAAAGCGACTTTCAAAAACACTCTGATTTTCAGAGACACAGAGTGAATTACTTTGATAAAATAAGCCCTGGTGCGGTACGGAGTGTCAAAATGCGCATTTCTAAATGCCGTATTCCCCTGGATATACGCGCAGGGGTGCGTTTAGGGAATATAGTATAATGTTGGGGGGTGCGTTTATTCGAATTTTTGCGATATGGCCCAGTGCGTTTAAATTGGTTTTTTTAAGAAAACAAAAAACGGCATCAAAATGTACTTCTAACAGCCGCCAACCCAATTCAGGCTTTTGCAGCAGCGAATACAACAGAGATTCGCATGAAATTGGTCCGGAAACATCGAACCAGCCAGGCGTGTGTGGATGCTGCCAAACGGACCAACCACGAGCACTGCGGCGCAGACGCTGTCACAGCTCAAGTGTTGGTGAAGCTGCGTTGGGGTTTTTGTGCGAATATGCTGTCTGGCAGTCCAATCGCAGCCACATGCCCAGAGGGCAGCATCCAGCAAGGCGAGCTGGAAGCTCCAGAAGAATATGCTTGCAGCTTCGTGCTGCCACGACGGTGCCCTCTCAGCTCGTAAACGAAGAGGAATCCTCTTCGTGCACCCGCTGAGGAATCGGGGAACACCCTGGTTGAAGCTTCATTATTTCCGTAGCTTCTCGACCAAGCATCTTCATGCGTCCTCTCTTGCCAGACCGCCGCCATGGCTGGCCTTCCCACCCACAGCCATGTCTGTACTGTTCGGCAGCCCTCGTACACCAACACGCCTCTCTCGACAGGACATAGCTGCTGCCCGAGTTAGTAGATTTAGTGGTTTCCGTGCTGCACCCCCTGCTCCTCCCGCGCCGCCCGCTCCTCCCGCTCCTCCTGCTCCTCCTGCTCCTCCCGCTCCCCCGGCTCCTCCTGCACCGCTGGCACCTCCAACCCCTCTGACGCCCTCCCCTCCTGGGAGCTCGCGACCATGGTATTTGCGGTTGCCCTTGACGGAGGCCGACGGAGTTCCTGTTATGAAATTACTGCTGCCCGGCGACCCGTTCCCGCCCCAGCCCAACCGATGCGACATGGAGAGCATCTTGGACGAGAAGGAGGCTCTCGAATCCCGCGCGCTCGCGACTGGGGGATTCCCAACGGTGACGACTGGCCGGAGCGCAACCAGTGGAAGGAAATGGATGAGGAGGAGGCGGAGTACTGGCACCGTGACGGGCTGCCCGAGAAGCTGCCCATCCCAACATTCCCGGAAGGTTGGAGCCGCCCTCATCCAACGACAACAAATTTCGACAGCCGCCCTCCCTCCCCCAGATCCCGGATGACACAGCGCAAGCGAAGCGTACACTTCTTAGGAGAAGCTGTATTGGCTGGAGCGATGGCGTGCGCTCGACATGAACCGGCGTGCTGTGCAGCGCGAGTCGGGCATTTCGCGCCATCGAATTCGAGAGTGGGAGCTCGCGGAGGACAAGCTGAAGGAAGCTGCCTCGTGCCGCAAGCGACTGCATGGCCATGGGCACCGCAGCTGGTACCACGACATGGAGCTTCTCGTGTATGACAAGTTCCTAAAAGACCGCGCGAAAGGGACGCCTGTACCTGTGAAGAAGCTGCAGAAGTGGTCGAGGGAGCGAATGAAGACCATGCACCCAGGCGTGAAGTGGATGGCTTCACAGCGATGGAGCGTTCGCTTCAGGAAACTATGGGGCCTCTCTGTTCGGGCCCGCACGAAGGTCGGCTAGAAAATGACCGAAGGTAAGGCTGACACATATATGCTTCTTCTGCAGTGCAGCCTCGAATGTTAATTATGGAACTGTTGAAACTTGTTTTAATGCTAATTTTGTCTAATTTTCTTGCACGTGAATGCAGAGTGCAAGGAACAAGTGGAGTCCTTCTGGCAGTTTTGTCATGATGCGAGGAGGGGCTACTCAATTGACGACCGCTGGATCATCAACGCGGACCAGACGCCTGTCTGGTGGAGATGCCAGCAGAGCGGACCGTGAAGCAAGTCGGGGTGAACTCGGTGCCGATCAAGACCGCGGGCTATCACAAGGAATGCGTTACAGTGATGCTCGCTTGCACGGCCACATGCGAGAAGCTCAAGCCGTGGGTCTTCTTCAAGCGCGCGACCGTACCCAAGGGAAATTTCCCTCCGGGTAAGCTTTATTCATGCGCTTCGAGTTGTTTGTGTATGCCTTTCTATCATTTTTAAGATTTTACTAACGGGTTCGATTCCGACCATGTAGATGTCGTGGTAGCCTGCCCAACCAAACGGATGGATGGACTCCGCTGGTGTCATAGAGTGGCTTGAGAAGGCAGTCAAGCCGTTCATCAAGCCCAACTTCGGCCTCCGTGCCCGCTCTCCTCTCCTCATCCTGGATTCCTACCGCGGTCATCTCACCCCTGAAGTGAAGGAGTTCTACGACAAGCTTCACGTGGTGCCCGGCATCATCCCTGCCGGCTGCACCTCCGTCATACAACCGCTCGACGTGGCTGTGAACCGTAGTTTCAAGGCGCTGTTTCACTCGTACTACCAGGAGTGGTTCGACCGTGTCGGCTGCACCATCTTCACCTCCAAAGGTTAGCTTGTTCAATGTTGCTGTGCCTGTTATGCTCCATCTTCACACCAATAACTAATGGTGTGTTCTTTGTCTGCTTCAGGAAATCTGAGGAAGCCGCCACCAGAAGAGACCCTGAAATGTGTCTCCAAGGCGTGGAAGGCTGTCCCTGCCGCCCTTATCCAGTAGGCATTCAAAACCTGTGGCATCTTGAATGCCCTGGATGACTCCGAAGACTACTTGTGCATGAGGCACATGAGAGACCCCAAGGAGGCCACCGTGGATGTCAACGATGAGACCAGGGCCGACGGATTCACGGGGGACAACTCCACCACAACTGAGGAGGAGGAGGACGAGGACGAGGAGGGTTGACATGAAGGGGAGAAGGGAGTGCACGTGGACGACGCGACGACTGTAGGACATGGTAGACGAGGCGAAGCTTATAGAAATTGGAGGCTGTGCATCTGTTTAGGTAGTCGAGGTGTAGGCTGTAGAGTATGGTAGAGGATCTAACTGCAGAAGTTGACTAATATAGATGTGACTTCTTACTACATCTAATTACAAAGTGAAGTTGTCTTAATGAACTGTTAATTCATGAAGTCGAAGCTATTTGGGGGGGGGGGGGGGGGTGCTTATAGGGATTAGAAACTTGTGATTATACGGGTGCGTATAGATGGCACCTCCGATATGGCACCCCTCCGGATATACGCACCATGGTGCGTTTTAGCCGGCGGTGGGTATATCCGAAGGAATACGGTGGTTCAGTATGGTAAACAGCAAAATTGGTTCTGTTGCTACATCCAAGAATACGCCCTTAGCATTTACGTTATGTTATGGTAGCATTTCTGCAAAGGCAATTCTGTACCATACAACATTTGGCATGCATAGTTGATGTGTGCCTTGGTTGCTCTAAACATGATATGTTGGAAATAGGCATGATTGTTCATGATGAATTATGTTGTAACAGCAGTTACCAGTGCACAAATCACGAGGGGAACGTATTGAAAATTGGCATTTTTTTTCATGAACTTACCTTGGCGTCCGTACGAGTTACAGTACCGTAATCATCCGGATAGACGCCCCTCCGCAGGACTAGTCCCATGGGCTCTAACTCCCAGGCATTATTCGATTATATGCCCCCCTTCATTTCTCTAAACCTGTTTCCTATAAGCCCCTCCGTAATTTGTCTTGAAACACTGCGCAAAATGTTGAAGCGGATCCATGTAATACCGAGGTTTCTCGCTTCGTGCCCGCCAGAAGCGGAACTCACCCTCTCTGACACTTCGCGCCTACACGATTCGTGTCAGAACGGCGAGTTTCAGGCCTGGCAACTTGCCGACTGGACTTCCAGCGCGATTGACTTACGAAGCCTCGCTAGAATTAATCATGTTGCACAAATTAGACCAGTAGCTATGTTTTAACGTCAAATTTAAATTTTCCATATAATCCCTTTAAAACGCCCATGGGCGTATATTTTTTATTCAATTAAACGCCCCTCCACGTTTTCAAACCAGTCTCGTAAACGCCCCTAGGGGCGTCTATCCGGGTGATTACGGTACACAACCAGGGTACTCGTACGACGCAAGTTCCATTTGCGAAGCGTTGGCCATGTATTTTTGCCCCAAATTGGGACGGTATGAATTTGAACGAATCTGATTGAGGGTATTGCGATGGCTACCCTCGCGAGGGATTGAACTAGGGATTATTATGGAGCGAGTACCAGACCCGCGGTCGAACAAGCTGCGGGTTTTACAAACCCAACTGCAGGTCTTGTAATTTTGACGGTCGTGCACCCACACAGGCCCGCCTTGTCGCAAAAGAAAGTCACAAAGGTGAATTGAGACTGTGCATTAGCGGACGACATCCACAACTTGCGCACCGACATACCCTGTCAGCTAGTCGTGCATATCTTGTCAAACAACCATCAGGAATTGCAATACCCGAGGTTTTTTTTTCTTCCACCGGGGGGATCCGAGGCTCCAGAAGACCCTGGAACAAAATATGAACTATTGGAGTGCCGTGTGTGAACCGAATTATTGGAGCTGGCTTATTGTGGGTAGATTCTTATTCACCGAGCTTGATTGAATCTCAATGCGTTGCAAAAAAATCGACCCTCATGGCCAAAGCTCTTAGGGAAATTCTGGGGCCTCGAGTCTAACCAGAGGGTCTTGTAGGAAGACCTGCGGTGGAAAAAAATTGCCTTGGGTCTTACGATTCTTGACGGCTGTTTGATTGGTTAGGCACGACCAGCTGACAAAATGGGTTAGGCACGACTAGCTGACAAAATACATTGGAGCGCAATGTTGCGAAATGGAGGGTTATACGTCGTCCGCCAATGCACAGTCTCTATTCACGTTGGCGACTCACTTTTGCGACGAATCGACGCTGTTTCGCTGCTGCGCCATCAGGCACACTAAACCCGCAGTTAGGTTGTGACTGTCATTGCACTGGGGTAGCCCTGTCGAACCTCTTCTCTCTCTAAGGAGGGCACTAGGGAGGCTTTCCCTCAAGAATGTGTATATATGGAGCCCAACTCTCCTGAGGACATCCCTTTTTGCCCCAAAGGTTAGGGCTGGTGACTTAATGGTATGGTATCAGAGTGATCCGGGGTTCGATTCCCGGTGTACACGCTATCCCAGCGGGGGGGTGTGTCATGGCACTGGGATAGCCCTGTCGAACCTCTTCTCTCTCTATGGAGGGTGCTAGGGAGGCTTTCCCTAGGGAAGGTGGACATACGAAGCCTAACTCTCCTAAGGACATCCCTTCTTTTCCCAGTGATTAGGACTGGTGACTTAATGACAGTGACAACCCGCGGCTCCTTCGGCCGCTGGTCGACCTTGGGTCTGACACTCTCTTCGGAATGACCCTTAGTCGAAAAGCGGTTCGAGAACCCATTCTCATCGCAGAATAAATTGCGTTCCCTCTTCGGGTACGTGTAAGGCGGTTTCTCACTTGTTCCTTCGATCTTGATAGCTACTTTCCTCAGCAGATAATCTCCCTAATGGCGACCACAAGGCCCTGGTAAGTTCCTCGCTCACGGTTTCGACCAACAGACATCGTACGCCACTGCATCGCGAACCATAGAGCGACAGACCAAACGCAGTCTCCGTGCAGCTTTGGCGATAATCCTTGTAACCATATCATGTGAGCTTTCATGCGCGGTGCACTGCAAACATTTGATTTCAGCTGACAAGGGTTAGGTTACGTGGAATCGCGAGTTTTTTGTTGCAACCACCATGATGGTCACAAAAATTCGTCAAAATTTGAGGATGCAGTCGTCGCAAATGCACCAGGAACAGCTGCTCACCTTTGACATATATATTGTAATCACACATATTTCCCACCGAATTCCGTGCATTTTTCAACCCCGCGCAACGACTTTTTGGCTGGCGGCACGCGCCGACGACATACCAACTCAATCTGACGCGGGATCCGGTGAAACCAGCACCACCTGCGGCGTGGGAGCTTCGAGGAGCCTCAGTGCTGGTGGGAAGATTACCAAAGACGCAGTGAATGCGAACGCATGATTTGGTCTTGGCGCGAATGTCGGCAATCTAGCATCCGGCGAGTTAGGCATCCGATCGATGGCTGGGATTAACAAGAACGGACTGACTGTTAGTGCTGGGCTGGGGGTCGGCGCAAATGTGGCGGGTATGGCGTCCCAAAAAAGAGGGGTCGAAAATTCAACCTCCAACCAGCCCCAGAGAACCCTCGAGGTTACCCTTAGGAGGTAACCCTGAATGCGCATAACAACGTGACTTTGTGTAAGGAATTCCGATTCCTTACAGGGACTCGCCACAGCGAGTACCGCGAACAGTGCGGGTCTGCAGGCTCGGCCCTGGTTTATCGCGCCAAACCAGCCCTTGACGACCTTTTCGGCCCCAACCTGACCCCGAGTCGCCTCGAACCCGTTTTGACCCCGTCACCCTCGGGACTACCTAGCCCTCGACTGGTCCAACCCTCGACATTTCGACCTGGTCAACTCGCACTATATAAGCACTAGGTCTCATTATTCAGGAGGATTTTGTAATCACGTTCCCCTATAGTATTCTGCGCTATACTCTGAGGAAAAATTCATAACAGCTGGTATCAGAGCCCCGATTTTGCCCATCTAGTTTCCGATAGGAGAGCAGACCCTATGGGGGAAGGGGGCGGAAGGATGCTGATGGCGAGCGCACGTCGAGGAAATTAATGGCGCGGGCGTTGCCGATGCCATCAGATCTTGTGCGATGGACGGCTGGGATTGGCCGGTCCTCTCCTTCCCCGGGCGTAGACGGGATTATTTCATGTTGAATAGGTGACGACGTTTTCGCCGTATTTTTTCGGGTATGTTCGTTAGTGTTTCGGAATTTTCGGGAGTTTCTAGCGAAGTGTTCGGATTGGCTTCCGAAAATAGCGAGGAGTCGTCGGGCGGCCGGGAGATGGTCGTCGCGAGGAGACAAGTGCACGGGAATCCTCAGGCGGCCGGGAGATGGTCGTCAGGAACGCGCGGGGTGGCGAAAATGGCGGGACGCACCGCGATGGGCGTCTGTCGATCCATGTAGCTGCATGGTGAAATGCAGTTGCGTCGCTGGCGTCGGCGTTTCCGTCAGGCTAGTTGCAGGCGATGAACGGTACTTCGACACTATTTCGGTAATGGGCGGATCCGACAAATTCGGAACGACACGATCGCATGAAGTTGTATGGATGTGCAGTTGTGTGGGAGCAGCTGGGATTAACGACCACGGCGCTATACACTACGACGGCAATCTGGAGGTGATGACGCTGTGCTGGAGTGAGTGTACTCAGCGAGGGCGACTTCCCTCGTGGGGAGGCGTTTTTCGTGGACCAGCGATTCATACCCCCACGATCAACGGAAACGGAGGCCACCACCCCTGGGTATGTATTAAGTGTTCTTCCACCGGTCGCCGAATGTGCTACCTGTCAGGAGCTAAGCAGTGGGAGAAGAACGACGGGAGTACTGGAGCATATGGGTTAGCGGCGTTCGGGCTGCTACTCGCTCAGCTACGTCGCCCGGCAATCACCATTCCCACCAGGTAGCAGTGTCGACTTGTTCAACGACGGCTCTTGGATGAATAAGGGGGGTGAACCTGCAAACTACACTGTGCTGATGGAGTGTCCCTGAAGAAGAAAACGAAAAAAAGGGAGTTACTGTTGCAGTGGAGCTGAGGGAGTTTACCTGGTGCGGCAGAAGGAGGTTCCACCTTTTGCGGGTGTAGTTTGACGAGTTTCCGACGGAGGCGGGAGCGGTCCAGCGGTCAGTAGGCGAGCTCATTAAAGCTCCTCTGACTAGAAGCGTGCGCACTCCTATCTCTGCGGATTCTCCTAGTTAGTTAAGCAGCAGCGAAGCGGTTTTGGGTAACCTGCAGCAGCCGCGAGATGGGTGAACGTCTGCGCCGCTAGCTGGCAGGAGTACCAGAGTATTTGAACATTGGGTAACAGCTGGGCGGAGATCGACGGCGTATGATGCGCATTGACCCTGATCGACGGCCAAAACATCATGCCGAGGCGGTGGACTCTGGTTAACCCTACGATAAAGGGTTCAGTTCATGCGTACAGCTGGTGGAGAAACCGTGGGGAGCGCTGCTAAAGGACGCCGTGTCGCCTGGGCATTTTAACGGATAGTTGTGAAGCGGAGTTACGGTATCTACTAAGTACTGCTTGGTTCCGACATTTTCGGAGAGTTTGTGCAGCGGTTGGAGCGTTTACAGCTGGAGTTGTGCCCGCTATCTTCAGGGGTACGAGAGACATCGACCGACATTTGCGGAAAGTTTTGGTTATATGGAGCAGAAAGGGAGCAGCGGCAGTTTCGGCTCTTCCCGAAATTCTCGGCATGTACGGACAAAAAGGCGGATGCAGCTGGTGTCATTTGAAATCGGGTTGCATTCGAAAATATTTACGGGAGTGGTTCGGTTCGGGTTCCAGGTCATCGCTCTCGTCGTCAGTCTCTCGCCACCACCCGCTACCACCTCCATTTTCAAATCGCCAGCCAAAATGAACATCACCGCGCCGCATCCTCGCCACCCATCAGGAGCAGTACAAAAACGAGAAGATTTTGCTGGAGTACTGTGGAGCTGTGTTGGGGCCAACTCGCCATGAGTGTTTAAATTCTGGAAAAAAAATGTGGGAGTCTTATGACGCAGTTGTTGTGGGATTTCCAGACTACTGGAGCGGTTTTACCCTGCGGAGACATTTCAAGTTTGGAGCATACTTTGGTACTTCTATCGATTGGAGTTTTGCAGCAACATCCTGGAAGCTGAGTTCTGGGGTTTTCAGCAGCAGTTTGGGCATATTTCAACGCCCCCGGAACATTGGATTTTCTGAAGTTTTACCTGGGAGATTGGGAGCTGTTTTCTTTTGAAGAGGGGAGAAGGGCAGCTGTGCTGCAATTTTCCGACGACTTTCCGGTGTGTTCTGTCAACCATTTGCGACCGACATTCGTCATCGTTACACTTCTGCGCCTGATTTCGTCACTTCGATGATGGAGTTCGCTGACTTTCGTGGGACACGGACGCGTGCGCTTGCATGTGACTCGAACGACCTCGCATTTGACGAACGGATCCTTCATATTCATTGACCATCACGATATTCGCCCGTCATCATTTCAAGAAATTCAGCTGCCAGGCACCATCATCAATCGACCACTCGACGGTTTCACTGTTCATTGTCTTCCGCTGGAGTATTTACCCTTGCCCGCTTGGTCATCAGAAGAATTGGATCATCTTCGACGGCGGCGATTAAAAGCGATCGTTTCGACGTTTTTTTACCATCGACTTCAGTTCGCCCTCAAAACCTCGTCAGGCCGGCGTAATCATTACGCTCGTCACAGGGCTGAAGACTTACAGTCACTTCGGGGATTAAATTAGAGGCTTGACCTCGATAAAGGGAGGGCTTTCCTTTAGAAGGTGGGAGAGTGTAAGGAATTCCAATTCCTTACAGGGACTTGCCACAGCGAGTACCGCGAACAGTGCGGGTCCGCAGGCTCGGCCCTGGTTTATCGCGCCAAACCAGCCCTTGACGACCTTTTCGGCCCCAACCTGACCCCGAGTCGCCCCGAACCCGTTTTGACCCCGTCACCCTCGGGACTACCTAGCCCTCGACTGGTCCAACCCTCGACATTTCGACCTGGTCAACTCGCACTATATAAGCCCTAGGTCTCATTATTCAGGAGGATTCTGTAATCACGTTCCCCTATAGTATTCTGCGCTATACTCTGAGTTATAATTCATAACACTTTGGGGGGCAGTGGGAGGTGGGGGTTGCCTCAGGTCCGCCCTCCAGTTCGCATGCGTAGTGCCATCCAACCCATACCACGAGTTGTCACTCGACTCGTGATGCGCCAAGTTCCGATTGGAGGAAATTGCGCTGCAAAATGCACTGTATTCGTTTTGATATGAGAATGCGGCTTAAGGTTGTGATAAAAGTATGATACAGTGTTAGCGTATCCCATTTTACAATCTATTGAAAAAGAAGGCGTACATAAACATGTGAACGCAACGAATGTGATAGTAAATGATACAAATTTATATAATACATCATGCGGATTAAAAGAACGACCATACCAAACGCCGAATAAAACGTGAATTTGGGTTCATTTCATTACTATGCTACACGCTATATCGAGGGTTCAATCACCAAATGTTACGGTTTTTTGAATGACATTATGAATTTATCTCAGATGTAACATGACAAGTAAGCACCACAACAAAAATGAATTTCAACTGCCACTAAAATTCAACAACCTACCTACAACATACACCCTAAGCTGAAAGACCTGCACCCATTTATGCATGTCAATTTGAATGGGTTAGCATCGCGCAACCCTAGACATCTGTACTGACAAGTAGCAATAACTTTTGGGGAAAAAAAAATGAGCACCAGAAACTCACTTACGGCGCAATGTCGTAGCCGCGCCCTTGGTTAGAAATAAGGACTTGCACAGTTAAGAGTGAGGCAAGCGGGGCACGGACAGAAGCCAACCACTACGACACATCCCGTTGCTGAAGCGAGCGTTCACGTTGGGCTTGCATTTTCCTGGAGCATAGGATCATACAACCGAAAGAGGGGGACGAAAAACAGAATTGGGTGAGAGGGTAGGCAGCGAAGGAAGGATGCGACGGTATGGTGGCGTAACTTGGTATGGCGCATCTGAATGCATGGCGGTGAAAAAAAAAATACGCGTAGCTAATTCAGTAAGGGTGTGAGACAAAGCAACGAGGGATGAGAGGACGTCGGGGGAGATAAGATGAGATGGGAGCTCAAGAAGGACGCAGAACCTAGAATGTGAGAGACCCCTGCGGTTCCGACAGCTCATGCTCCATCGCGACGAAAGCTTTGGACCTCGACGCGTGCTGATTTGTTGACGAAGTGAAATTTTTCTCTGAGAGCGAAAATTTATAGCGAAGCCAGCTTGTGTCGAAGACTTTACATCTTATCCGAAGCCAGCACGTTTTGGCACATCCCCGTCAGATCACATTAGTACTGCACTGCTCAGCCGGACGCGTCAGCACCGACCTGACCGAAACCAAATTTGGAAAGGAACCGATGCTCGAATAATAAATATACGGTACGAACAAAAAACCCATGTATGTATCATCCATGCGTGGTTCAATTGGTTTTCTATGATGTATATAAATCTTGGTTCCAACAAATCCATTAGGACTTAGTGGGTGAGAAAAAATTCTCAGTGTGAGTATGCGTATTTTTGTTGCCTTGATTTTGCTTGAAGGATTCTAGAATGCGTTATTATTGGTGGCATGTATAAACGTCACCCCGATATGGTAACGTAATCGGTGCGCATTTTAGTACCGAATCCAGTTGCACTGCGGATGTTATCGCCAATCAGCGACAAGTTACCGCCTGTGCAGTTCGGTTTGCAAATTACTCGTAACACGGTCCTTTCGCGTGGTTGGTTTCGTGACCATTCCGCCAATCCGCGTCGGCCGTGCAACGCCCAGCCCAGGTATATGTTGTCGATGGGGACTCCTACGGGAACATGGTCAGTTGGCGGGGGCTTCGAGGCGAGGTAGGGCGTGCGTGTTGGGGGCAGGTGTGAGGTAACCAACAACAGTGAGAAACTTTTGAGACCCCTCTTTTTGGGGACGGTGTGGGCAATGCTGGTGTCAGATCGACGGCTCACATCAGCCGGAACGGCGTGAAAGCCGGCGTGAATGTCGGCGTTGCGGTGCAATTGGGGGATGTACACTGGCGGAAACAATTGTCCGTATGTTTTGCATAAATTTGGGTTTTTTTTTCTTTAAAACCACTATACATTAAGCCTTAATGTTTAATGGTGGTACGATTTGGGAGGGGCACATAGTGGATGTGTTCGTAGCACAAATATCCAGAATATTATATTGGATCTAACTCATATCCCAAAAGATATACAAAGGGTACATCCGGACAAATACTTCCAAGCAGAGAGAGCAAACTTCATAATTGCGTATTTGGTACATAGCCCACCGACCTTTGGCCTTGATCACCACCCGCACCCTCCTAGGCATATTACCTACGAGGTTAGTACAAACCTCGGCAGGGAACTTCTTGCACTCATCCTGGACCCACCATTTAGCATAAGGGGGTGAGCACTAGAAAAATCGCGAAAAAGTTGGGCGTAGGCTAGAGTATTGTACACGAATTTGGATTGAATGGTATCTTTGAGACTAGCCATACTGAGGTGTGGCCAAAGATGCAATTAGCCGGTCGGGCCCATCTTATCATGGATCGTCTTCATCGTACCATTGTAGGGTAAAATCACAAATAGAGCAGCCAAATCTGGCGTAAACACCACGAAACTGAGGGTAACGTTGCACGGTTGAGTGTATACTCTTGCACCATTAAAAACACACTAAGGTCTGCGGTTCTAGTCACGGTGCACCAGTCATAGAAGCCAAGACTGTTCTGGAACGACTGCAATTCGTGGACTCGCATGCTGAGTGGACAATTAGTGTTCGAAAGCATGTGATCTGGTCAAATGGGACCAACATCAACTGTTTTAGCTCCAATGGCCGCACGTTTGCCTGGATTCGTGAAGGCACAACTCTGCAACACCACCAAATCAAACAGACGGTAAACCATGGGGACAAGGATCGGTGATGGTGTGGGGATGTATGACATGTGCGGGGGTGGGGTTCATATGCAAGATTGACGGACGCATGGAGAGGCCCTTGTATGAGGGCATTTTGCAGAACTTGAATTGAACCTCCATTTCTATAGGGTTTTCCCCTCTGAGATCATCTCGGTGTGGACAATGACCCCAAGAATTTGTTATGCCTAGTGCATGAATGACTTGGAGAACATGAGTATGTAGCCCTGGAGTGGCCTTCTTTCTCACCAAACCTCAACCTCTGGGCTTACCTGAAAAGGGAGCTGGCCAAGCAGAAAAGGCATTCCTCTGGAATGCTAGAGCTTTAAGAGTTGGTCCAAGAAGAATGGGAGAAGATCCATGCCGAGGTTTGCTCTAGCCTCATCGACGGCTCGCCTAGGAGGGTGCGGGCAGTGATCAAGGCCAAAGGTCGGTGGGCTAGGAACTAGAAACACACTTTTGAAGTTTGCCCTCCCAGCTTGGAACTATTTGTCCGGATGTACCCTTTGTGTATCTTTTGGGATATTAGTTAGATCCAATGTACTATTCTGGATGTTTGTGCTATGAACACATCCACTATGTGCCCCTCCCAAATCGTACCACCATCAAACATTAAGGCTTAATGTATAGTGGTTTTAAAGCAAAAAAACCCAAATTTATGCAAAACATACGGACAATTGTTTCCGCCAATGTATACTCGAGGAGTTTGGACTTGTCGGCACCGGCTGAGTTGCATGGCTTGGGGTTTACCCTCAATGTGCAAACTGTCGGGCAGGGACAATTTTTGGGTGTCAGCGCGACAAATGAGTTCGACACGACGCTTGTGATTGGCGACCTGAACACGAATGTGCCGCAGCTAGTGGTTCGGTTTAGCAGCGCGTTGCGGCGCGTGAACATCCCGGCGAATTTCGCGAAATCGTTGAATTTCATGCAGATTTCGTGGTATGCCAAGAGGTCGGTATCAAGAGAGATGGACATGGCGTTTGGCGGGTGCAAGCGGGTGGCGCATGCGAAGAAGGAGTTTGCGGGGAAGATGCTGCAGAAGTTCAACCCAGTCGCTTCGACGCGCAAGGAGATGAAGAATTTGTTCAGGTCAGTTTCGTTTCGTTTTCGTTTTCGTTTCGTTTCATTTAGTAACCCCCCTTCCCAAAGTACCGCTCTTATCCTGGAATGCACCGCGACCCCCTACTGGATTGTACAGCTCTTTTTCTCCGGCATACGGAACACACATGTTCACTACCTTATCTTTCCCTCTTCCTCCCCTCTACGTCCTCTCCTTTCCCTTCCACTCCACCTCCCTCTCCCCAATCCACCTCCCCCATCCCTCCCTCCCTTGTTCGCTTCCCTTCCCCTCGGTATCCCCAAGGCCCCCTCTATTCCCCTCTCCCCCCCCCCCTTCCCCTTCTTCCCCCTTTCTCAACCTTGCAGTGTGTTCCATGGCAAGAAGGCGGACGACGCCTGCTCCCTCCTCTGCACTCTCACAATGCCCAAGTCCCCTCATCTCCTTCCTCCCCCCCCTCATCTGGCACTGCCTCCCCACTGTTGTGTGATGTCATCATATGCTATCACATTCTGTCTGCCTCCCATCCCATGTTTTTTCAACTTGCATGTGTGGTTTGAATGTGCAAGCATTTGTGTGTGGTGTGTTCTGGAGTTTGGGAATGTGTTTTGTGTTATTCTGTCTGAGCAGGTATTTGTGATAATAGATCTTGAGAAGATCTTTCCGACGCAACAAGAATCGCTTCAATCGGAGCAAGAACGCGAAAGCTATGAAGATTCAAAGTTCATGAGCTTGCGTTACAATTGCGGCGGTTACTAAGTGAAGTTGTGGGGTGACTTTATATGGAGTTGGGACCTTTGGGGTTGGGGAAACTTGTCACTCTACTGTAACAGCTGCAAATTGGTTGGGAACAACCAAGCTAGGTTGGCAAGGGTGGCCAACTTGGATGGATTGGTTGGGAAGGGACAAATGTCAAAGTTGGGGTTCCTATAGGGAGGGAATCTTTGTGCTTATGGGGTTTTCCTTGGTTGGGGACTCTCTTGGGACCTTCCCTCTCATCCCTCTCTTCCTATCCCAACCTTTCTCTTGCTCCTTCTAATTCCTTGTGAGATTCTTGAACTTTGATTGAACCTTTGAGATTGAGTTAAGTTCTCCTCCTACAGCTTACCCCCTAGTGCGTCGAAAGCCATAGCGTCGCGAATACTTTATCAATCAACATGATTCAAATTGGGAACGGTAGCTGAGATTAAGAGCTACAACATATCCAAGTTTCGCGACATTCCAACGGCTAGTTGTTTGTCGACGTCGTTTCTTGTGAAGACGACTTTTCTGTCCAGAATTTCGGATTTATATTTTGAGTAATTCTAGCTCCTAAGTTCACCTAGACTCTGTCCTTAATCCTAACAAGTGGTATCAGAGCAATATTAAGGACATTGAGAGGAGTCTACAGAAGTTTGAAGACCCTTCTAGACCCACCATGGCCTGTGGGTGTGCCTAAGTGGTGTTCTAAAGGTTGGATGTGTCTTCCGCTAAGGGGAAACTCTGCCGAAATTTCGTGGACGCCGACACTTGTGAAAATATCGAGGGAGCTGAGTGTGGACAGCAAAGGGGAGCTGAAATTCGTCATTTCTCAAGGAGAAGATGAATGAGAGAGGAGGAGATGCTAATGGAAGAGGAGCTGTACCTGAGAAGACAAGTGAGCCGCCGCCATCAAAAGTTGAAGCTTTGGATGGCTCCAACTATGAGGAATGGAGCGGACGGATGAGGAGTGCCTTCAAACGCTACAAGCTACTGAAGATTGCTGTTGGGGAAGAGAAGATGCCGGAAGAAGGCGAAGCACGTGAACGGTGGATTGAGAAAAGCACGGTGCTTTTCGACCTCATCCTTCAATCGGTCAACAAGGAGATGTTCGAGCACATCAAGGATCTTGTGGAAGCGGATGATTCGGGTCCAAGGGCGTGGAAACTACTACGCGATGTGATTCAGCCCAACACTCTCCTGATGGTGATCGTGCTCGAGAAGGAACTTGCTGCCATCTCCATGCGACCAGGGGACGATGTGAAGCCGGTCCTTGACAAGATCAAGGACACCTATGCAAGGATGGCAGCAGCGGGCAGCAGTGTATCTCAGCTGCAGCAGTGCACCAAGATCATCTCGGTGTTGGACAACTCTTGGGACAACCTCATCCCCACCCTCAACTCTCAACAAGATCAATGGACACCTGAGTGGCTAAGGCAGCAGATTCTGCAGGAGGACTTCCGCAGACGCCATGTGGGAGGCGGTGCTGCCACTAAGACTGCTGAGGGGTATGGAGCTGCAGGGCGCGGCAGAGGAAGAGGGGGTTGGAGAGGCCGAGGCCGTGGGAGGAGCTTTGGCAGAGGTAGAGGCCGAGGTGACTATAATGAGGGGCATGGGAGCTCTAGTGGCAGGGGGAGTACCAGAATGGAGGGCACCTGCTGGTACTGCAAGAAGATAGGGCATCCTTGGTTCAAGTGCTTCAGCAGGCCGGAGGGATGGGCACCTCCAGGCATGAAGCCACCCAGTGGTGAACGCGCACAAGGTGGCGCTGTGCAAGGCTCAGGTGCACAAGGTGAAGGTGCACAAGGTAATGCCTATCCTGGTTTGTTTCTTATGGTTGAGGATGTGCATGGGCATGAGGGTGATGTGGGATTTGTGGGAAAGGTTGTGATGCACCCTCTCACGCACTGGGTGATTGATTCGGGTTGCACCAGTCACATGACCCCACGGGCAGATTTGCTTGATGAGGTAAAACCCCCTGGGAAGATTAAGTATGTGGCAGCAGCGTCAGGTGCTTTGCTCCCCGTGATTGGTGTTGGGAATGCCAAGGTTAAGGGAGCTAATGGGGAGCTTGTGGGGCTTGGGAATGTTCTGCTGGTTAAAGGCTTGTCTGCTAACCTTCTCTCTGTGCGGCGGCTGCAGAAGAGTAAGGCCGAAGTGACCTTTGGACCAACCAGCTGCCGTGCTAAGCTTGGGAAGAAGGTGCTGTGGAGTCTGGAAGAGGAGACCAGCTGCATCAAGGACCTGTGGCAGCTGCCCATCATCCCTTGGAATGGGAAGACTCCAACAGCAGCAACGGCAGCAGTGGCAAAGGCAACAGCAGGAGGAGATGCAACTGCACCAACTGATGGGGTGCTGGAAGCAGTCAAGAAAGTGCAGAAGCAGCAGACACATGGTGAGGTGCTTGCTGGTGTGGATGCGAGTGCGGCATGGGCTAAGGCTTCATCAAGGAGTGGAGAGGCCGATTGGGAGACATGGCATGAGAGGTTGTGTCATGTGAACTTCCCTATGCTGCAGAAGTTGGTGAAGAATGGGAGCCTGAAGGGCTTGGAGGTGAAAGGGGAAGTGAAGGAGATTGGGAGCTGCCCTACATGCTTGGAGACCAAGTTCTCCAAGTTCCCCTTCAACAGTGCAACTGGACCATCCAAGACCCCACTTGCACTTGTGCACATGGATGTGGTGGGGCCCACAAGAGCCCCTTCCCTCTCAGGCAGCCGCTATTTCTTGACAATTGTGGATGACCACACTTGGGCAGTGTGGGTTTACCCTTTGAAGAGCAAGGGGGAGGTGGCAGCGGCTGTCCTTAAGGAGTGGATGCCGAGAGCTCAGAGGGAATGCGGACACAAGGTGAAGGTGATCCGTAGTGACAATGGTGGGGAGTTCATTGGAGCTGATTTTGAGGGGGAGTTGAAGAGGAAGGGGATCCAGCATCAACTGACAGTGCCCTACAACCCACAGCAGAATGGCGTGGCTGAGAGGTTCAACAGGACCCTGCAGGAGGGGGCACGCACTCTCCTTGGGCGTGCAGGGCTGCCTGATCCGTTTTGGGTGTCTGCACTGAGGCAGGTCGCCCTTGTGAAGAACAGGGTGCTGGCTACAGTTGGAGATAAGGAGTGGATCCCATACGTCAAGTGGTATGGGAGTGCTCCAGCTGTGAACATGCTGAGGGCATTTGGGTGCATGGTGGTGTTTCATGTGCCTAAGGAGAAAAGGGGGAAGTTGGAGGCTTCTGGAAGATGGGGTGTGCACTTGGGGATTGCAAAGGATCACAAGGGGTGGCTGCTATGGGACTTGACCACCCAGAAGTTGACAGTGTCAAGGGATGTGAAGTTTCTTGAGTCCCTGTACTACAAGGAATGGAAGCAGCAGCAACAGAAGCTTCCATCTACACCGCTCATTGTGGAGGCAGATGAGGTGCAGCAGCCTTCAAGACAGGTGGAGGTTGCAGTGTCAGAGGAGGAGATGTCTGGGGTGACTGAGGAAGGGGGAGCAGCTGAAGTAGAGCAGCAGCAGCAGCAGCAGCATGAGTCTCCACCTCGAGTTCCACACCCGCCTGAGCGTCCTAGGAGGGATGTGCGCCCTCCAGTGAGGCTGACCTATGGGGGAAGAGGCAAGCCGAATGTGGTGCAGGCTGGGAGTGTGGTTGAGCAGATTGAGGAAGATGAGATCGCTCACTGCTACTGGGCACCAATCCCTGAGCCCAAGACTCGAGAAGAGGCCTTGAATGGACCAAATGGGGAGAAGTGGAAGGCGAGTGAGGATGAGGAGTTCGGGTCCCTAATTGAGAACGAGACATGGGACCTGTGTGACTTGCCTCCTGGAAAGAAGGCAATCACTTCCAAGATGATCTACAGGCACAAGTATGGACCTGAAGGGGAGCTGACCCGCTACAAGTCTAGGCTTGTGGCACGGGGGTTTCAGCAGACAAAGGGGAAGGACTATGATGAGGTGTTTGCTCCTGTGGGGAAAGGAACAACATTGAGGGTGCTGTTGGCGATAGCTGCACTCCTGGGATGGAAGATTCGGCAGATGGACATTGTGACTGCCTTTCTGAATGGGATCATTCTGGAGGAGGTGTACATGAAGCAGCCAGAGGGGCTGGATGATGGGAGCGGCAGGGTCTGCAGGCTGAAGAAGGCCATCTATGGCCTTAAGCAGGCGCCTCGTGCATGGTATCACAAGTTGGAGGAGGCGCTGCTGGCTGGGGGTTTCAAGAAGAGTGAGTGTGACCCCAGCCTGTTCCTGCTGCAGGAGAAGGACGAAATCCTCATGCTCTTGGTGTATGTGGATGATATCCTTCTCTTTTCTGCATCAACTGCTTTGCTGGACAGCGCAGAGCAGATGCTGGAGATGCAGTTCAAGTGCTCCAAGATGGGTGAGGCGAAGTACTACTTGGGGATGCACGTGGAGAGAGATGTGGAAAAGGGTGTGCTGAGGTTGCACCAGAGGAAGTACTGTGAGGGGCTGGCTGAGAAGTATGGGCTGCAAGATGGGGGAAAGCCAGCAACACCACTACCTTCGGGGTTCACTGTGGAGCCATGTGCTGATGAGGAGGTAGTGGGTGATAGTGACAGGAAGCTGTTTCATTCGATGGTTGGGTCGCTGAATTATCCTGCAAATCATACACGGCCTGACATTGCATTTGCTACATCACGGTTGGCTAGTGTGGTCTCACGCCCTAGTCATGAGCAGCTGGAAGCGGCCAAGAGGTTGGTCCGCTATGTGAGTGCTACGGCATCAGTGGGATTGGAGTACAGTGGAGTGAGGCAGCGGTTGCAGAGAGGTGCTGCAGATGTGAAGAGTGGAGAGATGCTCTTGAGTTGCTATACTGACGCTAGCTTCAACTCAGTGAAAGCGGATGGCACCAGCATTGGGGGTTATGTGTGCTTGCTAGGAGGTGGTGCTGTGAGCTGGCGCAGCAAGAAGCAAAATGAGGTGGGATTGTCTTCATGTGAGACTGAGTACATGGCCTTACACCATGGGGCCAAGGAAGTGGTATGGCTGAGGCGTTTGTTGGAGGAGTTGGGAGTTGGTCAGGAGAAGCCGACAGTTGTGTTTTGTGACAATGAGTCCGCTGTGAAGCTCGCCAAGAATGCTTGTCTGCATGGGCTGACAAAACACATAAGGCCTAAGTGGCATTGGGTGAGGAGACTCCTTGATAAGGAGGTGCGGCTGGAGATAGTGAAGACCCATCAGCAGGCAGCAGATATTTTCACTAAGCGTCTGGCGGAGGCGGATCATTGGAAGGGCATGAAGCTTGCTGGGATGAGTGTGCATTGAGTATGCATGCTTGAGATGTGGTATGGTCGATGATGGTTGGCAGCCAGAGGGGGAGATTGTTGTGTGATGTCATCATATGCTATCACATTCTGTCTGCCTCCCATCCCATGTTTTTTCAACTTGCATGTGTGGTTTGAATGTGCAAGCATTTGTGTGTGGTGTGTTCTGGAGTTTGGGAATGTGTTTTGTGTTATTCTGTCTGAGCAGGTATTTGTGATAATAGATCTTGAGAAGATCTTTCCGACGCAACAAGAATCGCTTCAATCGGAGCAAGAACGCGAAAGCTATGAAGATTCAAAGTTCATGAGCTTGCGTTACAATTGCGGCGGTTACTAAGTGAAGTTGTGGGGTGACTTTATATGGAGTTGGGACCTTTGGGGTTGGGGAAACTTGTCACTCTACTGTAACAGCTGCAAATTGGTTGGGAACAACCAAGCTAGGTTGGCAAGGGTGGCCAACTTGGATGGATTGGTTGGGAAGGGACAAATGTCAAAGTTGGGGTTCCTATAGGGAGGGAATCTTTGTGCTTATGGGGTTTTCCTTGGTTGGGGACTCTCTTGGGACCTTCCCTCTCATCCCTCTCTTCCTATCCCAACCTTTCTCTTGCTCCTTCTAATTCCTTGTGAGATTCTTGAACTTTGATTGAACCTTTGAGATTGAGTTAAGTTCTCCTCCTACAGCTTACCCCCTAGTGCGTCGAAAGCCATAGCGTCGCGAATACTTTATCAATCAACATGATTCAAATTGGGAACGGTAGCTGAGATTAAGAGCTACAACATATCCAAGTTTCGCGACATTCCAACGGCTAGTTGTTTGTCGACGTCGTTTCTTGTGAAGACGACTTTTCTGTCCAGAATTTCGGATTTATATTTTGAGTAATTCTAGCTCCTAAGTTCACCTAGACTCTGTCCTTAATCCTAACACCCACTTCCCCTCAATCCAATAGTGGGTCTTACTTTGTGAAAGCGAAGGTTGTACGCTCCCTCTGCACTCTCACAATGCCCATGCCCCTTGATCTCTTTCCTCCCTCCCCTCATCTCTCTATCCCCTCCCCCCTTCCCTCCGCCCCTCCTCCTCTCAACCCTGCAGTGTGAAGAAGGCGGGCGTCATGGTCGCCCGCTCCTTGCAATGCACCTCCTATGAGTCCCCAGTCGCCAGGTCACCGAGCCTCCTTAGTCCCAGTCACCACGCCTCCAGTCTTTTGGTCCTAGGGTATGAGTCTGCGATCGAGGTGAGGGTTGCGAATCTCAAAGTTTCCAGGTCACCAAAGCATCGCCCGCTCCCTCCAACGCGCCTCCTGTGTGAGTCCCCAATCGCCAGGTCACCACGCCCTTCAGTCCCCAGTCACCAAGCCTTCAGCCTTCTGATCCTAGCACATTAACCTGCCACAGAGGTAGAGTTTGCAGGTGGGCGTCGCCCCCCGCTCCCTCCAATGCGCCTCCTGTGAGTTCCCAGTTGCCACGTCACCACACCTCCTCAATCTCCAGCCACCAAGCCTTCAGCCTTCTGGCCCTTAGGCTGTCAACCTGCCACAGAAGTGAGGGTTGCGAATCTTCAGTTCCCAGTCACCAAGTCTGCAGTAACCTTGTCCTAGGGTATTAGCACACCACAGAGTGGTGCTGGCATGAGCTTCGCGCCATCCATCATCATCATTAGCTCGATATTCATCCCCCGCCAAGCCACCTACTCTTACCCGCAATGGCTTCCCTCTTATCTGTAAGAAATCTATGTCCTCCTCCCCCCCTCCCTCCCTCCCTCTCCCTCCCCCCACTCCTCCCCCTCCTCCTCCCTTCTCTTGTAGTCACCTCTACCACTCGAACCTCCTGCCTAATCCCCCCCTCCCCCCTACGTTTATCCCCCGAATCCGCTGCAGAGGCTTGATTGCTGCGCTAAGGGACGAGGGGATGGGGGGGGTTTGGGGAGATTTGGAAAGATTTACTATCCTCAGGGAGTGGCGCCAGCTTGATGCGCTACTGAGTTATCCAATAACGAGGACCATATCTATTTTGAGCCAGCTCAAGTTACTACTTCTGAGTTGTACAATAAGGGAGGATGAGATCCAGGAGTCATCTCCGAGCCCGAAGGGCTCAAATAAGGACCGGCAGCAGTCCACCGTGGTGCAACCAACCCTGTGGTTGCTCTGGTCGCAACCTCAGACCTGCTACCTGCAACCTGGTACCACTGTGGTTACGTTACCAGTCTCATGTCGATTCACTAGATCCCTGCGCTGCCTGCCTTCCCCGATGCATGGCATCCAGTAGTGTAGTGCGTTTCGGGTTGAGATTTCTAGGCTTTGTATGTTGCCATTGCCATATTGTAAGCAATGCACATTCATGCATGTCGTTTGTATGACGCAGTTTGTTACAAGCCAGAAAATTGGAAAAGCAAGCATATGTAGGGTGTTATGAATGGAACTGCCGAGTAGCGCGGAGGGCAATGGCGAAACTGTAAATGAGTGAATGATAATAAAATGAAAGACAATACAATATATAGGAAACCTAGGCCGATCCTGGACGTAGGAACGGAAGGTTCGGGAAAAGTATCGTAGGGCGTTGATGTGTCGAAGCGAGATCCGGAGAGGCCCAGGAGGCTCGAACTGAAAGGTCTGGAACCCTATCAGTGGTTCGGGACTGCTCGAGTCGTATACCCTGTATCAAGCCTCAGTAAGGAATTACTAATTCCTTACACAGAGTGTCTTCAATTGTTATTAATTATATCTCAGAGTATAGCGCACAATACTATAGGGGAACGTGATTACAGAATGTTCCAGAATAGTGAGGCCCAGGCAATATATAGGTGTGTTGACCAGGGTTGAATGTCGATGTTTGGACCAATCAAGGGCTCGGTAGTCCCGAGGGTGACGGGGTCAAAATGGGTTCGGGGCTACTCGGGATCAGGTAGGGGCCGAAAAGGTCGACGGGGGCTGGTTTGGCGCAAGAACCAATGGCCGGGCCTCTGGAACCGAGAGGTTCGCGTGTACTCGCTGTGGCGAGCCCCAGTAAGGAATCGTAATTCCTTACACTTTTCCACCTTCTAAAGGAAGGCCCTTCCTTTATCGAGGCCGAACAGTCATTACAAGTAATCCCCGATATGACTGTAAGTCTTCAGCCCTGTGACGAGCGTAATGATTACGTTGGCCTGACGAGGTCTTGAGGTCGAACTGAAATCGATGGTCAGAAAGCATCGAAACAATCGCTTGTAATCGCAGTCGTCGAAGATGGTCGAATTCTTCTGCTGACCAACGGGCAAGGGTAAATACTCTAGCGGAAGACTGTAAACAGTGAAACTGTCGAGTGGTCGATTGATGATGACGCCTGCATGATCAACATCACGAGTAATGATGAACTGGCGAATGACGTGATGGTCGATGAAATGAAGAACCCGCTCACCAAAACGCGGGGTCGTTCGTGTCACATGCGAGAGCACGCGTCCGTGTCCCACGAAAGTCAGCGAACTCGATCAACAAAGTGACGAAATTAGGTGCGGAAGCGTAACGATGACGAATGTCGGTCGAAAGGGAAGAATGGAACACGCCGAAGGGTCAGACGAAAATTTGCAGCACAGCTGCCCTTCCCCCCACTCCAAGAAGAAACAGCTCCCAGTTTCCCAGGTAAAACTCCAAGAAACCCGATGCTCCAGGGTAGTTGAAATCATCCCACGCGGCTGCTTAAAAGTCTCGTACTCAGCTTCGAAGATGCCGTTGAAATATATCCCAGCCACTAAAACGTGAATTTTGAGGACTCCGAGATCCGCTCCTGGTAAATGTCTTCAGGGTAAACCGCATCGAAGATCCGGAAATTCCAAAACTACTGCTCCGAAAGACTCCCAGACGAACAGTAACACTGCGTACGAGTTGGTCCCAATTCAACTCCGACGGTAGTGCTGCAAAATCTTCTCGCGTTGATACTGCTGCTGTCGATTCGGATGGCGAGGCGGGGTCGTGCTCACACAATTTAGGCGAATTCATATTGGAGGTGGTAGCGGGTGGTGGTGAGAGGAAGACGACGATGGCGAGGACCTGTAACCTGTACCGAACCACTCCAGTGAATATCCTCGAATAGAACCTGGGGTCAAGTGACACCAGCTTCTTTGTCCGTACACGCCGAAAATGTCGGGAAGAACCGAAACAACAACTGCTCTCCCTCCTCTCCATGTACCCAATATCTCAACAAAAGTCAGTCGATATTGCTCGTACCCCTGAAGATAGCGGGCACAACTCCTGCTGTAAAATTCAGGACTACGACCAGCTTGTACTCCAAAAATACCGGAACTCCACATGTTACTTAGCAGATACCGCCACTCCGCTTAACAGCTACCCCGAAAACACCCAGGTGTCACAGCATCCTTTAGAAGTGCCCCCCAGGGTTTCTCCACCACCTGTACGCATGAACTGAACCCTTTATATTAGGGAACACCGGAGTCCACCGCCTCGGCATGATGTTTTGGCCGTCGATCGGGGTTAGCTCGCATCATACATCGTCGATTTTTGCCCAGCTGTTTCCCAAATCTAGAAATTCTCTGGTACCCCTTTCTAACTGGCCGTGCAGACGTTCACCCATCTCGCGGCTGCTGCAGGTTACCCAAAACCGCTTCGCTGCTGCTTAACTAACTAGGAGAATCCGCACAGATAGGAATGTGCACGCTTCTAGTAAGAGGAGCTTTAACGAGCTCGCCTACTGACCGCTGGACAGCTCCTTCCTCCGTCGGAAACTCATCAAACTACACCCGCAAAAGTCGGAAGCTCATTCTGCTGCACCAGGTGAAACCCTCAGCTCCACTGCAACAGTAACTCCGAAAATTTATGGGACACTCCATCAACACAGTGTAGTTCGTAGGTTCACCCCCCTTATTTAGCCAGAAGCCGTCGATTACTAGGTCGACACTGGTACCTGGTGGGAATTGTGATTTCCGGGCGATGTACAGTAGCTGAGCGAGTAGCAGCCCGAACGCCGCTAACCCATCTGCTCCAGTACTCCCGTCGTTCTTCTCCCACTGCTTCAGCTCATTGACAGTTAACACATTCAGCCATCGGTGGAAAAACACTTAGTACACACCCAGGGATGGTGGCCTCCGTTTCCGTTGATCGTGGGGGTATGAATCTCTGGTCCAAGAAAAACGCCTCCACAAGCGGGAATTCGCCCTCGCTGAGTACACTCACTCCACCACAGCGTCATCACCTCCAGATGGCCGTCGTGGCGAATAGCGCCGAGGTCGTTAGTCCCAGCTGCTCTCACACAACTGCACACGCACACGTCCTCGTGCGATCGTGTCGTTCCGAAATTGTCGGATCCGCCCATTGCCGAAATAGTATTGAAGTCCCGTCCATCGCCTGCAACTAGCCTGTCGGAAACGCCGGGACCCGCGACACAGCTACAGTTCACCCTGCCGCTGCATGGCGTGCCAGATGTACATCGCCGTACATCCCGCCATTGTTGCCACCCCGGGCACTCCTGACGACCAACTCCCGGCCGCCCGAGGACTCCCGTGCACTTGTTTTCTCCTCATGACGAAGCCTTCGCTTTTTTCCGAAGCGAATCCGAAGACTCCGACCGAACACCCGAAATTTACGAAAGCTCTAATGAACTTACCCGAAAAATACTACGAAAACGTCGTCATCTCTTCGACAGGAAATAATTCCGTCTACAACCAGGGAAGGGGAGGACCGGCCAATCCCAGCCGTCCATCGGACAGGATCTGACGGCATCGGCAACGCCCGTGCAATTAATATCTGCGGCGTCCGCTCGCCATCAGCATCCTTCTGCCCCCTTCCCCGATAGGATCTGCTCCCCTACCGGAAGCCTAATGGGTAGGAATGTAGCTCTGATACCAGCTGTTATTAATTATAACCAGAGTATAGCGCAGAATACTAGAGGGGAACGTGATTACAAAATGTTCCAGAATGATGAGGCCTAGGCAATATATAGGTGTGTTGACCAGGGTTAAATGTCGAGGTTTGGACCACTCAAGGTCTCGGTAGTCCCGAAGGTGACGGGGTCAAAATGGGTTCGAGGCGACTCGGGATCAGGTTGGGGCCGAAAAGTTCGACGGGGGCTGGTTTGGCGCGAGAACCAAGGGCCGAGCCTGCGGAACCAAGAGACTCGCGTGTACTCGTTGTGGCGAGCCCCAGTAAGGAATCGTAGTTCCTTACATCAATAGTTACTGATACAGACGCTGGTTACAAGCGCACATTCGGCGTCGCGAAATAGGCAATTTTACATAAGTAGGGTCGGATACGGGCGCCAGTTTCACATGAGAAACTCTCATAACCAATTTGGGGTGGTAGAAATTATTTTGTGAGGGAATTTTGCACCTCGGGTGCGACCCGTGGCTGACCCGCGGTCGAAGGAGCCGCGGGGTTTAGAGGTTCCACCTTGGGTCTAGGGACTTTGATGGCCGTGCACCTACAGAGGTGCAGAAAGTCGCAAAACGAGTTGACAATGTACAGAAAACCGCGCAGAGTTGTCGCAAACGCGAAGGGAGGTGTACATTGGCGAGCGATGATCCTGCACCACTTCTAGTCCGGTAGGTTTGTCTGCGAACGGTGTGTTTCTAGTCACGCAGCCGTCAGGAGTCGTAAGATGCGAGGCAACTTTCCTCCACCTGGCGTGTTCCCGTGTCCAGAAAGTGCCCTGAGTCTGCTTCAAGAATATTGTCACGGCCATCCTATCAGTGCTAGAGTTACTGGAAAGCGATCTTTTTTTGGGGGGGGGGGGTTGCGGAGCAACTTATTGCGATCGATCAGACGAGGATTTTTTTCAATTTTGAAAACAAAAAATGGGAAAAAAAAAGGGAGCCTACATATTGTACTACATAGATTGATTGTTGCCTAATTTTCTAGAATGGTTGTTGGAAGGATGTAAACAGTAGTATAAAATGAAATTTACACTACAATTTAGATCAAGAAACGAGGGTCAAAAATAAAAACAGGTGTTAATGTTTTCCATGAGTTCTCGTGGCGTATTTTTGTCGAGGACAAAAATAGGCGATCGCTTCCCCAGCTGAGTGGGGGAAGTCAAAAGCCTAGATTTGTCGCAATAGGTTAGGGGGGGATTTTCAAGCTTAATGCCTACATAATACATTGCTTCAAGGTAATAAACTTCGTGAATACCAAAATCTGAGTTGCACTTATCGCTCCCAGGTCAAGTGACTACACTCAAGGAGAGAGTCAAGCGATCCTTCTTGAAACGATAAGGGCAATCCAGTTTTTGACATCCACGAAACTCATTGCCACGAGTACCCATGCACTAGAGACATGAATTAAGCTGCATGCACCAAGCAAAAATTAGAAGTCGAAATAAGGGAAATATGATGCAGTCCAAAAAAACCAGGGAGGCACGGAGCATAATCCAACAACACCCAAAAGGGTGGACCCTGCAGCCACACCACAAAAGCTAATGAAACAAAAAGGGGAAAACAAGGTAGTAAAAAACCGTACAAATAAAAAGAACGAGCATAAATTGGGAAAAAAAATCAGAGCAACGTAGAGAACCAGTTCGCACAAGTAAGGCCTAGCAACAGGTGAAGCAGAACGCCAAATAGGAGCATGAGAGAAGAAAGAAATAAATGAAGATGAAAGAAGAGGAGTGGATGGATAAAAGAGAACTGGGAAAACTGTGGTGAGGGAAGGGTGCAGCGAAAGAGAGAGCAAAAGAGAGAGAGAGGTAGCGTGGAATTTGGGTCCGCTGCAGCAACAACTACTGGATAGGGTGAGGGAGGTGGGGGAGACTATTTTTGAGGCGCCTCAGGAATAGATACGTACTTGAGGGGGTGAGAGAGGTGGGCATTGTCACTTGTTCTCTACTTAGCATTGCATCCCATCTCTCTCCACCTCTCTCCACCTCTCACCACCTCTCTCCACTGCCGCCCTCCTCCAGGACGTAGCGCGCGCGCGCGAGAGAGAGAGAGAGAGAGAGAGAGAGAGAGAGAGAGAGAGAGAGAGAGAGAGAGAGAGAGAGAGAGAGAGAGAGAGAGAGAGAGAGAGAGAGAGGAGAGAGAGAGAGAGAGAGAGAGAGAGAGAGGAGAGAGAGAGAGAGAGAGAGGGAGAGAGAGAGAGAGAGAGAGAGAGAGAGAGAGAGAGAGAGAGAGAGAGAGAGAGTGAGAGAGAGAGAGAGAGAGAGAGAGAGAGACCGAGAGAAATGGGTGAGTGAGAGAATGAGAGAATATGAGAATGAGAGAGTGGGTGAACGGGAGAAGAAGACAATGAGAGAATCCGAGAATCAGAGAATGATAGAATGCGTGAGTGGGAGAATGAGAGAGTGGGCGAATGGGAGAATGAGTGAACGAAGATATTAGAGAATGAATGAATAAGAGAATGAGTGTGTGAAAAGGGAAATGAGGAATGAAGAATGGAAGGAGGGGATGGAAGGCAGGGAAGACAAGGGAGGCGTGAGAAGTGATGGACGGGGCGCAAGCGCGCAATGTGCAAGCACGGAACGCGTCCCACGCTAGATTGCAGCGCGCAACGCGCCACCGCGCGCAATGCGCTCCACCTCGTTATGCGCCGGCGCTCATGGCGCCAACGCGCAACGGACGGCGGCCCCTAGAACGACCTAATAATTAGGTCGTATGGTGCAGCAAAAAAATAAATTTCAATGTGCAATGAATAGAAGCGTTACACATAGCTAGCAGTTAGGGAGATGATTAACATACATGTGAGAGGTAAGGAGGTGCGTTAGGAACCGTTGCTGGCGAGAAACATGGGAGTAGTGGGAGACAAGGATTCAAGCTGGCGGGAAAAATGAGAGATGAAACCACAAGCAATCTGGCCCTTGTCGCAAATGTTTAAGCCTGGAAAAAACAGTAAGACCACATTGATATTTTGATTAGCACAATGGTTTGGTTAAAGGCTTTGATTGTGGATGTAGGGGTTCGAGTCTTGAGGGAAACCGTCATGTTATCTTTTAGGCTAGCCTAGCTTAATCTAAGGGCGTATTCCTGTTTCCTGGTACTATGCGGTGAAACGGTTAAAAACGCGTTTGAGTATAGTGCAGTCAGATTTCCCGCATGGTTGATCCTGGGATCAGGTTCTAGGATTACGCCCTGAATACCCATATAAACTTTCACAACAAGTTATGTACAGTGCTTAGAAAAGAAATCACTAAGTGCATTCAAATAGTAATTGCACTATAATTGTATATTTCCAAGTGTAAAACGGAAGACAACATTTCATTAAATGTTTGTGCGTTGGAATGGAACGTACACAATAAAATATCCATAAAAACTCAAATTGATCAATTATAGCTCCGCATCCCTAAGACTTTTTTTTTGGGGGGCGGAGGGCAGCAGCGAGAAACCCGCGGCGGAGGGCGGCGGCGAGAAACCCGCGGCGGAGGGCAGCAGCGAGAAACCCGCGGCGGAGGGCAGCAGCGAGAAACCCGCGGAGGAGGGCAGCGGCGAGAAACTCGCGGCGGAGGGCAGCGGCGAGAAACTCGCGGCGGAGTATAGCGGCGAGAAACCCGCGGCGGAGGGCAGCGGCGAGAAACCCGCGGCGAAGGGCAGCGGCGAGAAACCCACGGCGGAGGGCTGCAGCGAGAAACCCGCGGCGGAGGGTAGCGGCGAGAAACCCGCGGCGGAGGGCAACGGCGAGGCTACCACTTCAAACCTCCCCGCCAAAATCACCACCTCAAACGCCCCCTCCGGGTTTAGCGGCGAGACGACGGAAAAGAACTCTAACGCCGTCACGGAGGACATAACCACCGACGTCTCCAGCAAGAACGGCGTGAATAACGTGAAAGTGGCAGTTAACTCGGGCGGGTCTGTCAACGGATTCGGCACCGTCCGCGGCGGCGGCGGAGTGAGCGGGACGGCTGGCAACGGTGAGCGGGAGTTTGAACCAGGCGCGAATGCCAGTGTGAGCATCGATCTGCTAAAGGCTAACACCTCGGGGGATGCAAAGGGTGATGTGAAGCTTAACGGTAATGGAGTCACCGCAAGCGTCAAAGGAAGCACAACCGCGAACGTTCTTAATGGGCTCGGGAAGGGCGACGCGACGGTTAAGGGCGGCGCGAGTGTCACGAAGAGCGGGATCAAGGCGGACGGCTCGGTCGAGGGAAAAGGTGACGTGGCAGGCATGGGAACGTCGACGAAGATCAAGGCAGGGGGAGGAATCAGCAAAAAAGAAATCAGTGGCAATGCTGCGGTTGATCTCGCCGCGAATGTGGGAGGAATTGCGGCCAAGGTCGGTGTCGGGTCGACGGCTAAGATCAGCGGGAAGGGCGTGACAGCCGATGCGGGCGCTGGCTGTCACAGGATTGAATGTGTCGAGGAAAGGTTGCACTATCGATCAGTACAAGGCGCTTTTATACTTCCAGAGTACATCAAGTAACCAGGTTTATCCTATCTAAAGGAATAGACCCTTCTAGAAAATAGAATCACCCTGCGTATAGCCACGCGAGGCTATTGGCTTTAAGAGATTACGACAGGATTACGCTAGATAGCGTTTCTAGAACATTCCATGCTTGGTCGGTAATATAATGATAATAAGGGAAGAAACCAAAGGATAATGGAAAATGGGGAATATGAGGCAAAAGGAGATGAGATAAAAAGAGGAATGAAATGAAGATGAAATATGGAAAAGGCCAAGTGGTGTAACGGAGTCGTACTCTCACACTTCCCCCCCTCAAAGCTGGGTGGTAGAAGTAACACCCTGCTTGACAAGGTAGTCATGCAGAGGACGACGGGCGTTACCCATGTCGGTCTCAGAGACCCAGCTGTCCTCAGAAGGATCATAGCCCTTCCAACGAATAAGAAGCTCCACGGTGCCATTCCGACGACGGCGGTGTGCAAGCACGGACTCGACCTCGTACTCGGGTTCATTTTGGACGAGGACGGGTGGCGGCGGCGGCGGTTGGCGTCCGACGAAGATCGTATTAGGATCTCGATAGGGCTTCAGAAGTTGGACATGGAAGGCGTTGTGAATCTTCCAGGTAGCTGGTAGGCGTAAGCGGAAGGTAACAGGAGTGACCTGTGCGTCAACGAGAAAAGGCCCGCAGAAGCGAGGTCGAAGTTTAGATGGGAGATGGCTGATGTCCAGGTTGCGGGTGTCAAGGAGAACCTGGTCTCCCACGGAAATGGTGTGGTCGTTGCGATGGCGATCGGCCTGGCGCTTCTGTTGCTGTTGAATGTCAAGGAGGCGCTTATGGGTCCGATCCCAAAGCTGATGCATGGTTGTGATGAAGTCGTGTGCAGGTTGGACTGTTGCTGGTGTTGTCGGTTTCTGTGGTGTGAGTGGGTGGCGTCCGTAGCAGAGGAAGAACGGCGTCTGTCCCGTAGCGGCGTGTGTAGCGTTGTTGTAAGCAAACTCGAGAACGGGCAGGTGCAAGTCCCATTTGGAGATGTCGTCCTTGCAGGCTGCTCGGAGGAGTTGCTCAACAATTTGGTTGAGGCGCTCGGTCTGTCCGTCTGTCTGCGGATGGTATGCGGATGACATGGCGAGTTTGGTGCCGAGCAGAGACATAAGTTCCTTCCAGAACTTGCTAGTGAACTTGGGGTCTCGGTCGGAGATGAGTGTAGTTGGGATGCCATGCTGTGAGATGATGTGACGAACGAAGAGCTGTGCTGTCTCCTCGGTGCGTGCCGTCGTGTGTGTCGGGATGAAGTGTCCCATTTTGGAGAACTTGTCAATGACGACAAGGATGGCGTCATGACCGCTGGAGGTAGGTGGTAACCCGGTGATGAAGTCCAGGCTAACCACTTGCCATGGTTGTTCTGGGACAGGAAGAGGCTGCAGTAGTCCCGCCTTTTTCTGCTTGCTGCTCTTCATCCGCTGACATGTATCACACGAGGTGACGAATTTCTGGACGTCGTCTGCCATATGGGGCCAGTAGTAGTGTTTGGCGATACCGGTCAGCGTCTTGTTGCTACCGAAGTGTCCGGCGTAGAGGACGTCGTGGTATTCTTCGAGTAGTAACTGGCGCAAAGGAGGGTAATTGGGTACCCAGATTTTTGTGGATCCCTTCCGATACGCGATGTCACTGTCCCACTGTAGCAGATGTCGCTTTTCTGCCAAGGGAATTTCGGGGTCGATGGCGTACCCGTGGGTGAAGAGTCCCTTGAGTAGTGGATTCATCCCTTCGACCTGAATCGCGGCAACGTGTGCAGGCCGGCTGAGCGCGTCTGCTTTGTTCTTGTGGCCGGGCTTGTACACGATGTCGTAGTGGAAGTGTGTCTCGAGGAAGTCGATCCACCGGACCTGCCGCCTGGAAAGGTTGGGTTGTGTCTTCAAATATTTCAGGCTGCAGTGGTCGGTGTAGACGGTTGTTCTTCGTCCTTCGAGATAGCATCTCCACGCTTTGAAGGCGATGATGATAGCAAGAGCCTCTTTGTCGTGTATCGGGTAGTTGAGTTCTGCCCCGTGCAGTTTCTTGCTGAGGTAGGCAATGGGTTGCAGTCCATTCCCTTGGTCTTGCATCAAGACTGCTCCGACAGCCTGATCACTGGCGTCTGCTTCGATGACGTAGTCACGTTCGGGATCTGGCAGGATGAGCACCGGTGCGGATGTGAGTGCTTGTTTCAGCTGCTCCACGGCTTCCTGGTGCTTTGGTTCCCATTTGTAGGGCGTGTTCTTCTTCAGCAGATTCGTGAGTGGTGCCGCGAGTTTTGCATACTGTGGCACGAACCTGTTGTAGTAATTAGCGAAGCCTAGGAACTGCTGCAACTCCTTCACGTTCTCGGGTGTCTTCCACGTACGTACGGCTTCGATTTTCTTGGGGTCGACGTGAACTCCTTGAGCGCTCACCATGTGTCCTAGAAATTGGACCTTCTCCAGGGCGAATTCGCTCTTGGACAGTTTGACGTAGAATCGTTCCCGTCGAAGAATTTCGAAGACGCGTCGCAGGTGTTCGACGTGCTGCTTCATGTCGCGTGAGTAGATGAGTATGTCGTCCAGGTACACCACCACGCATTCGTCCAGAAGTGGTCGTAGAATGTGGTTCATTTCGGCTTGGAACGTTGCCGGTGCGTCAGTGAGTCCGAACGGCATGACCAAATACTCGTACGATCCGTACCGAGTTCGGAAAGCAGTTTTGTGGATAGAGTTGTCCGCCATCCGTATCTGCCAGTATCCGGACCGCAGATCCAGTTTGGAAAATACCGTAGCTCCCCGAAGCTGGTCAAGCAGGTCATCGATTCGCGGTATCGGATATTTATTCTTGATGGTCTGCTTGTTAAGAGCTCGGTAGTCGATGCACATGCGCAGGCTTCCGTCCGGTTTCGGTGTGAAGAGTACTGGGGCACCGTACGGTGAAGTAGATGGGCGGATGAGTCCTTTGGCTAGAAGATACTCGATCTGTTTTTTCATGTCAGTCAGCTCCGTAGGGCTGAGCCGATATGGTGCTCGGAAGGTCGGCTTCGAACCCGGTTCCTCCACGATCTCGTGTTGATGCGTTCGGTATGGCGGTAGCTCGTTCGGAAGATCGTCAGGAAGAATGTCTTGGAACTCCTTCAGTAATTCCTTGATTTTTTCTGGAGTTTCCGAGGCTTTCTCTCCGTCATTCTCCACCTCTGTTGCTATTGCCAGGAACCCTGTGTCGGTCCGCTTCACGTCCTTCTCGAATCGTGCGAGTGTCTCCACTGGGATATCTCCAGTATCGTCCCAGTTGGGTAGCTGTACTCTCCGTCCATTGTTGTAGATGCTTGCGGTGCGGTTCACCCAGTTGATCTCGGGGTTGAATTTTTTCAGGAAGTCTCGCCCGAAGATCAAGTCAAGCCCTTTGATGTTGGTGATGGGGAGTGCAGGTCTCCAGCGCAGTGGTCCAATTTGTAGGTGTAGCACTGCTTCGCCGTGTACTGGTAACTTGCTGCCATCCACCATCGTTGCAGAGAATTTTGAAGGCTTGTACTCTTCTCGAAGTCAATCGATTATTGCCTTGTCGCAGACGGTGTGTGACGCTCCGCTGTCCACGAGTGCTTGGAGGCGTCGTCCTTTGCAGATGACCTCGAGCACGAGAGGCGGGCGTTGCTCAGAGTACCCAAAGATAGTCTCATTAATGGGGTCATAGGGTACATCCCAATAATCCGTACACACCTTTCGTTGCTATCTGCTCCTGAGCTAGCAGCTGGCCGAGGCTGCTTGGAGAACGGCTCTTCTCCAGGGCCCGGAGTTTCCTTGACGACTGTGCGTGTCGTTGATGCCGAAGAACTGGATGCATCCGTAGAAGGAGTTCGGGGTTTGTGCAGCTTCTTGTAGACCCCCAGCTTCCTCTTGAGCTGCTTCAGCTCCACCGACGTCTTCCCTGGGGAGCGGGTAGTCGTTGTGGGCTGGTGTCGGGAGAGGACGTTGACTCCGTGGAAAGGTTGGCTTCTTTCCACACTCCTTAATTTGGTCCCCAAGTTGTCCGGTACCGGTACAATCTCCACAGCTGTCTGCTTCTTTTGGAGTCCCTCCCGAAATTTCTCCAAGGCTCTAGCTCCTCGAAAATCATAAGTTTTCATTAAAGCATCTTTATAGGATAGCTTTAACGAATTCTTATCATTTCTTGGGTCTTCAAGGAGTTTCCCCGTCTCGGCAGAGTCTTTTTTCGCGGAGTCTGATTTTTCCTCGGCGAATTTCCCTGGCGAAGACTGGTCGTGGGGTGGAGATTTTCCCCCATCATTTCCTCCTGCTCGCGTCGAATCAGCTTCGTCGAAGTTGATTTTCTCGGAATCCCGCGGCCGTTTCCGGATCTTTTTATTTTCGCCAGCTAGATCCGCAATCACTGGCGACTCCCGTTTTTTGTCTTCTGATTGGCCGGAAGATTTCCGCCACTGTTGCGTGCCCGATACTCTGCGCGTGCGGCCTTCATTTTGTTGCAGTCGAAGATTCGGTGGCCCGGCACCCCGCAAAAATCACACGTGTAGTTGGTGTTTTTCGGACGTGGCCGCCCCTCGAATCTGTCGACTTCCATCGGGTCGGCGAACGTGGTGTGAGCCGAGCGGTCGCCCTGTCGCGTACTGCCGACGTGCGTCCGTCGTGTTCCGGCGTTGACCATGTCGAAGCGCTCCGCGGCCGAAACGACGTCACTGTAGCTCGCGTAGTTTGACGCTGTGACTTGTCGTTTGACTTCGGTCTTCAGCCCGGCGAGGTACGATTGTACTTTTTCCCCTTCGGTCAGGTCGGGAATGCGGTTATAAAATTCTTCCATCTGCTGCGTGTACTGTGATACACTCCCGAGCTGTCGATGACGATGAATTTTTTCGCGGGCAAGAAAACTTGAATTTATCGGTTCGAAGCGTTTCAGCAGGTCGGCGCGGAACTGCTGCCACGTGGCTTCACCGTGGATGACGGTGCTGTTGCCGCCAATCCACTCGAGTGCCGGCCCTCGCATCAGTGTCGCCGCGAGTCGTACGCGTTGACCGTCCCAGACTGGCGAGCTCCATCCGACGGCTGCGAAGTAGATCTCCATCCCGGCGATCCATCTGCGGGCGTCGGAGTTTCGATCGCTCGGATCGAACGGCTCAGGTGGGCGCGGTTTCGGAGCCTCGAGAAACTGCTGCGACTGCTGCGTCGTCGCCGTTGTCGTCTCGTGCTGCGCTCCGGCGAGTCGAGTTACTCGCTCGAACTGGTTTCGCCACGCTTCGCGATCCGCTCGCATTTCCTCCTGAAGGGCTGCGATGCGCGCGAAGAGCTGCTGGGTAACCTCGGCGTTGTCGAAGGTTGCCATCCTGTTCAAAACACGCACGGAGGGGGTAATTCGAAAATCGCGGAGCTGGTGCTTACCAGAATCGGCGTCGAATTAGTCGCCCCCGGCGGTTTTTCGAGGCAGGATCCCCGCTGCTGCTGCTTAGCTGAGCGCGGTCGAGTGAGAAAAGCTCTGATTACCAAGTGTCACAGGATCGAATGTGTCGAGGAAAGGTTGCACTATCGATCAGTACAAGGCGCTTTTATACTTCCAGAGTACATCAAGTAACCAGGTTTATCCTATCTAAAGGAATAGACCCTTCTAGAAAATAGAATCACCCTGCGTATAGCCACGCGAGGCTATTGGCTTTAAGAGATTACGACAGGATTACGCTAGATAGCGTTTCTAGAACATTCCATGCTTGGTCGGTGATATAATGATAATAAGGGAAGAAACCAAAGGATAATGGAAAATGGGGAATATGAGGCAAAAGGAGATGAGATAAAAAGAGGAATGAAATGAAGATGAAATATGGAAAAGGCCAAGTGGTGTAACGGAGTCGTACTCTCACACTGGCGCTGCGGTGAAATTGGGAGATGTATGTTCGAGGAGTTTGGATGTGTCGGCACAGGCTGAGTTACGTGGGTTGGGGTTTACCCTAAATGTGCAGGTCGTCGACTTAAGGATCCATTTTGGGTGTGAGCTCGAAAGGCGAGGTTGGGACGACGCTGGTTTTGGGCAATCCGAACACGAATGTGCCGCAACTGGCGGTTCGGTTCAATAGGGCGCTCCGGTGCATCGACATTCCGGCGAATTTCGCCAATTCGTTGAATTTCGTGCAAGTGTCGTGGCGTACCAAGGTGACGGCAACCAAAAAGAATGACACATTGGTAAAAGATAGCAATGGCGGGTGCATGCAGATCGTGGCGCATGCGAGGAAGGGGTGCGCGGGGAAGAAGTTGCGCAAGTTCAACCCCGTCGCATCGGCGCGTAAGGCGCTGAAGAAGTTGTTCAGGTCAGCCACACGACACCCACCCCCCGTCGCATCGGCGCGTGAGCTGCGCAAGAACTATGTCCCCCTCACATACTAACTATGTCCCCCTCACATACAATGTCCCGCTCACATACTAGCCTCTCCTGTTCCTCTCGAGACTCAAAACGAAATGACCAACACACTCCCCCACCAGGCCACCCCTCTTACTCCTCCAATGATCCAATCTCGCTTAGACTACAAATGTTCCTCCAATCTCATACTAGCCTCTCTTATCCGTCTCCCCTGCCCCAATTTAACCACCCCACCCCCCGAATCTGCTGCAGAGGCTCGGTTGCTGCACTGGAGGAGTGGCGCCAGCTTGATGCCCTACCAAGTTGCTCAATAACGAGGACCAGATCCATTTTGAGTCGACTCCAACGACTACTGAATCGCACAATGAGGACCAGATTGTCAACTTATACCTATATTGTTATGTAGAAGTTATAGGCTAGATAGGGTATGTTCTTAGTGGGTACAACCCAAATGCTATATCTCCCCTGTTCTCCCTTCTTCTAATCATTCTTTCTAGTCTTAACATGGTATCACGAGTAGGTAGGTCCACCCACCCGCTTCCGCCCCGTGCCGCCACCTACCAGACCCTCGCGCCCCTAGCTGGCCCCGCGCGCCCCTAGCAGGCCCCGTCGCGCCCCTACGGCCCCGTCGCGCCCCTACGGCCCCGTCGCGCCCCTACGGCCCCGTCGCGCCCCTAGCAGGCCCCGTCGTGCCCCTACGGCCCCGTCGCGCCCCTAGCATGCCCCGTCGTGCCCCTACGGCCCCGTCGCGCCCCAAGCCGGCCCCGTCGCGCCCCTAGCTAGCCCCGTCGTGCCCCTACGGCCCCGTTGCGCCCCTACGGCCCTGTCGCGCCCCTATGGCCCCGTCGCGCCCCTAGCCGGCACCGTCACGCACCTACCAGCCCCGTCGCGCTCCTACGGTCCTGTCGCACCCCAAGCTGGCCCCGCGCGCCACTACGGCCCCTCGCGCCCCTAGCCGGCCCCCTCGCGCCCCCAGCTGGCCCCTCGCGCCCCTACGGCCCCTCGTGCTCCTACCGCCACCCCCTCCCCCCCCCCCCCCCCCCCCCCCCCCCCCCCCCACGTCCCTAGCCGGCCCCACGCGCCCTTGCCGGCCCCGCTCGCCCTAGCCGGCCCCTTGTGCTCTAGCCGGCCCCTAGCGTCCTAGCCGGCCTCGTCGCCTGAGCCGCCGAGCCGCCGTGTCCCCGAGTCGCCAAGCACCCGCGCCGCCGAGCCGCCATGCCGCCGAGCCGCCATGCCGCCGAGCTGCCGTGCCGCCAAGCAGCCGTGCCGCCAAGCCGCCGTACCGCCGTGTCCTTGAGCCGCCGCGCCGCCGAGCCGCCGAGTCGCTGCGCCGCTGAGCCGCTGTGCCGCTGTCACACTGTGAGATGGCGGACGCCGCTCTTCGCTTGGATGCTGAGGGGCAAGCAATCAACTTCGCCGCTTGGCTCGTTGACCTCCGTCGACACCTGACAGGTCAGCGCCAAGATGGGCACTCCCTGGCTATGCATGTTGATGGTTTGCTTCCCCGCCCCCCTGCGCCTGACCCCCTCCCTGTTGGCCCTGCCGCTGCTGAGAGCGAGGCTTTTGCTGCTGCTGCGCTTGCTCGAGCTGTCTGGGATTCTCGCGACGCAATAGCCCAGCTTGCCATTAGCCATGCCATCCCCCTGTCTGAGCGTCCGCGCTTTACTGCAGTCGCGAACGCCAAGGATTTTCTCGCTGCAGTAGTTGAGCGTTACTCCACACCTGCTTCCGCCTCTGCTGGCCGCTTGATCCTCCCCATGCTCTTCCCTGGTCTTTCTGCTTTCCCCACGGAAGCTGACCTCGCTACTCACCTCCGTGCACTAGAGACCAGCTACCGCGCTGCTAGCTCTGCCGCCCAGCTTACTACCTTCCCCCAACCTTTCTGCGCTACCCTGTACCTCATCACCATGCGCGTGCCTGACCGCTTAGCCACTGCCCGCGACCACTTCGTTAGTCAGCACCCTGCCGACATCACCCTGACTGCCTTTGTCACTACTCTGTCTGAGATAGAGACTCGCCAGCGCACTATCGCTCAGTCGAGCAGTGTTGCGGTAGTCCCTATCTTTCAGCGCTGTGCCCCCTCCCAGTGCACGTACGCTGACGTCTCCGCCACAGTTGCCACGACTGCGCCTGCACCTGAGACTCAGTTGCGGCGTACCCAGAGCAGCGCCAGCGCCGGGGCCGCCGTGGCCCCAAGAGAGGACGTGGAGGTGGCGCTAGTGGGGGTGGTGGCGGGGACAGTGGTTCTGACGAGGGGGTTGGTGCTGGTGCCCAGGAGCAGCAGCAGTCGCCACAGTCGCAGCCGACGCTGCCACAGCAGCCGTCACAGCAGCAGCAGCAGCAGCAGCAGCAGCAGCCGCAATCGTGGGCTCGTATCCCGCCCAGGTGGCCAGGAGCCCCTGGCGGTGGTGGTCGTGGTTGTCATAGGATCGAATCTCTTGAGGAAAGGTTGCACTATCGATTGATACATTGCGCTTTTATACTTCCAAAGTACTTCAGGTAACCAGGTTTATCTTATCCAAAGGGAATAGACCCTTCTAGAAATAGAATCAACTTGCGTATAGCCACGCGAGGCTATTGGCTTTCAGGGATTACGGCAGGATTACGCTAGATATAGCGTACCAGTACATCCCGAGCCTGGTCGGTGATATAATGATAATAACAGGATAAACCAAAGGTTTATGGAAATGGAGAAATAGGAATCCAAATGGAATGAGATAAGAACCAAATGGATCAAGATAGAAAGAGGAATGAAATGGAAAGGAAATATGGAAAGGGGAAATTTGTATAACGGGGTCGTACTCTCACACTTCCCCCCCTCAAAGCTGGGTGGTAGACGTAACACCCTGCTTGACAAGGTAGTCGCGAAGAGGACGACGAGCGTGATCCATCTCGGATTCAGAGACTCAGCTATCCTCTGAAGGATCATAACCCTTCCAACGGATGAGAAGCTCCACGGTGCCATTTTGTCGACAGCGGTGAGCAAGCACGGATTCGACCTCGTACTCGGGTTCATCATGGATGAGGACGGGCGGCGGCGGCGGCGGTTGGCGTCCAGAGAAGACCGTGTTGGGATCTCGGTAGGGCTTCAAGAGTTGGACATGGAAGGCGTTGTGAATCTTCCAGGTAGCTGGCAGGCGTAAGCGGAAGGTAACAGGAGTGACCTGTGCTTCAACGAGAAAAGGCCCGCAAAAGCGAGGTCGCAATTTGGATGGGAGATGGCTGATGTCAAGATTGTGTGTGTCGAGTAGTACTCGGTCTCCCACGCTGATGGTGTGGTCTGTGCGGTGGCGATCGGCTTGGCGCTTCTGTTGTTGATGAATGTCGAGAAGGCGCTTGTGGGTCCGATCCCAAAGTTTGTGCATGGTCGTGATGAAATCATGAGCGGGTTGGACTGTGGCTGGTATGGTTGGCTGTTGAGGTGTGAGTGGGTGGTGTCCGTAACAAAGGAAGAGCAGCGTCTGTCCAGTAGCGGCATGAGTAGCATTGTTGTAGGCAAACTCCAGGACGGGTAGATGCAAGTCCCATTTGGAGATGTCGTCCTTGCAGGCTGCGCGGAGGAGTTGCTCCACAATTTGGTTGAGGCGCTTGGTCTGTCCATCTGTCTGTGGATGGTATGCGGATGACATGGCGAGTTTGGTTCCGAGTAGAGACATCAGTTCTTTCCAGAATTTATTGGTGAACTTAGGGTCTCGGTCGGAGATGAGTGTGGTTGGAATGCCATGTTGTGAGATGATGTAGTGAACAAAGAGTTGTGCTGTCTCCTCGGTGCGTGCTGTGGTGTGTGTCGGGATGAAGTGTCCCATTTTGGAGAACTTGTCAATGACGACGAGGATCGCGTCATGTCCGCTCATGGTAGTTGGTAGCCCGGTGATGAAGTCTAGGCTTACCGCTTGCCATGGCTGTTCTGGGACAGGAAGAGGTTGTAGCGGACCCGCCTTTTTCTGCTTGCTGCTCTTCATCCGCTGACATGTAGTGCACGAGGTGACGAATTTATGTACGTCATCTGCCATGTGGGGCCAGTAGTAGTGTTTGGCGATACCGGTGAGCGTCTTGTTGCTACCGAAGTGTTACGCGTACAGGACGTCGTGGTATTCTTTGAGTAGTAACTGGCGCAATGGAGGGTAATTAGGTACCCAGATCTTCATTGATCCTTTCCGGTACGCGATGTTGTTGTCCCACTGTAGCAGATGTCGCTTTTCTGCCAAGGGAATTTCGGGGTCGATGGTATACCCGTGTGTGAAGAGTCCCTTGAGGACTGGATTCATCCCTTCAACTTGGATAGCGGCAACGTGTGCAGGCCGGCTAAGCGCATCGGCTTTGTTTTTATGGCCAGGCTTGTACACGATGTCGTAGTGGAAGTGTGTCTCGAGGAAGTCAATCCACCGGACCTGCCGCCTGGAGAGGCTTGGTTGCGTTTTCAAATATTTTAGGCTGCAATGGTCGGTGTAGACTGTCGTCTTGCGTCCTTCGAGATAACATCTCCACGTTTTGAAGGCGATGATGATAGCAAGGGCCTCCTTGTCGTGTATTGGGTAGTTGAGTTCTGCTCCATGTAATTTTTTGCTGAGGTAGGCAATAAGTTGCAGGCCATTCCTTTGGTCTTGCATCAAGACTGCTCCCACTGCCTGGTCGCTGGCGTCAGCTTCGATGGCGTAGTTGCGTTCGGGGTCTGGCAAGATGAGTACTGGTGCAGACGTGAGTGCTTGTATCGTGAGTACCGTGGCGATCTTCACGTATTGTGGCACGAACCAGTTGTAGTAGTTAGCAAAGCCAAGGAACTGCTGTAACTCCTTCACGGCTTCGATTTTCTTGGGGTCGACGTGAACTCCTTGAGCGCTTACGATATGTCCGAGGAATTGGACCTTCTCGAGCGCGAAGTCGCTCTTGGATAGTTTGACGTAGAAACATTCTCGTCGAAGAATTTCGAAGACGCGTCGTAGGTGCTCGACGTGTTGCTTCATGTCGCGCGAGTAGATGAGAATGTCGTCCACGTATACCACCATGCATTTGTCCAAGAGTGGGCGTAGGATATGATTCATCTCTGCTTAGAATATTGCAGGTGCATTGGTGAGTCCGAACGGCATGACCAAATACTCGTACGATCCGTACCGAGTTCGGAAGGCAGTTTTGTGAACGGAATCGTCCGCCATTCTTATCTGCCAGTATCCGGACTGCAGATCTAGTTTTGAAAATACCGTAGCTCCCCGAAGCTGGTCAAGCAGGTCATCGATTCGTGGTATCGGATATTTGTTCTTGATGGTCTGCTTGTTGAGAGCTCGGTAGTCGATGCACATGCGCAGGCTTCCGTCCGTTTTCGGTGTGAAGAGTACTGGGGCACCGTATGGCGAAGTGGATGGTCGGATGAGTCCTTTGGCGAGGAGATACTCGATCTGCTTCTTCATGCCGATATGGCTAGTTCTATGGGGCTTAGCCGATATGGTGCTCGGAAGGTCGGTTTCGAACCTGGTTCCTCCACGATCTCGTGTTGGTGCGTTCGGTATGGCGGTAGTTCGTCCGGGAGGTCGTCGGGAAGAATGTCTTGGAACTCCTTCAGTAAGTCCTTGATTTTTCTGGAGGTTCCGAGGCTTTCTGTTTGTCATTCTCCACCTCTGTTGCGATCGCCAGAAACCCGGTGTCGGTTCGTTTCACGTCCTTCTCGAATCTGGCGAGTGTCTCCACTGGGATATCTCCTGTATCGTCCCAGTTGGGTAGCCGGACTCTCCTTCCTTTGTTGTAGATGCTTGCGGTGCAGTTTACCCAGTTGATCTCGGGGTTGAATTTCTTGAGGAAGTCTCGCCCGAAGATCAGGTCAAGCCCTTTTATGTTGGTGATGGGGAGAGCAGGTTTCCAGCGTAGTGGACCGATTTGTAGGTGTAGCACTGCTTCGCCGTACACTGGTAGCTTGCTGCCGCCCACCATCGTTGCAGAAAACGCTGATGGCTTGTACTCTTCTCGAAGTCGGTCGATGGTTGCCTTGTCGCATACAGTGTGTGATGCTCCGCTGTCCACGAGTGCTTGGAGGCATCGTCCTTTGCATATGACCTCGAGCACGAGGGGCAAGCGTTGCTCGGAGTACCCAAAGATAGTTTCATTGATTGGGTCATAGGGTACATCCCAATATTCGTTGCTTCCTACCCCTGAGCTGGCAGTTGGCCGAGGCTGCTTGGAGAAAGGTTCTTCTCCAGCGCCCGGAGTTTCCGTGACGACTGTTCGTGTCGTTGACGAAGTTGCTGAGTTGGATGCATCCGAAGAAGGAGTTCGGGG
Source organism: Closterium sp. NIES-67 (assembly GCA_027943415.1). Taxonomy (NCBI): domain Eukaryota; kingdom Viridiplantae; phylum Streptophyta; class Zygnematophyceae; order Desmidiales; family Closteriaceae; genus Closterium; species Closterium sp. NIES-67. The sequence continues at coordinate 67,608 of BQMB01000067.1, forward strand.
TTTTTTCAACTTCTTGTAGACCCCCAGCTTCCTTTTGAGCTACTTCAGCTCCACCGACGTCTTCCCTGGGGAACGAGTAGTCGCTGTGGGCTGGTGTCGGGAGAGGACGTTGACTCCGTGGAAAGGTCAGCTTCTTTCCACACTCCTTAATTTGGTCCCCAAGTTCTCCGGTACCGGTATGATCTCCACAAATTTCTGTTTCTTCTGGAGTCCCTCCCAAAATTTCTCCAAGGCTCTAGCCCCTCGAGAATTACAAGTTTTCATTAAAGCATCTGTGTGAGATAACTTTAACGAATCCTTATAATTTCTTGGGACTTCAAGGAGTTCCCCTGTCTTGGCAGAGTCCTTTTTCGCGGAGTTAGATTTTTCCTCGGCGATTTCCTCTGGCAAAGACTGGTCGTGGGGTGGAGATTTTTCCCCATCATTTTCTCCAGTTTGCGTCGAATCAGCTGCATCGGAGTTGATTTTTCCGGAAGTCCGCGGCCGCTTTCGGATCTTTTCTTTTTCGCCAGCTAGATCCGCAATCACTGGCGAGTCCTGTTTTTTGGCTTCTGATTGGCCGAAGGATTTCCGCCACTGTTGCGTGCCCGATACTCAGCGCGTGCGGCTTTCATTTTGTTGCAGTCAAAGATTCTATGACCCGGCACCCCGCAGAAATCACACGTGTAGTTGGTGTTTTTCGGACGCGACCGCCCTTCGAACCTGTCGACTTCCATCGGGTCGGCGATCATGGTGTGAGCCGAGCGGTCGCCCTGTCGCGTACTGCCGACGTGCGTCCGTCGTGTCACGGCGTTGACCATATCGAAGCGTCCCGCGGCCGATACGACGTCACTGTAGCTCGCGTAGGTTGTCGTTGCCACTTGTCGTTTGACTTCGGTCTTCAGCCCGGCGAGGTACGATTGTACCTTTTCCCCTTCGGTCAGGTTGGGAATGCGGTTATAAAATTCCTCCATCTGCTACGTGTACTGTGCTACACTCCCGAACTGTCGATGGCGATGAATTATTTCCCGGGTAAGGAAACCCGAATTTATCGGCTCGAAACGTTTCAGCAGGTCGGTGCGGAACTGCTGCCACGTGGCTTCGCCGTGGATGAAGGTGCTGTTACCGCCGATCCACTCAAGTGCCGGCCCTCGCATCATTGTCGCCGCGAGTCGTACGCGCTGACCGTCCCAGACTAGCGAGCTCCATCCGATGGCTGCGAAGTATATCTCCATGCCGGCGATCCATCCGCGGACGTCGGAATTTCGATCGCTCGGATCCAACGGCTCAGGTGGGCGCGGTTTCGGAGCCTCGAGAAACTGCTGCGACTGCTGCATCGTCGCCGTTGTCGTTTCGTGTTGCGCGCCGGCGAGTCGAGTTACTCGCTCGAACTCGTTTCGCCACGCTTCGCGATCGGCTCGCATCTCCTCCTGTAGAGCTGCGATGCGCGCGAAGAGCTGCTGGGTAACTTCGGCGTTGTCAAAGTTCGCCATCCTGTTCAAAACACGCGCGGAGGGGGTAATTCAAAAAAACGCGGAGCTGGTGCTTACCAGAATCGGCATCGAATTGGTCACCCCCGGCGGTTTTTCGAGGCAGGATCCCCCGCTGCTGCTGCTTAGCTGAGCGCGGCCAAGTGAGAAAAACTCTGATTACCAAGTGTCACATGATCGAATGTGTCGAGGAAAGGTTGCACATTCGATTGATACAAGGCGCTTTTATACTCCCAAAGTACATCAGGTAACCAGGTTTATCTTATCCAAAGGGAATAGACCCTTCTAGAAATAGAATCACCCTGCGTATAGCCACGCGCTATTGACTTTAAGGGATTACGGCACGATTACGCTAGATATAGCATACCAGTACATCCCGAGCCTGGTCGGTGATATAATGATAATAACAGGATAAACCAAAGGTTTATGGAAAAGGAGAAATAGGAATCCAAATGGAATAAGATAAAAACCAAATGGATCAAGATAGAAAGAGGAACGAAATGGAAAGGAAATATGGAAAGGGGAAATTGGTGTAACGGGGTTGTTCTCTCACAGTGGTGGTGGCCCTCGCAGCTCAGCGTCCACCGGCAACTTCGATGCTGTGAGCTGTTAGTACCAGCTTTAGACCGGGCCCCTGCGTGGCACGGTGTGCCGCTGCCCGCACCCCACCGCCTGCTGTCTCCGCCGCCTCGACGACCTCGTCCGTCGCCGCTTTGGCCCCGCCCCGGACAACCCTGACTGGCCCAGCCTGCTGCGCCACGGTGTGCCTGTATTTGACTTAGACATGGATCAGATTAGTTCTTCCTTGCATTCTCCGTATGCTGACGCTTCGAGTGTTTCCGGATCGTATTACTCTGTGTTCTCTAGCTTAGGCGTAGCACCTGTGTGTAGTCCAGACTCCCCTGCTGCATTAGGCGTAGGACAGCTTGCTTTGTCTAGCCTAGGCTCTACCCTTGCTCCTCCGTCGTCGGCCACTACGGCGTCGCTGTCCTTCACTCTAGACTCCGGTGCGTCAGCTTGTTTCTTCCGCGACCACGCCGCCCTCTCGCCGCTTGCTGCGCCTGCCGCTGTCGCCCTTGCGGACCCCTCATCTGGTCCTGTAGTTGCTCATAGCTACACTACCCTTCCCTGTCCGGCGGTTCCCTCGGGTTCCCTTACAGACCTGCACATCCCCACATTCTCCAGGAACTTAGTTGGTGTCTGCTGTCTTCAGAACCTCGGCGTCACCACTACGTTCCCTGGTCATGAGCGGTACGCGGTCTGTTCCGAGGCCGCCTCAGGTTGCCCCCCTTGCGACGTTCCCCCTGGACCGTGTGTCTGTCCAGTTTACGCTGGACACTGCTCCCCCCCCGGCGGGATAGTCCTCCTTCGATCCTGCGTCCACCCAGGTAGCTGCGGCCTGCTCGTGTCAGTCGCTCACTCACCCGTTCCTATTGTGGCACCATCGTCTAGGTCACCCCGCGCTCCCCCGCCTGCGTCACATGTCTCAGCACGGTCTAGTCCTTGGCCTCCCTACGTCGCTCCCTGCTCTCCCTCCCTCGCCTGCGCCGCTGTGCATGCCCTGCGTTGAGGGTCGACTGCGCCGTGCTCCTCACTCCTCCTCACTTCGCCCTGCCACTACACCCCTTCACACCCTGCACTTGGACGTCTGGGGCCCAGCCCCTCTCCCTGTGCCGCGTCACGAGCGCTACTTTCTTGTGCACGTTGACGACTTCACGCGCTACACCACGGTGTTTCCCCTGGAGCGGAAGGCCGACCTGCCTAACGTTCTTATCCCGTGGCTCGTCGCTGCGCGCCTCCACCGCGGTCTCCCTGTGCTGTGTCTCCAGTCCGACCGTGGCGGCGAGTTCGCCTCTGGTCGGCTGGGTCAGTTCTGTCGTGCGGAGGGTATCACCCAGATGTACACCCTACCGGAATCCCCGCAGCAGAATAGGGTCGCTGAGCGACGCATCGGTTTGGTCATGGAGGTGGCTCGTACCTCCATGATCCATGCTGGTGCATCCCATTCTCTATGGCCGTTCGCCGTTCTCTACGCCACTCACCAGCTTAACCTCTGACCTCTCTCTCAGCGGCCACACGTTTTGCCGTCCCTCCTTTGGACCGGGTTCCCTGGTGACGCGTCTGCGTTCCACGTCAAGGGCTGCCTTGCTCACGTTCCTGCCTCTAATGCGGACAAGCTCACTGCCCGCACCCTCCCCTGTGTCTTCCTCGGTTTCCCCCTTGACTCGTCTGACTAGCACTTCTACCACCCACCGTCTCACCGCTTCCTTCACTCCCGTGACTTCACTTTCGATGAGTATGCCTCCTTTTTCCATCGCTTTCCTCACCGATGTCTCCCAGCTTCCCCACCCTTGTTTCTGGTTCCCACTCCCCCAGTCACCCCTGCTCCCCTTCCCCCCGGTCCTGCTCCGTCTGGTGTGTCTCACGTCACTCCCCTCCCGTCGGTTGTCCCGGTCGAGGAGTCGGTTGACTCCAATGACTCTGCACCACCTGTCCCTCCCCCGGTGTCTCCACCTCCCTCCTCCCAGCCGCCGCCGCAGCCGCAGCCGGCGCCGCGTCCGCCACCGTCACCGGCCCCGCAGCTGCAGCCGTCGTCGCAGCCGCAACCGTTCGTGGACTCAGGGGGTGCTGGAGTTGGAGAGGGTGCTAGTCCTGGGGCTCCTGTCGTGGCTTGTCCCGGCGGGCTAGGGGGTGGCACCGGCACTGGCGGCGTTTCTCGTTCTTGGGGTGCTGGCGTGGAGTGTACCGGAGGTAGCAGTGGTGCAGTTGGTGGTCCAGGTGTCGGCGTTGAGCAGCAGCAGCAGCAGCAGCCGCCGCCGGTGTCCGCCCTTCGCCTGCTCGGCCTTCCCTCCCCTGACTGCTCGCCTGCGCCTCCCTCACCGTCTCCCCCTCTTCCTGTTCACGGTCCTGTGTTTCCTCCGCCGGACTCATCCCCGGCTCGTTTCCCCTCTCGTTCCCCTCCTGTTACTCCTACTCTTTCTCCTGACCCGATGCCTCCGTCTCACGTCTGGTCTCGCCGTCCCTCTCGTGCTCGTGCTGTCTCTCCTGTTCAGTGTTCTCACCCTATGTTGCTTCTTTCCCACGCGTCTCGTCCTCCCTGTTTGCCTTCTCCTCCTCCGTCGTCGCTCACTGTCGCGCCTCCCCCTCTGTATGACTACCTTCGTGCTGCTCGTCCTCTTGTTCCTCGGGTCCTTACCTCTCTCGTTACCGACCCGTCTGTTCCTGTCTCCAGTCTTGACGCTCTTGTAGCTGTTCTTGCTGACTTTGCCTCTAGTCGCCGCCTCGACTTCGCTACCGCTCTGGTCTCTGACCCTGTCTGTCCTCAGTCCGTCGGGCGTGCTCCTGTCCTCGGGAGTGACGTCTTGGAGGACCGGCAGTACGAGCTTGCTTACCTGTCAGAGGCTGCTCCCCATGTTTGTTCCATACTGCTAGTCCCTGAGGGTGACCCCGACGCCTTTGACATCCCGACCCCTCGCACCTACGCTGAGGCAACCTCGGGACCCTGGGCCTCACAGTGGATAGTTGCCATGGGGTGAACGTAGTCGATGGCCGGTGGCTCTTCAAGGTGAAGCGCCCCCCTGGAGAGTCGCCTATGTTCAAGGCGCGCTACGTGGCTAGAGGCTTCAGTCAGCGAGAGGGGGTGGACTTCTTTCAGACCTTCGCCCCAACCCCGAAGATGACTACTTTTCGGGCGCTGCTACACGTAGCAGCATAGCATGACTACGAGCTTCACTCCTCGACTTCTCCAGTGCTTTCCTTCAGGGCAGCCTACACAAGCAGGTCTACCTGCGCCGCCCTCAGGGCTTCACCGGTACTTTCCCTCTTGGGACCCAGTGGCTCCTCCGGCGCCCCGTGAGTGGCACAACACGCTGCGTGCCACACTAGCTGACCTGCAGTTCTTTCCGTCCTCTGCTGACCCTTCGCTCTTCGTTCATGCTGGCCAGACTCCGTTCTACATCCTGGTCTACGTAGACGACCTGGTCTTGGCTACAGCAGACAGAGACGCGCTGGCCTCCATGAAGGCTGAGCTGCTGAGGCAACACACCTGCACTGACCTAGGAGAGCTGCGCCGCTACCTTGGCCTGCAGATCTCCAGGGACAGAGCAGCGCGCACCATCACTCTTACACAGTCACACTTGGTGCGCCACGTCCTTCAGAGGTTCAGTCTTCAGTTCTCCTCCGCACAGCCCACACCTCTGCCGTTAGACCACAGGCTCTCAGCTCCAGTTCCCGAGGAGTCAGCAGAGCCCAGTGGTCCTTACGCAAAGCTGGTGGGTTGCCTCATGTACCTGATGACTTGCACTCGCCCTAATCTCGCATACCCTCTCAGCATCCTGGCCAGCTTTGTGGCCACAGGCAGACACCAACCACAGCACTGGTCAGCCGCTAAGAAGGTTTTGTGTTATCTAGCAAGTACATCGGGCATGGGGCTAGTGCTGGGAGGACGCAGGCCCGTGGTCCTTACAGGGCACACAGACGCTTCTTGGGCAGACGACACTGAGACCCTCTGGTCCTCCCAGGGCTACTGCTTTAGCCTTAGTTCTTGTGCCATCTCGTGGAGGTCCACTCGCTCCTCATCTGTTGCTCAGTCTAGGTGCGAGGCTGAGATCTATGCCGGTGCCATGGCGGCACAGGAGCTCCGCTGGCTGACCTTCTTGTATGCCGACTTAGGTGACCGGCCTAGCTCTGCCTCGACTTGAGGGCAGAGCGAAGCACATCCAACTGCGGTACTTCCTTCTGCGCGAGCTTCAGCAGCGTCGCCAGGCCCGCGTAGTACACTTGGCCTCTAGTGCCAACACAGCTGATATCTTTACTAAGGGCTTCCGCCTAGAGATCATCAGCGGCACTGCTTGCAGTTAGGTCTAGTCCCTGTTGACTCTCACTTGCTAGACCCTTGATTGTGTACTCCTTTCTGTTTATACCTTGCAGACTGGCCTTGTGGCTTTTCCTCCAGTGGTTGGACTAGTAGTGCCGCCCTGGTTTGCTCTGTCTTGCTTGTACTTGTTGTGATATAATTGATACTTAGCATTTCTGTAAGTCGATTATGTGTAGTTAGTGTCGAATCATACTGTAGAAGATAAGTCCGTAGGATGACGTCAGCAAATAGCGCTCGTCATAGGACAGTCGTTTCAGTCACGCGAACAGTCGCACCCCTTCATTATCATCTAGGGCGCATAGCGCGATAGTGACGAACAGGTACATTAGCGAATAGGTACTTTCGTAGAACTATAAATCTGTGTTAGGTCTTTTTCATTATTAACTTTGATTACTCACAAGTTCACGTACTCAGGTTATTCAACCTTGACCTTTACATTTTACAAGACTTCCGCTATCTTACTAGTCTACCATTCCAGCAAAGATCCTGGACCAACACTTCGAGGATTTGCCAAGTGTTCTTGTTTATAGTTTTATACTTAGTCTACTACAACATCAGACGATTTATTTCATGGTATGAGAGCTATCTGGAATTAAGACTACCGTCAACTATGACTGGTTCATCACCAGCACCATCTGCCGGATCAGTTACTGGGACTACTGGAGCATATGCCTCCACTACGGCCGCTGGTCTCTCAGCCTCTGGGCATTTTCCACCAGCCTACGCTAATATCGGTACGCAACAGCAGAATCCGCCTTCTGTGAATACTCCAGATGCTCCATCGACTGCACCTGCAACGCAACAGCAACAATCACAGACGACAACACAGCAACAAGCGTCAGCACAGCCACCAGTTTCAACGCAATCAATTTCATCTGCGTTCAGTGGAATGAGCCTTGACGGCTCAGGTTACATGCGTGGAGCTACAGCTCCAAGTACTGGTTCGTTTGCTTTCTCACCTTTCGTACAGCAGCCACAATCGCAGCAGTTTCAGCATCCTTTTTATATCTTCGGTCGTTCCCCTGCTCAGCAACAACAACAGCAGTCTCAGCAACCACAGCAAGTACAGCAACAGCAACAGCAACAACAACAGCAACAGCAACAGCAATAGCAGCAACAGCCAAGTGTCCTTTTTCAGCCTCCAAATTTACTTAACAATACTCAAATCAAGACGACCATACTTTTTAATGGTGTCGACTTCTACTCCTGGAGCTTCGAGTTTGAGCTTCTGGCGCAGTCCGCTGGGCTTTGGCCGTTCTTCACCGGAGATTTCACCTATCCTATTACGAGAACACAACTGGAGCAGCAGAGTTTCTTACATGCCTCTCTCGGGGCGTATACAGTTCTTGTACGGAACTTGTCGCCGAAGGAGCAGCTCGGCGTTCGATCATTTCACTCAAGTTTTACACCAGCCGAAACTGCATGGAACCATCTGAAAGGGGTATACATGGCAAAAGATACGATAACAGTGAGTAAAATACTTTCGCAGCTGACAAGTGTGCAGATGATGACAAATGAAAACGTCATGGACTACGTTAATCGCGTCCGTACATTACGTGACCAACTGGAGAAAAGCGGAGGATACTTCCCTCGTGAGATGTATCTCACAGTCCTTTTGCTGGCCTTGGACCCGAATGGCGACAGACGCGCGCCTTCCTGCGCATGAATCCCAACCTCTCCGAAGCTAAAATTTCTTCTTATCTTCAAGCAGAGCAGCAAGATCTTGACCTGCAGTCACAACGCAACCAGAAAAGGGGAGTTCATTTAAGTTTTTACTCCAATCCAGAAACACAACATCGACATCCACCAAAGTACCCGTTCTGCCATTTCTGTAAAAAATCAGGACATACTTACCAAAACTGTCGCAGCCGTCATCAAAATCGTCGCAATACTTCGCAGCCGTATCAACGATCGTAGCAGTTACCGAAGACACAACTGCCACAGCAGCAGTTAACGTCTCAGCAGCAGCAGATACCGAAACCGCCACCAAATCCATCTACGTCGCAGCATCGTCCGCCGGTCTTCGCATCTGCCACATCAGGAAAAGGGGTTTTTGGCTGCGTCACCACAGTTAATGTTTCAGAAACAGATTTCGAAACACGACTTGAAGAAACAACAAGTGCTGAAGGCATTCCTTTACCTCAAGTTTACGCTAACCTTGCTCGCATAATTTCAGGACCAAATACCTGGTATCTCGACAGCTGCTGCGGATGGCATATGTGTTCTGTCGAAACAAGCTTTATCACAAATCAGCGTCCACTTCGTCGTCCGATACCTGTCACAGTCGCAAATGGACAAACAATAATGGCACGATCAGTTGGCAGTGTCATGCTCGAATCTATCGACACGGGATACTCACTTCATGTTACGAATGTTCTTATCGTTGCCGGACTTGGCTTCAACCTTCTTTCCACGGCTCAGCTCCTGGCACACAAAATCCGTACACAAGGAAATTGTGAGACGATGGATCAAGAGCTCTGGCACAGTACAACTAATACCTACCTTGGTCGTGCCGCCACTCAACATGGCGTGTCAGTTCTTCAGTTCGCAGCACAGGGAACTTCTGGAGATTCTGAACACGTGCTTGCACTTGGTCCCTGGGATCACCCAGAAGAAACAGATTATCAACATGTGGACATTGATTTTCGGGCAACTTCAGTACCAACAGCTTCTCGAACAGTAGCCGCAGTACTTACCACGTTGGATACCTGGGAGTTCAATACCGCCGATGAAAGCGCCACCGCGTGGCGAACGTTTTATAATACCCGTGCAGCCTTCCAAGGAACACCAGCACCACTTTGGGGAGAAATCAGTGGTCTTGCCGCTGATGAACCTGACGTTGTTGAAGAAGCCGAACAGGAAGCCGTAGCTGAGCAGCCGAGTCCAACCGTAGCTGTCGCCGAAACACCTGCCACGACATCAACAGAAGCAGTATCAGGGGATTTACTCGCACCTGCAGCAGCAATCACACAAGTCACGTTACCTCTTACCCGTTTCGTCGAAGGAGAGATTGACAAGTCACCAGCTCTTTCTCCTTTCATCCTTTCTTCCTTTTATACTAACTCTGAATTTACATGCGATCATCAGGACACAAAGCGACGGAAGATATACGGCATCAGCGACTAGGACATCCATCACAAGGGATTCTCAATCATTCAATCCGAGCAGCAGTTCTTGATAAAAATAGTTTACTTTTACCTGATGGCACGGAGATGAAGCCGCAGTCTCGTCCGACGGTTTGCACCACTTGTCCAGTTGCCAACCTTACGCACGATCCGTTTCCAAGTCATTTTCCCGGCTCAACGCGTTATCAACTGATGCAGAAAGTCTACAGCGACATACTCAACTTGTCTGAAGCAGGCCCTAAAGACGAGAAGTATGTGATAACATTCATCGAAGCGTCTACACGATATGTCTGGACAGCTAACTTACCTGCGCGCCATCTTGCTCACTCCGTCTTCGTTGCATGGCTCGCTGTCGCTGAACGTGAGTCTGGCGCGAAACTGCAAGAATTTCAGAGTGATGGTGCAGGGGAATACACCAGCAACACTTTCACAGACTACCTTCAGACACTCGGCATCAAACGGAAGCAGTTCCTGCCGCATGCACATCAATAGATGGGGGTAGCAGAAAGGATGAACAGAACACTGCAGGAGAAGATGCGTGCTCTGCTGACGCACGCAGCACTTCCACCGCATTTTTGGCCATATGCGATGGACCACGCCGTGCTGGTACACAATCTTCTTTCTTCAACGTCCCTGCCCGAGTTTTCTTCTCCGCATCTGCAGTGGACACGTACATTGGGAAACACAAAACTTTTACGAGTTTTCGGGTGTGTTGTACAGTTTCGTCCTCCAACCGCAGCACTCGGAAAATTTTCTGAACGAGCAAAATGGGGGGTACACCTCGGCATCGAAAAACCGTATCACGCGTGGAAGATTTTGGACCTTCGCTCCCATCAAATCGTTCCATCACGTGATTGTCTTTTCTATGAAAGACTCACCTTGCCCGTTTTTTGTGCCCACCAGGCAGCAGCCGCCAATCCTGCCAGGCTGTTCGAAGGCTCGCGTGCGTTTGCAACTGACGAAGCCGAAGCTGATGTACAGGACGAAACAGTTTCTGAAGCATCCGAAGCTGCTGCAACTGACATTCCCGAACCTGTAACCTCGACTGGCATACCAGAGTTTATTCCACTTGCAGATGCTGACACGGATGATGTTTGCGAAGTTCGTCTCAGTTACGAACGCGATCGCCAACAGCAGCCGATGCCCGCCGTCTCTGACGAAGCAGTTCGTGTTACACCTGACGAAATTGGGGGGGAAGAAGGAGCAGAAGAAAATTTCGCAGGTGCAAACGAAGAACGTCTGCGTTTTACAGAAACAGGATTGCAGATACTGGGATTTGCAGTAGCAGTACAGTGCAACGACAGTAAGATACCTGAACCGAAAACCGTTCGACAAGCTCTTACGAGTCCTCACCGAGAGAAATGGCGCGAAGCCATGGACAGAGAGCTAGCAGCTCTCAAGAATCGCGGAACATGGGATTTAATACCGACTTCAGAAGTAAAAGGGAAGAAGGTACTTACCGGGAAAATGGGTTTTCCGCGTCAAGACAAATTCAGACGGGTCGTTTGAAATGTTCAAAGCGCGATGGGTCGTCCGCGGATTCGAGCAGACTTACGGCATCGACTATGAACTAACCTTCGCCCCTGTCGGGCGACATACGAGCGTTCGAGTTCTTCTTTGTGTCGCCGCCTGTCGTAATCTACGTCTTCGCCAAATCGACGTCTCGAATGCGTTTCTCTACGCGCCTGTCGACGCACTCATCCTGTATCTTCACTCGCAGCTGATCATTGCTGGATTTCGACAGTTACCGCATGATCAGGGGATGTATCTACTGACCGACGGCAGGAAGTATATTTTACTCGTCGCCTACGTCGATGACATCCTATACATCAGTACTACCGATTCCCTTGCCGAGACCTTCATACTGAAATTACAGGAAAATCTACAGCTTACCGTCTCCGAAACAGTCACACAGTTTCTTGGACTGAACATTACCTGTTCACCGACAACTATTCATCTCACCGCTTCGAAGTATGCAGCAACACTCGCTGCCCGCTTCAACCTCACACCTACTGCAGTCTCTACACCGTACCGCTCACTACCGACTGACTACAAACCGAACACCGCACCGTTAACTTCAACCGGTTTACAGATCTATCAACAGCAGCTAGGCTGTCTACTTTTCGCCGCTGTCACTTGTCGTCCTGATCTAGCCTATGCGGCCAGTCAGCTCGCACAGTTCCTACGCCGTCCTGAGGAGGAGCATCAGCTTGATCTTCTCCGCACGCTTCAGTATTTTATCTCGACACCTGACGTCGGATTAGTCTACAACGTCATTGGTTGTAAAACATTCTATCTACACGGTTTTGTCGACGCCGATCACGCTGCTGATTCTACTAATCGACGGTCACGCACTGGGTTCATCTATCGACTGGAGCCTATCGGACCTATCTCTTGGAATTCTACGAAGCAGAAGCTGATTGCACTCTCCTCTACTGAAGCTGAGTTTATTGCTGTCTGCACAGCAACACACGAAGGACTTTACTTACAGGAACTATTGGAAGAAGCGAAGTTGACGACAACTACCCAGTTTACCCTACAGTGCGACAATCAAAGTGCGATTCGCATCGCACATCAGCCTGGTTTCGTCAACAGAACGAAACATATTTCGCTTCGTTATTTTTCGTCAAAGATGAAGTCGAGAAGGGGAGGATGCGATTGGTCTACTGTTCGACCAACGAAATGGCTGCCGATTTTCTTACGAAGAAGCTGACACGACAGAAGTTTCAGTACTGTAACAAGCTCTGCGGAATCTTCAAGAAGTGACACTATCGAACTTCCAGAAATGAAGGGGAGTGTTGTGATATATTTGATACTTAGCATTTCTGTAAGTCGATTATGTGTAGTTAGTGTCGAATCATACTGTAGAAGATAAGTCCGTAGGATGACGTCAGCAAATAGCGCTCGTCATAGGACAGTCGTTTCAGTCACGCGAACAGTCGCACCCCTTCATTATCATCTAGGGCGCATAGCGCGATAGTGACGAACAGGTACATTAGCGAATAGGTACTTTTCGTAGAACTATAAATCTCTATTAGGTCTTTTTCATTATTAACTTTGATTACTCACAAGTTCACGTACTCAGGTTATTCAACCTTGACCTTTACATGTTACAAGACTTCCGCTGTCTTACTAGTCTACCATTCCAGCAAAGATCCTGGACCAACACTTGAGGATTTGCCAAGTGTTCTTGTTTATAGTTTTATACTTAGTCTACTACAACATCAGACGATTTATTTCAGTACTCTTGCTGACGGGTCTTCGGGCCCCTGCCTCAGAGGTTGGACTAGTAGTGCCACCCTGAGCTGCATGTTTCTTGCTCTGCACTACCCCTTATCTAGCCTAGGGGGTGTGTCAACTTATACATATATTGTTATTGAGAAAGCTTGCTTTCTTGTCCTTGCAATGGCATCGTTCTCATTTCAAGTGGGTGCGCGTAGTTGGAGAAGGGCGAGTAGCGCGCTTCGACGATGCCCAATGCTTCAGTACAATCAGCTTTGCTTTCACAATAGACAATTTTTGAAAAACACTGCGTGTGTTAAAAAATTATAATATGTAGAAGTTATAGGCTAGATAGGGTATGTTCTTAGTGGGTACAACCCAAATGCTATATCTCCCATGTTCTCCCTTCTTCTAATCATTCTTTCTAGTCTTAACACGGATGCCCCTGTCAAAAGACTAGCTTAGCTAGGAAGCCATAGAATGGCACAAGGTTTAGCTAGGAGCTAGGAGGAGCCATGAGAATGGCGAGAGGTTTTAGGTGCTAGGAAAATTGAGGAGAGAAAAAGAGTTTGGGAATAGAAGAGAGAGGGATACAAGGAGGGGTGTTGTACCCTCTACAGTAAAGTTCAGTAACCTACCAAGCCTAACAATTATATAACACAATATATAATTTTAACACACCCCCTAGGCTTGGTAGTCACATGCCCACACACACCCACACCCCCTAACCTAGCACCCCCATTCCAGCCACAGTGACAGCGACACTAGGTCGGTCGACCCCACGGCGCGTGAGGCGGCGACGTCGACCGCAGGGGCTGCGGTGGCGACGGCGGCAACGGCGGCAGTGTCGACAGCGGCGGCGGCGGCGGCGTGCGGCTGCGTGGCCCCGACGCAAGCGGCGACAGCGGCGGTGGCGGTGGCTTCGACATCAGCGGCGGCGGCGGCGGCACCCGCACCTCTCGGTGACGTGGCCAGGCCCCGCGACGGTGGGACGGCCGGCGGGAGTCAGCCGTCGTCTGTGGAAAGGAAGAGGACACAGGGGAAGGAGGGGGGGTGGGGGGGGGGGGGACGCCACAGGCTGACATGCGGGCGGCCGGTCTAGCGGCACCACAGGCGTCGCGTGGCCGGCTGCAGCCCGACGACGCCGTCATGGAGCGGCGTCGATGCCGCAGCGGGACGTCGACGCTGCGACGGCAGCACGACGTCGCCGTCACGCCGACCGCGCGCTGTCGCGTAGACGCCGCGGCAGCGTGACGGCGCCGTCACGTCGCAACAGCAGCTTGACGCGACGGCGGAGCTGCGGTACGACGGCGCGGCCATAGCAGCTGGACGCGGGCGCCATGAACGTCGACGGCGATGCCGCGGCACGACGACACGGCCACAGCAGCTTGACGCGGCCGCCATGGCAGCGCGAGATAGAGAGAGGAACGAGCACGCAGCGGAAACTCGAGGAGCAGGCCCACAAGGAACGAACTGCTCTAATACCATGTCAAAAGACTAGCTTAGCTAGGAAGCCATAGAATGGCACAAGGTTTAGCTAGGAGCTAGGAGGAGCCATGAGAATGGCGAGAGGTTTTAGGTGCTAGGAAAATTGAGGAGAGAAAAAGAGTTTGGGAATAGAAGAGAGAGGGATACAAGGAGGGGTGTTGTACCCTCTACAGTAAAGTTCAGTAACCTACCAAGCCTAACAATTATATAACACAATATATAATTTTAACAGCCCCGACCAGTAGAAGGGCTCAAATAAGGCCAGGAACAGTCAACCACAGTCAACAGTCAACCGCGGTCAATGGTTGACTGTTACTGTCAACCAGATTCCCAACCCGTGGTTGCTCTGACTGCAACCTCAGCCTGCTACCCGCTACCTGCTATCTGCTACACCTGTGGTTGTGTTTCCACCAGTCGAGCTTCAAATCCTTAATTCTCTGCGTTATCTCAAGTTTCGCGCTTGTGCCAATTAAGTGGAGATTTGTCGATTCTGTATGCTGTCATTTGTATCCAGTGCGGTGTATCATGGTGGTTGATATGCACATGTAGCAGCATTACCAGCCTGAAATGTACAAAAGATCACATCTACAGTACAGTGGCATACGCATTGACCTTGTCCTTATCCCTTTCCTACTATTCCTGCCTACCAGAATATCTGTTCAGCTTCACACTTTCCTCATTCCTTCAACCAGATGTGGCCCTCCCACTCTTACTTCCACTCCCTCTCCCTCCTCTCCCACCTCTCCCTCCTCTTCCGCCTCTCCCCCCTCTTCCTCGTCCCTTCTCTCCACCACTCTCCACTCCTTTGCCCCGCTCTCCTCCCGATCTTCCTCCTGTCCCTGCCTCTCCCGTCCCTTCTCCTTCCGAACCTACTGGTCTGGTTCGGCGCTTGCTTCGCCAGAGCAGCCGGATCGGCGTGCCCTCAAAGTCAATGTTCTCCCGAAGCTGATTTTCCATGTATCGTCGGTACTGCTGCCCGAAAAGTTTCGCGTCGTTAACGAAAAACACGAAGGTTGGAGGGTTAGTTGCTGCTTGTGTGCTGTAGTAGATTTTCCCTCGCTTGTTACCCTTGCCGCCTCCGGGCAGCAGCTGAAAAGAAACGGCCTCTCCGACCACTTGGTTCAGAGTGGCTGTCGTGAGGCGCTTGGCCCGCTGCTGGGCAGCAAAACGGGCAGCTTCCAAAATCCTGAGAATTGAGTAGAGAGAAGAGGAACAAAAGGAATTTGTGCGTGAGCGTGTGCGTGTGTCATACCATGGTGTGTGTGTGTGTGTGTGAGTGTGTGTGTGTGAGAGAGTGTGCACGTGCATGAGCACGTGTGTGAGTGAGAGGAGTCCTTTGCTGAGGCCACAAAGATGTAGAGCCACAGACAGCCACTACATGCGTCGGGACAAAATACAACCGAGGGTCACTCACTTTGCAACCCACTGGTGGAGGCAGACGTGAACCGAAGCAGCAAGATGACTTTTCAGTTGACTCAAAAGGCCCCTCAAAGCCACTGACAGCTGCTATACGCGTCGGGAATAAATACGGCCGAAAGACACCAGACGAGATGGCAACACACTGGTGGGAGACCAGCAGCGGAGCCTAGGGCATAATGGACCGCAGCTTCCCATGCACCTCCTGAGTGTAGCTGGCCGTGCTGCTGGCGCCTTTGCCAGACTCACTTGCACCCACAAAGGTACCCACGCAGATAGCTTCTCACTTTTGAACCCTCTGCCCAGCTGTAGCAGACGTGAACACCAGGGGAGCCCAGGGCATGGACCTCAGCTTCTCGCCCATGGTTCTCAGTGTGGCTGACCGTGCTGGCGGCGACCAAAGCTTACCTACATGTATGTACACACACACACCGAACTCAACCACTCACTTTTGAACCCTTTGACCAGTCGTTGCCGAGGTGAAGACGAGGGGAGCTCATGGTATGGAGCGGAGCTTCTCGCGCACGTCCTCCATGTAGCTGACCGTGCTGCTGGCGTCTTTATCCACTCACTTGCACTCAAACCCACAGCCACTCACTTGGCAACCCTTTGCCCTGTCGTAGCAGAGGTGAACACCAGCGGAGCCCACGGCATGGATCGGAGCTTCTCCCACACGTCCTGCGTGCAGCTGGCTGTGCTGCTGGCGTCTTTGTCAGACCCATTTGTGCCCACCCAGATACACACACACGGCGACTCACTTTTGAACCCTTTGCCCTGTTGTGGCAGAGGTGAACACCAGCGGAGCCCACGGCATGGATTCGAGCTTCTCGCCCACGTCGTCCGTGTAGCTGACCATGCTGGTGGGTTCCTTCCCAGGCTGAATTGTGCCCGCACATACCCACACCGACAGCCACTCACTTTTGAGCCCTTTGCGCCGTGGTTGCCGACGTGAAGACGAGGGGAGCCCACGGCATGGACCTGAGCTTCTCAAACCCCCAGCCACTTACTTGGCAACCCTTTGCCCTGTTGTAGCAGACGTGAACACCAGTGGAGCCCACGGCATGGACCTGAGCTTCTCCCGCACGTCCTCCGTGTAGCTGACCGTGCTGGTGGCGTCTTTTTCCGACCCACTTGTATTCACACAGATGCCACACACACAGCCACTCACTTTTCAAACCTTTGGCCTGTAGTGGCAGATGTAAAGACGAGGGGAGCCCACGGCATGGACCTGAGCTTCTCGCGCACGTCCTCCGTGTAGCTGACCGTGCTGGTGACACCTTTATCTGCTCACTTGGACCCATCCCCACTCACGCATACACTCAAACCCCCAGCCACTTACTTGGCAACCCTTTGCCCTGTTGTAGCAGACGTGAACACCAGTGGAGCCCACGGCATGGACCTGAGCTTCTCCCGCACGTCCTCCGTGTAGCTGACCGTGCTGGTGGCGTCTTTTTCCGACCCACTTGTATTCACACAGATGCCACACACACAGCCACTCACTTTTCAAACCTTTGGCCTGTAGTGGCAGATGTAAAGACGAGGGGAGCCCACGGCATGGACCTGAGCTTCTCGCGCACGTCCTCCGTGTAGCTGACCGTGCTGGTGACACCTTTATCTGCTCACTTGGACCCATCCCCACTCACGCATACACTCAAACCCCCAGCCACTTACTTGGCAACCCTTTGCCCTGTTGTAGCAGACGTGAACACCAGCGGAGCCCACGGCATGGACCTGAGCTTCTGGCGCACATCCTCCGTGTAGCTGACCGTGCTGGTGGCGTCTTTATCCGGCACAGTGTCCCACTTGTTCACTATCAGCACGCACGCCTTGCCCTCTTTCTCGATCTGCTCTGCCAGACGCAGGTCCTGAGGGGGGGAGGTGAGGGGTGAGAGGGAATAGAGACAGAGGAAGAGTGGGAAAGAGTGGGTGAGAGTGCTACTGGTGGCGTATTTATCAGGCACCGTGTCCCACTTGTTCACTATCAGCACGCACGCCTTGTCCTCTTTCTCTATCTGCTCTGCCAGACGCAGGTCCTGCAGACAGGAGCAGCAATAGAGACCAGGAGATGACAGAGAAGATTGGTGGAAAAAGAGAGGGGGAGGGAAGAATTGGGGGCGGCGTGGGTAGCTGGCATTGTGAGGTGCCGTGTCCCACGTGTTGGCTATCCGCACACACGCCGTGCCCTCTCTCTCTATCTGCTCTAAACCTGAAACCCCTAAACCCGAAACCCTAAACTCACTAGCAAGCAATGGCAGCACTCACCTGCTCTGTGACGCACAGCATGGCGTCGACCACCAGCCCCACTACATCCGCCCTCCTCACAGCCCTCAGGGCTCGGTTCACAGAGAGGCTCTCTGCCTTGCTGCCTGCTGCTGCCACCGCCGCCCTCCTCCTCACCCCCGCCGTGTCGATCAGAGTGTACTCCTGCTAGGGGAGGAAGGAGGGGGGGAGGGGGAGAGGGAAGAGAGAGGGGCGGAAGGAGGGAGGGAAGTGTGCATCTGTGCTCGGTTCACGGACAGGCTCTGACGTGTCGATCAGAGTGTACTTCTGCAGAGAGGGGCGGAAGGGGAAAGAGAGGGGTGGAAGGGGAAAGAGAGGGGCGGAAGGGGAAAGAGAGGGGCGGAAGGGGAAAGAGAGGGGTGGAAGGGGAAAGAGAGGGGCGGAAGGGGAAAGAGAGGGGTGGAAGGGGAAAGAGAGGGGCGGAAGGGGAAAGAGAGGGGCGGAAGGGGAAAGAGAGGGGCGGAAGGGGAAAGAGAGGGGCGGAAGGGGAAAGAGAGGGGTGGACGGTGGGAGGGCGGATAGCATCAATGCTCGGTTCACAGACAGGCTCTCTGCCTTGCTGCCTGCTGCTGCCACCTCCTCTCCTGCGCTGTGCACTCCTGCTGTTTCTTTCAGAATGTATGAGGGAGGAGGGCGAAAGGGGAGCATGAATGCTCCGTTCATCGACAGACACTTTGCCTTGCTGCCTGCTGCTGCTGCAACTCATGCTCTCCTGCTCACCTCACCTCTGCAACTTAGAGTCGATGGCATCCCTTGTGGTGCGGCTGACAGGGCTCACGCTGGTCCAGTTTTGAGGTGCTTCAAAACTGGTACGGCTGACAGGGCCCACTCAAAATGGTCCTCTCCTCCCTCAGCAGCGCGTTCACCATGAAGTGAAGGGGACATTTGCCAATAAAAAAAGCTACATGCAAATAGACGCAGGATTCAAGGCCCACGTGCCCATCTGGACCAGTGAGCTTGGAATCACTGGCATCACGCGTTGTGGCGCTGCAAGGGCACCTGACACCACTTACCAGTGCTAACTCATAGTGCTATCTAATGACACACCTGCCCATCTGGCCCGGTGAACTTGGAATCGATGGCATCCCATGCGGTGCCACTGACAGGGCTCACAAACGTCCTCTCCTCCCCCAGCAGCGCGTTCACTTCGCTATGCTTCTCTTCCTCACGCTCAACTCAACCATGAGCCAACAGAGGGCTGCATCAAACACGCGCCAATCAACCACCTCACCTGACCATCCGGCCCGGTGAACTTGGAGTCGATGGCGTCACGCGTGGTGCCACTGACAGGGCTCACAATCGTCCTCTCCTCCCCCAGCAGCGCATTCACGATGCTGCTCTTGCCCACGTTGGGCCGACCCACAATCGCCAGCGCCACTCGACCAAGCTGTAGGGGGGTGTGGGGGGAGAGACAGAAAAGACCATCACTATTCTCCTGACTCAAATCACACAGCATCCCCCCCAAAAAACGCGTTCGCTATGCTGCTCTTGCCCACATTGGGCCGACCCGCGATGGCCAGCGCCACTCGACACAGCTGCAGGGGAGGGGATGGGGGGAGGGGACAGGGGAAGACCATCCTCCCCCAGCACAGGGGAGGGGACAGGGGAAGACCACCGCTCTTTTCCTGACACATGCTGCACCACCGTCTCCCAGCCGCGCGTTCACTGTGCTGCTCTTCCCAACATTTGGCCTACCTTTGCAGCGGCAGCAGAGTCGCTCTTGGTGATAGTGGAGAGGGAGGAGAGGGAGGCGGGGGGGAGGAGGAGAGGGAGGAGGAGAGGGAGGAGGAGAGGGAGGAGGAGAGGGAGGAGGAGAGGGAGGAGGAGAGGGAGGAGGAGAGGGAGGAGGAGGGGAGGAGGAGAGGGAGGAGGAGAGGGAGGAGGAGAGGGAGGAGGAGAGGGAGGAGGGGAGGGAGGAGGAGAGGGAGGAGGAGAGGGAGGAGGGGAGGGAGGAGTGGGAGGAGGGGAGGGAGGAGGAGAGGGAAGAGGAGAGGGCGGAGGAGAGGGAGGAGGAGTGGGAGGAGGAGTGGGAGGAGGAGAGAGAGGAGAGGGAGGAGGAGAGGGAGGAGGAGTGGGAGGAGGAGAGGGAGGAGGAGAGGGAGGAGGAGAGGGAGGAGGAGAGGGAGGAGGAGAGGGAGGAGGAGAGGGAGGAGGAGAGGGAGGAGGGGAGGGAGGAGGAGAGGGAGGAGGAGTCGGAGGAGAGGAGGGAGGAGGAGAGGGAGGAGGAGAGGAAGGAGGAGAGGGAGGAGGAGTGGGAGGAGGAGAGGGAGGAGGAGTGGGAGGCAGAGAGGGCGGAGGAGAGGGAGGAGGAGAGGGAGGAGGAGAGGGAGGAGGAAAGGGAGGAGGAGGAGAGGGAGGAGGAGAGGGAGGAGGAGAGGGAGGAGGAGTGGGAGGCAGAGAGGGCGGAGGAGAGGGAGGAGGAGAGGGAGGAGGAGAGGGAGGAGGAGGAGAGGGAGGAGGAGAGGGAGGAGGAGAGGGAGGAGAGGGAGGAGGAGAGGGAGGAGGAGAGGGAGGAGGAGTGGGAGGCAGAGAGGGCGGAGGAGAGGGAGGAGGAGAGGGAGGAGGAGAGGGAGGAGGAGGAGGAGGAGAGAGTGAAGGACCGGGTGGAGGTGACCTTTGAGTCAACTCAGAAGGAGGAGGATGAGGAGAGGGGACATGTGCATCACACCTAACGACCAACCAACCTACCTGTGCAGTGGTAGCTTTTTAGTCGACTCAAAAGAAAACCAACCTACCTGTGCAGTGGCAGCTTTTTAGTCGACTCAAAACTGACTCGACTCAAAAGAAAACCAACCTATCTGTGCAGTGGTAGCTTTTTAGTCGACTCAAAAGAAAACCAACCTATCTGTGCAGTGGTAGCTTTTTAGTCGACTCAAAAGAAAACCAACCTATCTGTGCAGTGGTAGCTTTTTAGTCGACTCAAAAGCTGAGTCGACTAGAAAACCAACCTACCTGTGCAGGGGTAGCAGAGTTGCCGCCAGTGATGGTGGAGAGGGAGGCGTAGGGTGGGACGAGGCGACGACTCAAAAGGGAGGGGAGGGGGAGGGGGAGAGGGGAGAGAAAGAGGGAAAGGGAGAGGGGAGGGGGAGAGGGAGAGGGAGAGGGGAGAGGGAGGGGGAGGGAGAGGGGGAGAGGAGAGAGGGAGAGGGAGAGGGAGGGGAGGGGGAAACGGGAGAGGGAGGGGGAGAGGGGAGAGAAGATATGCATGACACCTTATGACCAACCAACCTACCTGTGCAGCAGTAGCTCTTTAGTCGTCTCAAAAGCTGAGTCGACTAGAAAACCAACCTACCTGTGCAGGGGCAGCAGAGTCGCCGCCGGTGATGGTGGAGAGGGAGGAGGGAGACGCACTCTCCTGCATTGGCAAATGGGGAAAGGGGTTGAAACGAAGGAGCACTTTTGGAAACTTTTGAGGCGCCGCAGAAGGGCACTTCAGGATTGGCAAAGGAAGAGAGGGAATGAAAGACGAGGTGACTATTGAGTCGGCTCAAAAGTCATCTAATCCTGTAAGGAGCAGCAGAGAAATGAGCGAGCAACAGACTGAGCAGCCAAGGAGGGGGCGGCCGAACAAGGAACATTCGAAATTCACTGCCTCGCCTCGAGTGTGGAATCACCCGCACACATCAGGCAAAGGAAGAACCTCCATCAGCTCATTCTCGAGCCGCTTCGAACAATGCACCTTGGGAAAAGTAAGGGCTTTCAAAAGCTCGTCGTGGCTTTTGAGTCGACTCAAACAATGCACCTCAAACGATGCACCTCAAACGATGCACCTCAAACTATGCACCTCAAACAATGCACCTCAAACAATGCACCTCAAACCATGCACCTCAAACCATGCACCTCAAACCATGCACCTCAAACCATGCACCTCAAACCATGCACCTCAAACCATGCACCTCAAACGATGCACCTCAAACAATGCACCTCAAACAATGCACCTCAAACGATGCATCTCAAACGATGCACCTCAAACGATGCACCTCGAACGATGCACCTCAAACCATGCACCTCAAACGATGCACCTCAAACGATGCACCTCAGGAAAAGGAAGGGCTTTCAAAAGCTCGTCTAGCAGGTCGCCTGTGCCCGTGCCTTGCATTGCCGCATGCTGCTTTCCTTCACCTAACCTTAGTTGCTACAAACGCTCTGGCAGACACGCGTTTAGCGTTCAAACGCTTGCGTTTGAACGCAAACGCCAAACGCACCCAAAAACGCAAACGCTCTCTGGGATATTTTTCGGGCTGCCCCCCCAAAAAAAACACGAGATTGTCGTTAGAGAATAGCATTAAGGATAGGTGATTTACATGACACATGAGGATGCTGGCTTAAATGTTAAGCACGGTTCTTTTTGTGAGACAAAATGCTTGCTGGTAGAACCCCCATGTTTCCCCCCTCACCCACAAGAATCTTGAACCCCTGCCCGGGTAAAAATTTTACCCCTGCCCGGGCAAGCGTTTGCCTAGCGTTCACATACACACTGCCGAGCGTTTAGCGTTCAAACTCTAGCGTTTAAACGCTAGCGTTCAAACGCCAAACGCGTTTGTAGCAACTAAGCACCTAACTCATCAGAGTACCCCCTCCCTCACCACCTCACCCCCTCCCTCCAGGGCAGAGAAGAAAGGGCCATCAGGAGCTCATCTAGCGGGTCGCCAGCCCCTTTCAAGCCTCTTGCCCCAATCATCATCAATTCAAGCCTCATTCCCACATCCAGTCCAGACTGAACAAATCACCCCCCCCCTTCACCCCTCACCCCCTCACCCCCTCACCCCCTCACCCCCTCACCCCCTCACCCCCTCACCCCTCACCTCAGGAAAGGGAAGGGCTTTCAGAAGCTCGTCTAGCAGGTCGCCCGTGCCGGTGCCTGAGAGGGCGGACACTGCCATGGGGGTCAGGCTGGGTTGGGGGGGGGAGTGGGGGGGTGGGGGGTGTAATGGAGGGTACGTGGGGAGACAAAGGGGGAGAAGATTGGGAAAGGGCCTTCGGAAGCTCGTCTAGCAGGTCGCCCGTGCCGGTGCCTGAGAGGGCTGACACTGCCATGGGGGTCAGGCTGAGAAAGCTCATAGGGAGAGACGAATGGGAGAGGGGAAGGCGGGGCGGGGGGAAGTTGTGTTGGAAGTGTCAAGCAGGTTGCATGTGCCGTGGGTCTGAGAGGGCTGACACCGCCATGGGGGTCAGCCTGAGATAGCGCATGGGGAGGAGAATGGGGAGCGGAGGAAAGTGGGGCAAGAGGGAGCTGTGAATGCCCGTGCCCGTGCCCGTGCCCATGCCCGTGCCCGTGCCCGTGCCTGTGCCCGTGCCCGTGCTGTGGGAGCTTTTAGCAGATCGCCTGCGCCCGTGCCATGGCCGACACTGCCATGGGGTTCAGGCTGATTTTTTAGGCGCCTAAAAAAAAACCATGGCCGACACCGACACTGCCATGGGGTTCAGGCTGATATGGGGTTGAGGGAGAGGAGGGAGGGTGGGGAAGGAGATAGGGAGCAGGGGTGGGTTTGAGAATTTGACGGTCGTTGCACGCCGTTCAATGCCGCCGCATGCTGTCTACTCACTCCCCCCTTGCTCCCAACTCACCACACCCATTCTAATCGTCCGCCTCCCCACACCTCCTCGACTCACCAGAGCCACTAGGATTCAGCGGTATGGATGGAGGAGCCCTTTGGTAAGACATTCGCACTTGCTGATCACCAGAAAGACGCAAGGCAGGCACACAGAGGCAGACACAAATCGCAAGTCGCACTAACCCTCGGGACTCGAACCCTGCAATCCGCACCGCAGCAGAAGGCTCTTGGTGGGAGACTCGCACTTGCTGACCGCCAGAAATATGAAAAGCAAGCCCCAGGCAGAGCACAGACAAGCAAGACAGTTCTCACCGTTCGCTCGCCCACCAGGCAGAGCACAGAAACAAGCACAAGCACACTTACCCTGGGGACCAGAACTCGGCTGTATGGAGGAGCCCCTTGGTGGGGTGGGGGTCCCGCACTTGCTGACTGGCAGGAAGACAGCAAGCCCCTCGCCCAAGTCAGAGTGGAGACCACAGGGCTAACTGATGGCACACTCCAATCCCCAACTTACCCCAGCGACCAGAACTCGGCTGTTTGGAGGAGCCCCTTAGTGGGCGATTCGCACTTGTTGACTGCCAGAAAGACGGGCTTGCTGCTTGCCACGTGGCGGCGCCGCAGCCACTGAGCGATCTCCACGTCAGCAGCTGTTGCGCCAGCCTGGCAGAAGTTGGAAACGGGAGCAGAGAGGACAGGGAAGGAAGGGGGAGAGGAATGGAAGGGTGTGAGCGATGCAGAGAGTAGGGGGGGGTGAATGAGTCGTCTCCAGACTCCAGTGCTGCTGCTGAGCCCCAAAAGCTGTACAGGGAGAGGAATAGCGACGGCGGAGAAGGGGGTAGGAGTGATGCTCACAGTGCTGAACCCCAAAGAATCCATACGTCTAAAGTTATTTTTTAGAACTCTCAAAAACATCTAAAAGCCGCCGTCTCCGCCCCATCCACCACCATGAGTGCTAAGCTAACCTCTTGAGCCATGGGTGGTTAATTGAACCATATGCCCTGCCCCGCCTCACCAGCTTACTAACTCCTTATCCCAAACCTGTTGAACGGTGTTTTTGAGAATTCTCAAAAACACCCTGTAAAACAGATGCAACGCCTCACGTGCCCATCCACCACCATGATGATGGCATCTGCCTCCTCCTCCTCCACAGCTGCTATTTTCCCCATGACCACGAACCCAAAATACCATGGTACCTAGTTTTGAGGCGCCTCAAAACACGAACCCAGAATACCATGGTACCTCAAAGTCTCCTCCCACCCACCTGCCCATCCACCACCATGATGATCGCATCTGCCTCCTCCACGGCAGCAGCAGCCTGGCGGCCAATCAGCTCCGGCAGACCCGCCACCTCAGCCTCCTTCGCCGCCCGCTCGTTGGCCAATCGCCCGCCGCCACCTGTACACGCCACGGTTGGTGTAGGTGGGGAGGGGTCAATTCCCGAGCAAGGAGATTCAATCTTCATTAGAGCTAACGTGGATGGGCTGCTTTTGAGTCGACTCAAATGGAAGTCAACTCCCGAGACAGGAGATTCTTTTTCTTGAACTTGGGCAAGGAGCCGCATCCGCCCTACCCAGAGCCAGCAAGGCTGCTGAGGAAGCCGAGCCTCGCCCTGCGGCCTCCCCTCTACTACCCCTTCCTCCTTGCACCTCCAGTTAGGTTCACACTCACCAGTAACCGCAACGCCGTCCGCCATAGCCAGAGCCAGCAAGGCTGCTGAGGAAGCCGAGCCTCGCCCTGCGGCCTCCTCCCCTCTACTATCGCCCTTCCTCCTTGCACTTCCAGCTACATTCGTTCACACTCACCGATTACAGCAACACCGTCCGCCTTAGCCAGCGCCAGCAAGGCTGTTCCGGACGCCGAGCCTCGCCCTGCCCTCCCCCCTCTACCGCCCTTCCTCCTTGCAGCACCTGCACCATCAGCACCGTCAGTAGCAGCACCAGCAGCACCAGCAGCACCAGCAGCAGAAGCAGCAGCAGCATTAGGGGCGTCCATGAGGCCGCCCGTGTCAGTGAGCAGGAACTGCCTGTCCTCCCAAAGGGCACGCGCGTACAGCCGGTCCCTCGTCACCCCGGGCTCGTCGTGCACTATGGCGATGTTGCGCTGCCGGGGCCGAAGGGGGTGGATGGGTGGATGGGAGGATGGGAGGAGAGTTGATAACTCATTGGTAAGTCAACAGACGGTCCCCTCCCTGGTCACTCCGGCTCATCATGCCCTGTGGCGAAGTTTATTTTTGAGGCGCCTCAAAAATAGACTCATCATGCACTGTGGCGAAGTTTCGCTGCCCGGGTGGGGAGAGGGGGGATGGGGGATGGGATGGGTAGAGGGGAGGAGTGTTAAAACTCAATACTAAGTCAATAGTCATCTTGGTCACTCCGGGCTCGTCATGCACTATGGCGACTTGCGCTGGGAGGGAGAGGGATGGGAGGAGAGCTAAGAACTCAACATTTAGTCAACAATCGGCCTGGTTACCCGGGCTCGTCGTGCCATAGCACTATGGCGATGTTGCACGGTTAGAGTCCTGGGAATGAATGAAATGCATGCCCTAGCCTAGCTTCAAGCAAGCAAGTGCCTACTTTTGAGGCGCCTAAAGAATATGGCGATGTTGCGCAGTTAGATTCCTGGGAAAGAAAAACATGCCCTAGCCTCAAGCAAGCAAGAGCTGCAATCACTCACTCACCCCCACTAGTCGGTTGAAGAGAGCTGACTTGCCCACGTTGGGACGACCCACGATGGCCACTCGAGGCAGCAGATGCTCCGGTACCTGCCATGACACACATGTGGTGGCATGCCAATGTCAGAGGAAAGAGGAGGATCTTGTGTTTTCGCATGAATGAAGTCATAATGCTGCCCATTCCGCCATGCCATGCCATGTACCCCATGTTGCGTCGATTCAAGATGGCCAGATAAGAAAATTAACATTCTGATTTATTCAGATGTTTAAGCAAGGGCGCCCACTTGAGGCAGCAGATGCTCCGGTACCTGCCATGACACCTATTGTGACATGCCAGGCCATCATGTTTTTTACAATTCTCGAAAGCACTCTGCAAAATCAAGGGCGCCCACTCGAGCAGCTCCAGTACCTGCCATGACACATGTGGTGACATGCCAGGACCATCATGTTAACGGACGGCCTGTGCCATGGAAAACCATGCCATGGCACATGCCATCATGCCATCATGCCATGATGCATCCAGTGGCAACATCTGTGCTATGCACACCGCACCACGCCCTACACCACACCACACCCTGCATGTGCCTCATGCTACGCCTCCAATCCAAACTCCCTGCACCAACTTTCTCCCTCTCGTCCGTATCCTCATTTCGCTCTCCTTCTCCCATCATCCATTCAAGTCAGAACCCCCACGCAGTAATACCCAGGTGAGCTCTAAGGAGAAAAAACCCGCGACTCTTGCCAGACTGCTGCTCTGAGCTGAGCCCACCTTGTCTACCACGTTCCACTGCATTTTCAAGCCCTTCCGCCTGCCCTTCTCCTGCTAGACACCTGATAAACCCTGGGCTTGATAAACCCTGGACCTGATAAAACCTAGACTCATGCCTCGTCTACTACATCTCGCTGCCGTCGTCGGCTGTTCAGCCTGCTCTCCACCGCCTCTTGATTAGTCTATTTTTGAGGCGCCTCAAAAATAGACCCTCATTATGAACCCCAGACCTGGGCTGTATAGACTCCATAGCAGATAAACCCCGACAAGACAAACCCCAACTTGATAAACCCCGACTCGATAAACACTCGAGTCTTGCCAGTCTAGACTAGCGCTCGCACCTCACCTCTTCCACTATGTCCCATCTTTGTCGCATTCCCTTGCGCCGGCTCTCGTCCCTCTCCTGCTTCTCTATCGCCTCCACCACCACCGTACAACCCTATAAACCCTCTACTCTTACCAGCCAAGCTCACTCGTCTCCACCAGCACCGTACAACCTCATAAACCCTCCACTCGATAAACCCTAGAATGTTCCTAGCTCACCTCTTCCCTTGCGCCGGCTCTCGCCCTTCTCCTGCTTCTCTATCGCCTCCACCACCACCACCCTTCAACCCTCGTAAACCCTGAACTCGATAAACCCTCGATTCTTGCCAGACTAAGGTTCTGAGCTCACCTCTTCCACTACATCCCGTCGCCGGCGCCATCCCTTGCGCCGGCTCTCGTCCTTCTCCTGCTTCTCTATCGCCTCCACCACCACCGCCATGGCTGCTCTCTCCCAATCCGCTGCTGCCATCTGTACAACGTCATCATCACCATCGTCCTCCCCCCCTCCTCCTCCTCTAGCTCTCCTCCCTCCAAATCCACTTCTTCCCCTTCTTCTAATTCGTCAATCTCATCCTCCCACTCCCCCCCCTCCTCTTCCTCCTCCCACTCCCCCCCCTCTTCCTCCTCTTCTTCCTCCTCTATTTTCTGCACTGATGGCCCTCGCTTCCCCTTCTCCCCTTCCTCGGAAAACCCCTTGGTCGCGCGGAGGCTTGCTCCGCGAAATGCGGACGGCTGCTTAAACGAGTCATCGGATTGAGATAAGGAGAGCAGAAACGACGACTGTCGCCGCCGCGGGAGCAGTTCTGTTGGCCGGGAGGGAGGGGCGAAGGAGGGAGAGAGAAAAAACGGCAGAAAGAAGGTTTAGGTGAGGTTATCCTGAAACCTCCAGAAAATCTTCTCAGGTGCATCGGACTTTCCGCGGAAGGGGAGACATGCTGTGTCAGATGATTGGAGAGCTCAGGGCTTTTCATGAGGAAGGAGCGCGAATGACAATACCAGAATGTAGCTTCGTAACGCGAGAGCAAGCCAGGGAACTGCAGACAGCTAGGTGCGACGATGCAGCCATGGCTCTCGTTAGATGCCAACTAGAATGAAGAGGATACGAAGCTATGGAGCCATATCTGATCTGAAGCTATCAGGCAGCAATATCTGGGTTCAGGTTGAAACTTCAGGCTTGGGAGGGAGGGTCCAGCAGGAGAATTGGCTTTCTGAAAACAGTATAACATAATAAAAGTCGTCTGCTGAGTAGAAAGAATGGGCTCTGCGAAAACCTATACTCGAAGCGGAACTGTTCTCTTATAGCGGATATAGCTCCAGCCTCGCCAGCGACCGTTGGCTGAAAAGCCAATAGTGAGTAGGAACTGTACCCTTTTCCAGAAATTTCATTGCCCTCCTCAGATCTTGTTCAAACGTGGCCAATCAGAGTGCAACGATGTTTCTTCCCCACATCCAGGCCAGTAGGAAGCTTGGGAACACCGAACCATCCCAAGCGAACTTGGTTCTGGACCAGTCAGATAAGACCTGTTCACTGAATTTCTTTTAGGTAACCTAAAAGCGTACCTGAAGTCAAAAGTTTAGGCATGGTACGTCCCATGACGTCATTCTCCACACCAGCAAACTCCGTTCATGGCGCAAGTAATTAACGAGGTGACGTAATCAGGCAATCAAATTTGAACAAGTTACGAAACTATAATCGGGTAACTGATTCTCCGTTGGCATGTAGTGTATGATGAAAAAAAATACATGAGCTAGGCTAACCACCCCAGTCCCTGCTTGTGAAGTGAGTGGGATTTCGCTAACCGTCAGATTCCTTCGACCTGATCGCCTGTTCCAGTAGAGGCGAAGCTTTACGTCCTTCCTTAGGCAGCACCTCCGTGCATCACGCTGCATAGTCGTTCCTCCTCTCAATCTTAAAAAGGAGATCCATTTCGTCATAAAGCCAGCGAATTGGGAAGTGCGTTATCGGCAGTTGTGATCGGTAGCCCGAAAATGGCTTCCAGCGTGCGAATTTCGTTACTAATCGTCGTCCTTGTCAGCGTAACGGGGGTTTTCGCCAGCGTCAAGCCTCTCCGTGGCGTCCCCCCTCAAGGTGCTTTCGCTACTCCAGTGCGATGATCGCACGTTACGAAAACATTTTAAGAGATATGATCGTGCCTGGTGAAGATTCGTGCTCTATAGAACGGTTCCCCCTACTAGGCTAGTAGGCTTAGAGGCTCTCTGTCCTAGGCACCAAGTGCTACAAGCAGTCAGCGTTCGCGAACCTACACCGCCAATAGTGGTTCGGCAGCTGGACGCGTTTGTCCTAGCTGTCTTCGCATGTTTTCTCGCGAATCGGGGGGCTTCTGGTGATTAGCCAGCTGGACGGGTTTGTGCCAGCTGTGTTCGGCGAATTTTCGTTGACCTAGTCTTCTCGAATTGTCTGGTCAGGCTGCTTATATTCCCTGGTCTTATATTCCCTTTTCCTTTGCTCTGTCCGTGTTCGGGTCTACGTGTGTGTGCGGGCGCTCTGTGCATGCGTGTGTGTACGAGCGTGTATATGCGTGTGTGTACGTGCGTTTGTGCTTGGGGCACGTGTAAGAGGAGGGGTGGGAAAACGTTTGTCTGTGTGGGGTTTGGGGGGAAGAGTGGGTGCGAGGTTGGGTGGGTCTGTGTGGCTGAGAGGAGGAATGGTGGGTGGGTGGGTGCCTGTGGGGAGTGAGGGACAGCAGATAAGGCACTGTTCTCTGGCGACGTGATTTCGTGCCGGGATGGTTCCAGGAAGGTTCACATTTCGCGAGTCAACGACGACTTCTGTGACTGCCCTGACGGCACGGACGAGCCAGGCACTTCGGCGTGCCCCAACGCCTCCTTCTTCTGTCGCAACCGAGGGCACAATCCCCTCCGCATCTTCTCGTCACGCGTAAATGACGGCATCTGCGGTAGGTTGGGGTGAAAGCTAAGCCAGCAGCTACACGTGTCTTTTGGAGGTATTTCTGTCTTGTGTGCATTTTTTAGGCGCCTCCCTGCACGTATCCCTGCCCCCCTCTTCCTCTCCTCAGATTGCTATGATGGCAGTCACGAGGCGAGTACGATGGTAGGGTTCCCTGCACCAACACATGTGCCTCGGGAGTCAGGCAGGGCAACCCACTGAACTCGCCTTTCCCCCCTTCTGCCGCAATGC
Source organism: Closterium sp. NIES-67 (assembly GCA_027943415.1). Classification (NCBI taxonomy): domain Eukaryota; kingdom Viridiplantae; phylum Streptophyta; class Zygnematophyceae; order Desmidiales; family Closteriaceae; genus Closterium; species Closterium sp. NIES-67. The sequence goes on from BQMB01000067.1 coordinate 97,963, forward strand.
GTGTGCTGAGTCCGGGGCGGCTTGCTTGTGTTTCCTTCCCCCTCTGCCCCTGTTCCTTACCCCTCTGCCCCTGTTCCTTCCCCCTCTGCCCCTGTTCCTTACCCCTCTGCCCCTGTTCCTTCCCCCTCTGCCCCTGTTCCTTCCCCCTCTGCCCCTGTTCCTTCCTCAGAGGTGACTTTTGAGTCGACTCAAAATGAGGCAACTTTTGAGTCGACTCAAAATGAGGTGACTTTTGAGTCGACTCAAAATGAGGTGACTTTTGAGTCGACTCAAAATGAGGTGACTTTTGAGTCGATTCAAAAGTCATTCCCTCCCTCTGCCCCTGTTCCTTGCTCAGACTGCTGCGACGGTAGTGACGAATATGATGGAAGCATGGTCTGCCCCAACACATGTGCGCAGGCCGGGGCGGCTTACTTGTGTTTCCTTCACCCTCTACCTGCCTCCTTTACTTGTGCTTCCTTCTCCCTCTGCCTGCCTCCTTTATTTACTTGTGCTTCCTTCCTCAGACTGCTGTGATGTCAGTGACGAGTACGATGGAAGCGTAGTCTGCCCCAACACGTGTGCGCAGGCCGGGGTCGCTGATATGTCAATTCTTTCTCCTCTCTCCCTCCCCCCCCCCGCTTCTCCTTTTCCGTCTCCTTTTCCCGCCTTCTCAGATTGCTGCGATGGTAGTGACGAGTACGATGGAAGCGTTGTTTGCCCCAACACGTGTGCGCAGGCCGGGGCGGCGAGGCGGCAACAGCTGGCAGCTGACGTGGCGAAGTACAAGGAGGGGGTGAGGCAGAGGCAGAGGGCGATCGAGGAGTGGCGAGAGAAGAAGGGGCGGATGCAGGAGGAGAGGGGGCGGCTGGAGGAGGAAGAGAGGCAGCTGCAGGAGAAGGAGAAGGCGCTCAAAGGTATGTGTGAGTGTGTGCTTTTGAGTGTGTGCTTGTGTGGGTTTTGAACGATGTAAGGAACTGTTTTTGGGAAGAGAAGAGAAGAGGCAAGTGCAGGAGGAGGAGAGGGTTCTCCAAGGTATGTTTGGGGTCAAAGCAGAGGCTGAGGGCGATAGAGAAGTGGCGAGAGAAGAAGGGGCGGATGCAGGAGGAGAGGGGGCGATTGGAGGAGGAAGAGAGGCAGCTGCAGGAGAAGGAGAAGGTGCTCAAAGGTGTGTTTTGGAGAGCGTATGTTTGTGTGTGTGGCGTTTGATTCGGATTCAAATGTCCAATTGAAGAGAAGAGGCGGCTGCAGGAGAAGGAGAAGGCCCTCAAAGGTATGTGTGGGCGACTCTGTATGTGTGTGTCTGTGTGTGTGCCTCTGTGTGTGTGTGTGTGTCTGTGTGTGTGCCTCTGTGTGTGTCTGTGTGTACCTGTGTGTGTGTGTCTGTGTGTGCCTCTCTGTGTGTTTGTCTGTGTGTGCCTCTGTGTGTATGTCTGTGTGTGCCTCTGTGTGTGTGTCTGTGTGTGCCTCGGTGTGTGTGTCTGTGTGTGCCTCTGTGTGTGTGTCTGTGTGTGCCTCTGCGTGTGTGTCTGTGTGTGCCTCTGTGTGTGTGTCTGTGTGTGCCTCTGTGTGTGTGTCCGTGTGTCTCTCTGTGTGTGTGTCTGTGTGTGCCTCTGTGTGTGCCTCTGTGTGTGCCTCTGTGTGTGTGTCTGTGCGTGCCTCTGTGTGTGTGTCTGTGTGTGCCTCTGTGTGTGTGTCTGTGTGTGCCTCTGTGTGTGTGTCTGTGTGTGCCTCTGTGTGTGCCTCTGTGTGTGCCTCTGTGTATGGGCCTCTGTGTGACTTGTGTGCGGCTTTTGATTCGATGCGAATGTCCTCTGGAAGAAAAGAATCAAGAGCAGGTAAAAATAAGGTGCTCTAAGGTAAGTTTTGCAGGGGGGGGGGGGGGGGGGGGGGTAGTGAGTGCTCACACTCCTGTTGTCCGGATCCTTCTTCCTCTTTTGATTCACCTCGAAAATCGACTCTAACGTTTGTGCGCCCTCCTCCAGACCACCCCCCCCTCCCTCTCTTCCCTCCTTGCAAACAGAGGGGAAGGAAGCATTGGAGAAGATAGAGGAGGAAGAGAAGGAGAAGCAGAGGGAGATAGAGGAGGAAGAGGCAGCATTGTTATACAATCACTTATCCCTTCCCCTCCTCCCTCGTTGCAAACAGAGAGGAAGGAAGCATTGGAGAAGATAGAGGAGGAAGAGGAAGCAATCTTGTACATTCACTTATCCTCCCTCCCTCCTCCCCCCCTTCCCCCATCGTGAGCAGAGAGGAAGGAGGCTCTGGAGAAGATAGAGTAGGAGGAGAAGGAGAAGCAGAGGAAGATAGAGGAAGAGGAAGCAATCTTGTACATTCACTATCCTCCCTCTTCCCCCCCCCCTTCCCCCCCTTCCCCCATCGTGAGCAGAGAGGAAGGAGGCTCTGGAGAAGATAGAGGAGGAGGAGAAGGAGAAGCAGAGGAAGATAGAGGAGGAAGAGGCGGCTAGAAGGAAGGCAGAGGAGGAGAAGCTGCAGCCACCACCTGCCGAACCTACCGAACCTGCCACCGAACCTGCTGCCACTGAAGCTGCTTCTACCGAACCTGATGCTGTCGAGCCTGACACTGCCGAGCCTGCAGCAACTGAGCCTGCTGCGGCCGAGCCTGAGTCTGCGTCTGCCACAGGGAAGGCAGTGTTGGGGGAGCCGCTTAGTGCTTCTGATGCTGCTGCTGATGCCGCTGCCAATGCTGCTGCCGATGCTGCTACTGATGCTGCTGCTGATGCTGGTGCTGTTTTCGATGCGACTACTGCTGCTGATGACAACGACGATGAGAACGACGAGGACCTATCGGGACTATCGAAGGAGGAGCTGGGGAGGCGGATTGCCTCCCGATGGGCGCATGGGGAGGACGGACCCGGGGGGGGCGGAGGTTGGGGGGGAGGAGGGGGAAGGGGGGAGGGGGGTGGGGAAGGGGAGGGAGAAGGGAGTGATGGGGCTGACTTGGGAGGGGATGATGGGTTGGCGTATGATGATGGGACGATGACAAGGACTATGACGACGTGGAGCATGATAATCATGACGATCATGAGGTTGACCATGATGATAATGGTGATGATGGTGGTGATGGGCATGATGCCGTCGATGATGATGCGCTGGAGGACAACGAGGACTTTCCCTCCCATGACGAGCAGGAGGACGATCCTTGGCGCGATGCATCAGGTACTAATGTGCTTGCACTGCATAGAGCACACATCACACAGCAGCACAAGCACACGGTACACGGCAGCACACCGCAGCACACAGCAGCACACGGCACATAGAAGCCACACGACGCATGTCCATGTTGCCTCCTCAACGGCTTATCGTCTCGCTTTGCCCCCCTGGTGAGGATAACGAGGACTTTCCCTCTTCTGACGAGCGGGACGATGATCCTTGGCGCCATGCATCAGGTACTTTTTGACTAGGTGCTACTAGCGCTGCTGGAGCATTCCAATGTAGATGATGGGCATGATACCGTTGATGATGATGATGATGCGCTGGAGGATAACGAGGAGGACGGTCCTTGGCGACTAGGACCGTCCTCCTCTCATGACGACTAGGAGGACGGTCCTTGGCGCGACACATCAGCTACTAAAGCGCCTTGCAGCAGCACAGCAGCACAAGGCGCACAGCACAGAGCGCAGAGCACACACCAGCGTGACGCATCAGGTACTTAAGCGCTCGGGACTTGCACTGCACGCAGCACAGACCTCACAGCACACATCGTTGTGGGACGAGGCACAGAAGATGTGGTCCCGTGTCTCCTCCCTAGTCTCCCATTTACTCCCCCCCCCAACCCAACCCCCCCACGCCCCTCTGCCTCCTCGCTCCCGTCCCTGTGGGACAAGGCATGGCAGATGTGGTCTCGAGTCTCCTCCCTCGTCCCGTATTCCCTCCCTCCTCCTCTTCTCTCCCCTTCCCCCACCCCTCCCTCCCCCCCCCCAGCGCCCTCTGCCTCCTCGCCCCCATCTTCGTGGGACAAGGCGAAGCAGGTGTGGTCTCAAGTCTCCCTCTTGTCTCTACCTCCCCCTTCCCCCCCCCCCCCCCCCCCCGCTTTCTCCCCCCCATTCACTCCCTCCCCGTCCCTCCTCCGCCTCCCCCAACCAGCGCCCTCTGCCTCCTCGCCCCCATCCTTCTGGGGCAAGGCGAAGCAAGTGTGGTCTCGAGTCTCCTCCCTCGTCTCGCAGTTACTCCCATTCTCTGCCTCTCCCTCCTCTCCCCACCCCACCCTCGTGCTCCCCCCTGTCAGTCAGCACCTGCTGCCTCCTCGCCCCCATCCTTCTGGGGCAAGGCGAAGCAAGTGTGGTCTCGAGTCTCCTCCCTCGTCTCGCAGTTACTCCCATTCTCTGCCTCTCCCTCCTCTCCCCACCCCACCCTCGTGCTCCCCCCTGTCAGTCAGCACCTGCTGCCTCCTCGCCCCCATCCTTCTGGGGCAAGGCGAAGCAAGTGTGGTCTCGAGTCTCCTCCCTCGTCTCGCAGTTACTCCCATTCTCTGCCTCTCCCTCCTCTCCCCACCCCACCCTCGTGCTCCCCCCTGTCAGTCAGCACCTGCTGCCTCCTCGCCCCCATCCTTCTGGGGCAAGGCGAAGCAAGTGTGGTCTCGAGTCTCCTCCCTCGTCTCGCAGTTACTCCCATTCTCTGCCTCTCCCTCCTCTCCCCACCCCACCCTCGTGCTCCCCCCTGTCAGCACCTGCTGCCTCCTCGCCCCCAACCTTCTGGGAAAAGGCAAGCAGGTGTGGTCCCGTGTCTCCTCCCTCGTCTCCCATTTCCTCCTTCCCTCTCCTCTCCCCTTCCCCCACCCCTCACCCCCCTCCCCCCCCCCCCCCCAGCGCCCTCTGCCTCCTCGCCCCCATCTTCGTGGGACAAGGCGAAGCAGGTGTGGTCTCAAGTCTCCCTCTTGTCTCTACCTCCCCCTTCCCCCCCTCCCCCCCCCTTTCTCCCCCCATTCACTCCCTCCCTCCCCTCCCTCCTCCTCCTCCCCCCCCCAGCGCCCTCTGCCTCCTCGCCCCCATCCTTCTGGGACAAGGCGAAGCAGGTGTGGTCGCGAGTCTCCTCCCTCGTCTCCACCAAACCAGCACTGTCGATCAATGAAACGGGTAAGACGGTCAATGGGTGTGACACGTCTACTAGCTAGGAGTGTGACGTGGCCTACTGGATAACAAACACTCGTTTGATGAGGCTTCGTGTCTCCTCTCTTGTCCCCTTGGCTCTCCTTGTGTTTCCTGTGCTTTCTTGGCCAGATCAGAACTCTTCACAAGGCTCCATATTGACACAAGAAAAGCCGCTCTTTCACTCACCTTTTATCCCAATCTCCCTCTAGACCTCCCTACCGTGTGCTCTGGAGTACCTGACCTACCAAGTCCCGTCCCTACCATGCGTACAGAGTACCACATGGTATCAACACAGCTCAGCAAGATGACGGGGCGGCTTAAACCCCAACCCCTCCCTTCCCTAACCCTTTCCTTCCCTTGGTTCTTTTCTCCCTTCGCTGCAGACCTGCTTGCAGTGCGTTCAGAGTACAACAGGGTGTCATCGCAGCTCAGCAAGCCGGGGGCAGGCTTAAACCCCAAACCCTCCCTCCCTCTTTCTCCCCGCCAACCCCCGCCAGACCTCCTTGCAGTGCGTTGGGAGTACAACAGGGTGTCATCGCAGGTCAGCAAGGCGAGGGGGCTCCTTCCAGCCCTTCCTGTTCGCCCGCAAGGCTGTGTCTTCATCCCTCTCGCTCCCTCTTTCCTCTGCATCTTCAACTTCAACCCACCACCTTTCCTCACAGACCCCCTCACAGTGCGTTCAGAGTACAACAGGGTGTCACCGCAGCTCAGAAAGACGGAGGACTCCTCCCAGCCCTTCCTTGCTGTGTCTTCATCCCTCTCGCTCCCTATTTCCTCTGGCATCTTCAACCCATCACCCATTCCTCACAGACCCTTCCTCGCAGTGCGTTCAGAGTACAACCAGGGTGTCATCGCAGGTCAGCAAGACGGGGGCCGGCTTCAACCCCAACTTCTCCCTCCCTCTTTCTCCCCAAACCCCCCCCCCCTCCAGACCTGCTTGCAGTGCGTTCAGAGTACAACAGGGTGTCATCGCAGCTCAGCAAGACGAGTGGGCGGCTTCGCACAGTCAAGGACAAGCTCGAGAAGGATCTGGGTGGGTGGAAGCCTGGGTCTTACACCGAGGTTTAGCTGGTTTAGGGGGGGTGTTTAATGAAATCGGTTACACAGACGAGGGGCCGCCTTTGCACAGTCAAGGACAAGCTCGAAAAGGATCTGGGTGAGTGGAAGCCTGGGTCTTACACGGAGGCAAACCCTGGGTGTTTTACTAGCAATGGCACGCTCTTTCTTCGACGCACTCTGGCTGGCATGTGCCAAGTGAATTTCCAAGTTGGCTCGTGAGGTGATTATTTGAAAACAATAAAACAAAGTTTTTAAATCTTTATTCTATGCGTGCTGCAAACCGTACTTGAAGATTCACTTTGTACATGACCAGAGTGCTTGGATGGAGAACCTTCGTCGTTCCTTCCTGTCTCTCTTTCTTTCTCCTCTTCTGCTCCTCCCTTCCCTCGCCCTCCTTTTTTTCCAATATTAAGCCAGTTGCCCTCCTCCTTTTTTTCCAATATTAAGCCAGTTGCCCTCCTCCTTTTTTTCCAATATTAAGCCAGTTGCCCTCCTCCTTTTTTTCCAATATTAAGCCAGTTGCCCTCCTCCTTTTTTTCCAACATTAAGCCAGTTGCCCTCCTCCTTTTTTTCCAATATTAAGCCAGTTGCCCTCCTCCTTTTTTTCCAATATTAAGCCAGTTGCCCTCCTTTTTTTCCAATATTAAGCCAGTTGCCCTCCTCTCCTCGGCACCCTCCTATCCCTCGCCCCGCCATGCTGCTCATCTTAATTGGAAAACCGCGTTTAATGAGTCGACTCTTTTTTTTTTTAACGCAGAGGAGCTCCGCACCAGTCGCCCCGCGCTTGAGCTTGAGTCGACTCAATTTTTTTTTTAAGCCACTTGCCCTCCTCCTCGTCATCCCCCTCTCGCCCCACCGTGCTGCTCCTCTCTGCTTCCCTCCCTCTGCATGCAGCTCCTTCCACCTCTCTCAACCTCCTCCCCGATTCCCCCCTATCCTCTCCCTCCACCACCTTGCTGCTCATCTCTGCTTCCCTCCTCCTGCAGGCCCTAACAGCGAGTTCGCTTCATTCACAGACCGTCGTTTTTCCATCACCCACTCAACACGCTCTTGCTGCTGCTCTCTCTCTCTCACCCCCTCCCCTCCCTCCTCTCTGCTTCCCTACTCCTGCAGGCCCTAACGGCGAGTTTGCTTCATTCACAGACCATTGCCTCGCCTTCACGCAACACCTTGTTGCCCATATCTGGAGCCACTTCTCCCCACCCTTCCCACTTATGCTCTCCCGCCCCTCCCTCTTCTCGCTCTGCTTCCCTCCCCCTGCAGGCCCTAACGGCGAGTTCGCTTCATTCACAGACCACTGCTTCTCCTTCAAAGTCAACCAGTAAGATGCCATGCCATGCCATGCCATGCCATGCCAGGTCGTCATCTGTCTTCATATC